>OX377618.1:141670434-142270434 GCA_947397865.1 Polietes domitor
GACCCCGTTTTCACCGTGGGTGTTTCTAGTTGAAATATAAGATATTTGCAAGACTTGAAGAAGATCTGTTAAAATATGTGGTTTCTAGAGCAGAAAAAGTCAAATCGGGGGGCGAAATTTGAATGGGGGACTATATATAAATCTGAACCGATCTGACTTATTTTCATCATAGGTGTTCCTAGTTTAAATATAAGATGTTTTGACAATTTTGAAAAAATATGTGGATTCTAGAGCGGAAAAATTCAAATGGGGGAGCGAAATTTGTATGGGAGCTATATAAAAATCTGAACCTGATCTAACACATTTTTACCACAGGGAGTTTCCAGTTGAAATATAAGGTGTTTTGCGAATTTTGAAGAAAATCTGTTAAAATATGTGGATTCTAGAGCGGAAAAAATTCAAATTGGGAACGGAATTTGTATGGGAGCTATATATAAATCTGAACCGATCTAAACACATTTTTACCACAGGTGTTTCTAGTTGAACTATAAAATGTTTTACCAATTTTGAAGAAATTTTTTTAAATATGTGGTATCTAGAGTGAAAAGAGTCAAATCGGGAGTGAAATTCGTATGGGGGCTATATGTTAATCTGAACTGATTTTCTTCAAATTATATAGCGTTCATCCTTGTCCCGAAAGTTTCGTTTAGTTCTGGCTAAAATTGCGACCTGTATCGTGATTACAACAATAGATGGACAGACATACAGACAGACGGACGGACATGGCTAAATCGATTCAAAAAGTGATTCTAAGTCGATCGGTAGTAATTAACAATGGGTCTATCACCCTTCCTTCTGGGTGTTACAAACAAATGCACAAAGACATAATAATCTCGTGGAGTGTATAAAAATGTTGTAAGTTAATGTCTGAGAGAATTCTTATTCTCAGATTGTATATTGTGGAATTTTATGAGGATCATTTTTGTGGAAGAACTTAACTCTCAAGCTCCACTCCTTATGGGTCAATTTGACCCTCGTTTCGAGAAAATCTAAAACAAGACCTTTGAAAAAGGACATTTAAGGATTAAAATGTTTCACGAAAAAAAATTGCCAAAAATAGCTATTTAGCATATCATTGCTGGCTAAATAGGGAATATTGGTAATTACAAAGTTCCAGAAGGTTCCTTTAATATGTCTAAACTCAGAAAAAAGTGAACCCTAAAGCAATATTTATTCATATTTTCCTTGAAAGTGCTTTTTTGGTTAAATTTGCCTCAAAACCAACTAAATATTGACTCAAACTGAGGAAAATTGCAGTAGAGTTTTTCCTCAAATCAAGTATATTTATAGCAAATCTAAGTAACATTTTTCTGAAATTTTTCCTAAATTTGAGTAAATTTACTAAATTTAAGTAAATTTTTCTCTAAAACTAAGTAAATTTTAATTAAATGTAAATAAAATTTTGCCGAAATTTTTACTCAAATCAAGTAAATATTTACTTAAACTGAGGACAAATTTGCAGATTTTTTCCTCAAAACAAGTAAAGTTTTTACTTAAAAAGTGAACTGAAGTAAAATAATATTCAATTTAACTAAAAATAATTTAAACAAATGGTTTTGCTTCAGAGTATGCAAGGAGTTGAGCTATTACTCCATGATTGCTGCGAAGGCAAGATAGGGCACCTTCGCAGTTGTTGTTTAGAATAATAGTTGAAGTATTTAAGAAATAAGTCGCTACAAACGAACGAGAATTGCCTCTTAGATTTAATTAATAATAATTTTTCTAAAACAATTTCAAGTGTTTTTTTCTAAGTTCATTAATACTTAAATGTATGAAGAACTCGGCATAAATTTCATTAAACACATTAACTTATTTTTAAGAAAAATACATTTTAATTAAAATTTCCTAAATGGACTTTTTCTTAATATTTTTTCTAACTTAAAACCTTGGAAATTTTATTCCACTCAACTATAAATTTACTCAATTGTAAGATTTTTTTATTAAATTTAATGAACTATTTGCTATGACTTTTGGCGCACTGGAAACTTTACTCATACTTAGCTAATTTTCCTATTTTTAAAAAATTTAACTTTTACTAAACTAGAGTAAAATTGTTGAACTAAATTGGGAGTATAGATTTTGACTCAAATTTAGTAGTGCTATTTTTCTAAGTAAAAGTAGAATTGAGGGAGGTTAAGTTGGATCACTATTGGTTACATGACTTTAAAATTAATTACCGGAGCTACAATAGTTTAGGGACGGCATTCAAAAAATGTGAAAAAAATAGAAAAATCGCCCTATTCCATTAACGGGGGATATAAATCCATAAAACGAGATTTTGTAGAAATATGGCCCAAATTTCTTCATTTCCATTACGGGTCAGAAATTTATTATTAGTGAAAAAATTAAATTTTTTAACTTTTGTGCTGTGCGTTTCGAGAATTAACAACAAAAAAGTAAAAAAAAATCAATTTTTTTAAAGAGATTGTTGTATAGATATCATATCGATGGCTTATATTCATAAGTGGCTATGAACCATTTTCTAGAAAATGAGTTTTTGATGCCAAACTATTCCCAAGATTTGGAAGTCATCTGTCATATAAATTTTGGAGAAGAATTTTTTTTCTAAAGCCATTTTTTCAAATTTTTCTGTTTTGGCTATCTACTCACACGTTAATTTGTGACTTTAAAAGTGACTGTGAACATAAAAATAATATAAATAATATAGTTCAAAAATGGAGCAGCATACAACCGAAGGTTGTAATTCGCTACAACGTTTTGTTTAAAACATTTTTCTAGATTTAGGGCATTATCATATTATCAAATTCCATCATTACGCCATTAATAGCATTTTGTTTCCCAAGTTATCAGGGCTCAAATAGGATAAATAGTGTCTGTAAAGTCAAAAATTGTGAAAAGTATCTTTAGAAAAACCCGCGTAACTTTTTATCATATTGAGAATATCGAAATACTTTTATAGCATAAGATTGCTGACTTCATGGGGAATATTTGTGTCAGAAAAGTTTCAGAATCTTGAACAGAGAAATTTTAAATATAAGCAAATGCAACCGCGAATTTTGAATTTTTCAACAATTGCAGCTATTTTCGCGACTGGCTACATATATGTTACATGCGACATTGGTTCTTAATACACAAACAAAAATTCAGCCGGATCCGTTAGATCGCGAGAAATTCATAAATTCATTCATTGCCGCGAAAATGAGAATTTTCCAATTTGTATTTTTTGTTTACCGTGCCCTACCGCAATGTAAACTTTTTGTAAATAAATGGCAAAAATCAGACGGATGAAGTTGGAATCTTTAAATTCGTTGTGCACATCACAGAAAATACGTTTTCTACACAACATTGCCAATCGCTATTGAGTTTACAATAAGTCTTATTTATTCTATGTGTATGGCTATCTTTCAACATTCACAGTGCTCAATTTTAAACGTGCAAAAGTGGCTATGAACTATAAAACCCGCCAATAATAGGGAATTTCAAAAACTTTTTAATCGTAAAAATTAGTAATCCTTTCTAGATTAAACTGTAGAAGAATCTATATAATAACAAGTAAGGAAAGGCTAAAGTCGGGCGGGGCGACTAATAATACCCCACATCACTCCCCTGCATATATACCTCGCTATGGTTACTAAACCATGGTATTTCATGGGAGCAATTTTATGTAGTTCATATAAATTATACAGTTACTATCAATTCATCTTTAGTCAAATTTAATGAATATGGTAAATAATAAAGTAATTGATCCAATTTTCCAGCAGATATTCTGAGTAAAGCAAATATAACATGATCTGGAAAAAAATGATCAAGATCCAATGATAAATACAGATTATACAGCGGTAATAGGATGAATCGGACGGGCATTTGAAGGGGCCTATAACAACACTTGAGGCCTGTGCCAAAACATGCACCTATATATTTCTCATTCACGGTAGGTATTCCTAGTTGAAACATATAATGATGTGCAAAATTTGATGAAGATCCGATGTAAGATGTAGTTTCTAGAGCAGAATGGGGCCCCATACCGGTTATACCTAAGTATGGACATAAGGGGCATATGGGCATCTCCCAAACGAGTAAGGAACAGCTAATGACCGATGGAGCCGACTATATGATACACCCCACTTTCTATCTCATTACAATTCAATTCGGTAAAAAAGTGAAATCGAGAAGGATTTTTGAATCATGTACATGCATGTATTTGACAAAAAATGTTAAATCGGAAAGGACTTTTATATGGGGGGTATATTGAAACCTGGAATGATGTGACCCGCTTTCACCTTGTATGTTTAACCAAAACCGGTTAAAGATTCGGGAACAACATTTGTATTGAGGCTATATCTAAATCTGAAACGAACTTTCACCATAGGTGTTTTTTAGTTGGATTATAAGATGTTGTGCCAATTTTAATGAAAATCGGGTACAATATGTGGTTTCTAGAGCGGAAAAAGTGAAATCGGGAGCAACATTTGTATGGGGGCTATATCTAAATCTGAACCGATCTTACCCACTTCCAGCATAGGTGTTTCTAGATAGATTTTAGATGTTGTGCCCATTTTAAAGAAAATCGGGTACAATATGTGGTTTCTAGAGCGGAAAAAAGTCAAATCGGGAGCGACATTTGTATGGGGGCTATATCTAAATCCGAATCGATTTGCTCCAAATTCAATACCGATCGACCTTGGCCAAAAAAGTAACTGCTGCCAAATTTCATGATAATTGGAAAGCAATTGCGAACTGTAGAGTGCGATCAAGCTTAGATGGACAGCAGACGGACGGACAGACAGACATCGGTAAATCGATTCAGCTGGTGATTCTAAGCCGATCCGTATACTTAAAGGTGGGCCTAGCTCGATTATTTATTGGTGTTACAAACGTTTGGCGGAAAACTAACTTATAATACCCTAGTCCACGAAGTTGTGTAGGGTATAATTACTATTTTAGATAACCAACAAAATAAAATTGAATAAATTAAAACAGAAATGGATAAAACTGATAACATATAACTGGGATTGCAAAGTAGCGGGCGCTGTTGGTTTTTAATAAAATTCCTTCAACAAGTAAGGCCTAACTTCTACATTTATTCATAGATTTTCTTCAAGGAGGCCTTGTTGTCTCCGTTAAAATATTTTAAAAATAATCTTTCGCATCTACAAAGAAAATAATCTTCTACATATATCCTCAGATCTTAAACATGTATTCATTATTGTATTAGAATAACACAATATATATTTTCCTATTTTTCTATCATTTAAAGATTTTTTTGAGCAAAAAAAAAACATTTGTTCTCAATTTTCCTAAACCACTGTTTCTTAGGAAAAGTAAAATTCGCAACATTTTTAGCCATTGTCTTTAATGGAGCATATACTCTGGAGGTATCGGATTAATATCTCCAAACTGGGAGTACAAATATTAAAGGTAACTGCGAGGAAAATTTGAATTTTAGTACAAATAAAAATATATCCATAAAAATATTTTCTAAATCTAAATTGCGAGTTTATAGAACCAAAATACATCGTAAAATGTAATACATGACATTCGGGTAAAATTTGTGTTGCAAAGTATAATCAGCGTAGACTCTCAATACAAAATCTCCGCAAATTGCAAACTATTGACTGGAGGATGACGGACACTCGTATAAATAGACATGACTAGACTGCTTTGAACTTGCCATTTTTTAGTTATAATCCACGCACTATATCCTGTAGGGAATAAAATGGAGCTGACGGAGAAGAAATCGATTGATATTCAAATGAAGGCCCTTCTCGCATGGCCTTCTTAAAACAGTCATTCGAATGCCACACACCTACTCATCTACATACATACTCTCGAAAAGGAAGGAAAAGAGCTGGTGGCCGACCAGCAACAAAAGCCATAAATAAACAGCACATTATGGAATAAACATTTAATTAATGATGAATACAATAAATAAATTATGCAAACACTGAGAATAAATTAAAATACAACAGAACAAAGTTCAACACAAACTCACTCACACGCACACACACACATACATACACTCTCTTAAACATACTTCAAGTCCCTACACCCAAAAAGGACTAGGCTAGGCGTAGTCGCCAAACTTGACATTGTTCGGCGGAAGTGGTTTGTTGAGTGTATGTGTGTGTGTGTTTGTGTTTGTAGGCGTCTGTATACACAACCTAAGTAAACAAACGTGGTCAAGTGCCACTGATAGTTATCAGCCAATATATCCTCATTCACGTCGATACTAAATACGAATAAATATACAATGTTGCCAGCGCAGCAAGCCACCGCAATCACTTTAATCTGTACATTAGCATAGCATAGCGTGGCGTTGTCGTTGTCGTTGCTGCTACCACTGTTGTTCTAGGGGCTGACCTATTTTTGTGTTTGAAAAAAAAAATCTGAAATGTAATTTAAGTAGGTTGGTGGTATTTTTCCATAAAGTCGCATGCAAAAAAGCGCTAATGTTGCCGTATCGTATTGACGATAATAATTCAAAAAATCCAAGTATAGAAATGAAGTGAAGTGCGTGTTGACTGACTTATTCAAACCAAACACGTAACAAGTGGGAAAGGATTAACCCTCAAAAGTCCAAGGAGATTTATATATTAATTATAAAATATACTAATTTCTGATTTATTATTATTTACCATTGTATTGTTGATGATTGATGGTTGAGAAAATAGTGGCATGTCCAAGCAAAAAACAAGTAAGGAAAGGCTAAAGTCGGGCGGGGCCGACACTCCACGTTCTATACGAATACAATTCAATTCGTAAAAAAGTGAAAACAGGAAGAATTTTTGTATGTTTCCTAATCATAGGCTAATATGACCCGACCTAATTTGTCAAATCGAGAAGAATATTTGTATCGGGGCTATAGCCAAACATGGAATGAAGTGACTCACTTACACAAGAGGTTCTTCCAGTTATGCTCAATTTGAAGAAATTCGGTGAAAATATGTGGTTTCTGGGGCAAAAAATCAAGCCGGGAGCGAAATTTGTATGGGAGCTATATATAAATCTGAACCGATCTGACCTATTTTCACCATGGGTGTTTCTAGTTGATATATTAGATGTTCTGCCAATTTTTAAGGAAATCTGTTAAAATATGTGGTATATAGGGTGAAAAGAATCAAATCTGGAGAGAAATTCGTATGGGGGCTATATCTAAATCTGAACCGGTCTGACCAGTTTTCACCACAGGTGTTCCTAGTTGAAATATAAGATGCTTTGCCAATTTTGAAGAAGATCTGTTAAAATATGTGGTTTCTAGAGCGGAAAAACTCAAATTGAGAGCGAATTTTGTATGGGAGCTATATATAAATCTGAACCGATCTGACCTATTTTCACCATGGGTGTTTCTATTTGAAATATAAGATGTTTTGCCAATTTTGAAGAAAATCTGTTAAAATATGTGGTATCTAGAGTGAAAAGAGTCAAATCGGGAGTGAAATTCGTATGGGGGCTATATCTAAATCTGAACCGATCTGACTCATTTTCTGTGTTCTAGTGTTTCTAGTTGAAATATAAGATATTTTACAAGATTTGAAGAGGATCTGGTAAAATATTTGGTTTCTAGAGCGGTAAAACTCAAATTGAGAGCGAAATTTGTATGGGAGGTATATATAAATCTGAACCGATCTGATATATTTTCGCCATGGGTGTTTCTAGTTGATATATTAGATGTTCTGCCAATTTTGAAGGAAATCTGTTAAAATATGTGGTATCTGGGGTGAAAAGAGTCAAATCTGGATTGAAATTCGTATGGGGGCTATATCTAAATCTGAACCGATCTGACCAATTTTCACCACAGCTGTTCCTAGTTGAAATATGAGATGCTTTGCCAATTTTGAAGAAGATCTGTTAAAATATGTGGTTTCTAGAGCGGAAAAACTCAAATTGTGAGCGAAATTTGTATGGGAGCTATATATAAATCTGAACCGATCTGACCTATTTTCACCATGGGTGTTTCTATTTGAAATATAAGATGTTTTGCCAATTTTGAAGAAAATCTGTTAAAATATGTGGTATCTAGAGTGAAAAGAGTCAAATCTGAAGTGAAATTCGTATGGGGGCTGTATTTAAATCTGAACCGATCTGAACAACTTTCACCACAGGTGTTCCTAGTTGAAATATAAAATGCTTTGCCAATTTTGATGAAAATCTGTTAAAATATGTGGTTTCTAGAGCGGAAAAACTCAAATTGAGAGCGAAATTGGTATGGGAGCTATATATAAATCTGAACCGATCTGGCCTATTTTCACCATGGGTGTTTCTAGTTGATTTGAAGGAAATCTGTTAAAATATGTGGTATCTAGGGTGAAAAGAGTCAAATCTGGAGTGAAATTCGTATGAGGGCTATATCTAAATCTGAACCAATCTGACTCACTTTCATAATGGGTGTTTCTAGTTGAAATATAAGATATTTTACAAGATTTGAAGAAGATCTGGTAAAATATTTGGTTTCTAGAGCGGTAAAACTCAAATTGAGAGCGAAATTTGTATGGGAGCTATATATAAATCTGAACCGATCTGACCTATTTTCACCATGGGTGTTTCTATTTGAAATATAAGATGTTTTGCCAATTTTGAAGAAAATCTGTTAAAATATGTGGTATCTAGAGTGAAAAGAGTCAAATCGGGAGTGAAATTCGTATGGGGGCTATATCTAAATCTGAACCGATTTTCTTCAAATTAAATAGCGTTCGTCCTGGTCCCGAAAAAAATCGTCGTACAAAGTTTCGTTTGGTTCTAGCTACAATTGCCACCTGAACTTTGATTACAAGAATAGATTAAATCGATTCAAAAAGTGATTCTAAGTCGATCGGTATAATTAACAATGGGTCTATCTTTCTTCCTTTTGGGTGTTACAAACAAATGCACAAAGACATAATACTCTCGTGGAGTGTATAAATATTGTCTCATTCTTTTCACTTTCTATTCCATGTAGTTTAGAAAAATCCCCAATTTATGCCCAAAAGAAGGAATCAATGCCTTTCGAGTGATGAACATCGGATAGAAATTGACCCCGCAGCGCTCATTTTTGTAAAACGAGTTTGAAAAGTCAATCTGGGCGGTGTACACGAGAACTCTCGAAAGGAATTACGGAATGAATTCAAACTTTGCATATGGTAATATTTTTTTCCAAACTTAGTAAGAAGGCGTTATGAAGACTTAAAAAGTCCAAATTCCATTGGTCCAACAACTGAAGCCTCATGACCCAATGGCCTGAATCGAATGTTTGGCAGGAGATGAAGAATTTTAGCGAACATTTTTCAGATAAAGGTCATTTTCAGCTCGGTGTCTATGTCTATAAGCAAAATTGCCACATATGGGGTTCAGAGAAACCACACGTGAATATTGAAAGGTGAATGCTTCCACTACTAGTAGTGGGCTGGCGGCATCATTGGGTCATTTTTCTTTGAAAACGAGCCCTTGCCGTCAACGGTTAGCGTTATCGTGCCAGTCAACGCAACCATCGATACTGTTGTGCTGCTTTAATAGATGACTGTAACAATGTCCTGGTCCGTGACATTTTGTACATTTGACTCCCCTAGAGAGGTGGGATCAAATTTTATAAAAGTTTTGTGAGGGTCAGTCTTACTCTTCTCCCCTCTACACCATTTTCAAGTGTAATTCAAAAGACACCATTTGAAATTCAAAAATTCCATTTGAAATTCAAAAAATATCAATTGAAATTCAAAAATTCCTTTTGAAATTCAAAAAATATTAATTGAAATTCAAAAATATCATTTGAAATTCAAAATTCGTCATATGAAATTCAACACTCGTCATTTGTAATTCAAAACTCTGTTTTCAAAACTGCAGAATATCCAAATTTGCAGAAAAAATAAATGTATAATATAACCTAATAACCTAATGTATATTTTTCTTAAATAAGTTTGTTTACATTTTTGAATTTCAAATGGAATCTTTTGAATTTCAAATGAAAACTTTTGAATTTCAAATGATGTCTTTTGAATTACAAATGACGACTTTTGAATTACAAATGACGACTTTTGAATTTCAAATGTTGTCTTTTGAATTACAAATTACGAGTTTTTAATCTCAATTGACATTTTTTGAATTTCAAATGGAATTTTTCAATTTCAAGTGATATTTTTTGAATTGCAAATGGAATTTTTGAATTACAACTGGTGTCTTTTGAATTACAATTGAAAAAGGTGTATTGTCTACTGCGGGACAGTTTTGGGCCGTTCTTTCATAAAAAATATAAAAAATAGGCAAATGTATGGGGGCCACCTTAAGGGTTGCAGATGGAGGGTTGGTGTGTTCTGAGAAAATATTGGGGCTGAAAAATAGCGTGGCTTGGTCATACATTTGAATCAACCAGAACCCTCATGGGGCCAGTTAGAGCGGTGGGAGCAAATTTTATAAAAATGTAGTTTTTGTATGGGAGCCCCATTATGGAGTGGAGATAGGGCACAAGTATGTTTGGGGAAAATGTTGGGGTGAGAAAATAATGGGGGCTAGTCTTACATGTCTTCCCTCCAGGGGTGACAAGGGAGTAGTTTTGGGTCATTCCATCATAAAAAATTAAAGAAATGTCTGGGGAACATCTTAAGGGTTGAATTTAGAAGATAAGTACGTTCTGATAAAATATTGGGGCTGAAAAAATATGGGGGCTGCTCATATATTTGACTCCCCTTGGGGCCTTCTTGTGGTGGCAACATATTTTATAAAAATGTAGCTTTTGTATGGGAGTGCCATTAACGAATGGGGATAGGGGCTAAGTTTGTTAGGAAACAAATGTTGGGGAGGGAAAATTAATGGAGGTCGGTCTTACATTTATCCCAGCTAGGGGCGACTACGTGACAGTTTTGGGCATTATTGTCATAACAAAAATTATAAAAGATCAAAAATTCGTATGGGGACCACCTTAAGGGTTGAAGATAGGAGGTAGATATGTTCAGATGCGGGGGTTGAAAAAATGATTGGGGTCGGTCATACACTCGGACTCCACTATATATAAAAAAATAATTTTTGTATGGGAACCGCCTTAACGAGTGGTGATAGTAGGTATGTGTGTTTGAAAAAAATGTTGATGAGGGAAAATAAATGTAAATAAATAATTACATTTAATTCCCCTGGGGGAGTTTTGTGGCTTTTTATATATTTTTACCCCGTTTCTGCCACCTTTCACCCCGATGAGCGCCCGTTCAGCCACCCCAATATTTTGGCTCATGATTTTTTTCCAAACCTCACAAAATAATGGGATTATAACCAAATCCCAAATCGAACTCCTAAAATTCCCATACAACACTATCCCACCCTAGTGTGGAATTAACCCATCCCAATGCACAAACCTCGTACACAATTATGCCACCCCTGGGATATTTTCCTCAGAATTTTCATATATTAATTTGCAATAAATTTCATTGAATTTCATTGTGTTCAAGTGAATATTACATAAAGTACATATTTATTAATCTTATTTAATTAATGCGAAAAGAAATACTTCATGGTAGTTCTCGTGAAATACATACAGTTGAATGAATGAATATCCTACTAAATGCTATATATTAAAATGATAAATAATAAAATCAACTATCATTATAAACTCAGTCGTTGGGTGGATCACGAATTTGATCAACTTTTGGATATGGACGAAATTGATTTTTGCTGTCTATCGTTAACTTAATTTAAAAATGGCGTTTGTTTTGAGAACACGTTTTTAACATATTAATATGTGATTTAAGTCGGAATATTTAAAAACGCGTTTTCATTTCAAGTATATATATTTTGCCTCGTGATAAAAATCTAGAACGATAAAAAGCCAAATCAATATTTGTATACCCTACACCACTTCGTGGTCTAGGGTATTGTAAGTTACTTTCGCGCCAAATGTTTGTAACACCAAGAAATAATCGAGCTAGACCCACGGATCGGCTTTGAATCACCAGCAGAATCGATTTACCGATGTCTGTCTGTCCGTCCGTCTGCTGTCCATCTAAGCTTGATCGCACTCTACAGGTCGCAATTGTTCACCGATTATCATGAAAATTGGCAGAAGTTACTTTTTTGGGCCAAGGACGATCGGTATTGAATTTGGAGGAAATCGGTTCAGATTTAGATATTGTCCCCATACAAATGTCGCTCCCGATTTGATATTTTCCGCTCTAGAAACCACATATTGTACCCGATTTTCTTTAAATTTGGCACAATATCTTATAATCCAACTAGAAACGCCTATAGTTAAAGTGGGTAAGATCGGTTCAGATTTAGATATAGCCCCCATACAAATGTCGCTCCCGATTTGACTTTTGTCGCTCTAGAAACCACATATTGTACCCGATTTTCTTTAAAATTGGCACAACATTTTATAATCGAACTAGAAACACCTATAGTTAAAGTGGGTAAGATCGGTTCAGATTTAGATATAGCCCCCATACAAATGTCGCTCCGGATTTTACTTTTGTCGCTCTAGAAACCACATATTGTACCCAATTTTCTTTAAAAATGGCACAACATCTTATAATCCAACTAAAAACACCTATGGTGAAAATGGGTACGATCGGTTCAGATTTAGATATAGTCCCAATACAAATAAAAGTTGGTAAGATCGGTTCAGATTTAGATATTGCCCCAATACAAATGTTGCTCCCGAATCTTTAACCAATTTTAGCCATACTTTACATATTATATTTCACCAATAATCGTAAATGGTGAAAGCGGGTCACATCGTTGCAGGTTTCAATATACCCCCATACAAATGTCATTTCCAATTTAACATTTTTTGTCAAACACATACATTTACAGGATTCAAAAATCCTTCCCGATTTCACTTTTTACCGAATTGAATTGTAGTGAGATAGAAAGTCGGCTATCATATAGTCGGCTCCGTCCGTCTTTAGCCTTTCCATACTTTTTTGAGAGATGCCCATATGTCCATAATTGGGAATAACCCAAATGGGGCCTTATTCTGCTCTATTACAGCTCCAGAAACTACATCTTAAATCGGATCTTCATCAAATTTTGCAGATCATTATATGTTTCAACTAGGAATACTTACCGAGAATGAGAAATATATTGGCGCATGTTTTTGCACAGGCCTCAAGTGTTGTTATAGGTCCCCTTCAAATGTCCGTCCGATTTATCCTATTACTGCTTTATAATGTGTATTTATCATTGGACCTTGATCAATTTTTCCATATCATGTTATATTTACTTTACTCGGAATATCTGCTGGAAAATTGGATCAATTACTTTATTATTTACCATATTCATTAAATTTGACTAAAGATGAATTGATAGTAACTGTATAATTTATTTGAACTACATAAAATTGCTCCCATGAAATACCTATTCAAAGCGAGGTATATACGCTGGTAGTGGTGTAGGGTATTATATAGTCGGCCCCGTCCGACTTTAGGCTTTCCTTACTAGTTATACCCTACACCACTTCGTGGACTAGGGTATTATAAGTTAGTTTCGCGCCAAATGTTTGTAACACCAAGAAATAATCGAGCTAGACCCACATTTAAGTATACCGATCGGCTTAGAATCACCAGCTGAATCGATTTAACGATGTCTGTCTGTCCGTCCGTCTGCTGTCCGTCTAAGCTTGTTCGCACTCTACAGATCGCAATTGTGGTCCGATTGTCATGAAATTTGGCAGGAGTTATTTTTTTTTTGCCAAGGACAATTGGTATTGAATTTGGAGAAAATCGGTTCAGATTTGGATATAGCCTCCATACAAATATCCCTATAATTTACACTATTACTGCTCTAGAATACACATTTTACATGGGATCATGAGCAAATTTGCAGGATCGTTTTATATTTGAACTAGAAACAGCTCACGGGAAAGTGGGCCACATGGGTCTATGTTTTGATATAGCCCCCATACAAATGTACATCCGATTTACAATATGACTGCTCTAAAATGCACATTTTACATCGGATCTTGATCAAATTTTCCACACAATGTTGCATTTATACTAGAAACACGCATTTTGAAAGGCAGCTATATAGGTCAATGTTTTGGTATATCCCCCATACAAATGGGCCCCCAGTTTACACTATTATCGCTCTAGAACCCATATCTTACATTGGATCTTGATAAAATTTTGCAGATCATGTTATATTTCAATTAAGAATACCTACTTTGAAAGCGATATATAAAGGCCAACGTTTTAATGTAGCGCCCTTACAAGTGGGCCCCGTTTGAATTATTACCTCTCTAGGACCCACATTTTACATCGGTAGTTTTTCAAATATTGCAGATTATATTATATTCATAATTCATACTATGAGTACCTACTTTGAAAGTGATCTATATGGGCACACGTTTTAATGTAGCGCCCTTATAAATGGCCCCCATTTTTATTATTACCCCTCTAGGACCCACAATTTACATCGGAAGTTTATCAAATTTTGCATTTTCTATTATTTTGTCAACTAAGAAGGACATATTATGAAAGTCAAATATATGGGTCCATATTTTGGTATACCCTCATACAAATTGGGCCCCCATTCTACTCTATTATATCTCTAGAACCCACATCGTGCATTAGATCTTGATATAATTTTGAACTTTGAAAGTGATCTATATGGAACCACTTTTTAATGTAGAGCCCTTACAAATGGCCCCATTTTAATTTTTACCTCAAGACCGCAAATTTTACGTCGGATTTTTTTTTTCAAATTTTGCAGATTATATTATATTTCAACTAAGAATACAAAGTCAAATATATGTGTCCACACTTTGTAATGACCCAAATGGGGCCCCCATTCTACTCTAATACAACTATAGAAACTACGTTTTACATCGGATCATGATATATTTCAACTATGAATACCTACCGTGAATATATAGGCCCATGTTTTGAACCAGTGTTGTTATAGGCCTCCTTGCAAATGTCGGTCCGTTTCAGCCTATTACTACTGTATAATTTGTATTTGTCTGCCGGAAAATTGGATCAATTATTTACCATATTTATGTATAATTTATATGAACTACATAAAATCGCTCACCTGAAACACCTGGGTTTAGTAATCAAAGCGAGGTATATACGCAGGAAGTGGTGTAGGGTATTTTTATTTTTTGCCTTTATTTACGTGTTTTTCTTAACAAAGAATGTAAGAGGTATTTGTTCTAGTATTTAGGTACATTTGTTGAACAATTTTCCCTTTTATTCACATGCAATTTGGTACTTAATTTCGTCTAATAGCTGCTCGAGCAAAAGAAACAATATTTTGTTTATTTAAAAATAATTTTAACTTTGCGAGTTTACGCAGTCAAATAAATGTATACATACACCAAATTCTATTACTATGACTATTTGGTTGGTAGCATTATTATTCCATTTTTCCCATTTTGCCCTCTAAAAAGCACGACATCCGAAAATCTCTTTATTTTATATGTCTTCACAATTAGATGGATGTACACAACGACTTTCATAATTGTAGCTGTAGCCGTTTAGTTGGTACCATTTTTATCCCTCTGTTTTCATTGTATCCCTTGAAAGTGCGAATTTGGAAAAGCCCCAATCAGGGGAATATGTACTCCGAATTTCATTATTCTAGGTGTAGCCATTTATTTTCATCCATTTTTCCGTTTTGCTGCCTGGTGTACGCCATAACTAGCGAAAGGAGCTAAGGAATCAATTCAAACTTAGCATATGGTAATATGTTTCCCAAACTTAGTTTAAGTTTGAAGATGGACGAAATGTCAGATGATGGAATATGTCAAATCAAAACTAATCTAACTCGCACACGGATCTTCGGAATCAGCTCTATTTTGGTGTCTGATAATTTTTTTATAATCACTTTAAGTGTAAATATGGTGAGCTTTGCCATGCCCCTTCCAGTACCTCCCACACAAATCACCCTAAACTATGTTTGCTTTTACAGAGGTTACATTCGCATGCAATATGGGCGATATTGCCCCTTCTGGTACCTCCCACACAAAGTGGCAAAAACTTTGGTTACAATAAAACCGATATAACATTCCCACGGATAGTCAAAACTATTTCCAGTTTGAGATTTGAAAATGATTTTATAATCAATTCAAACCTAAACAAGTAAAAACTTTTGAATATAACCAAACCAAAACAAATACAAATTTTGAAAATCCAGTATCTCAAGTGCAAAATAACCTACCTTCATGATTCAATAAATTGTTGCCGTAAAAGTAGTACGATTTTGGAAAAATATTTTTATTTTGCGTGTCTATGCAGTCAGAGGAATGTATACACCGAATACCATGTTCTAGCTGCGGTCATTTGTTTGGTACCATTTTTATCCCCTTTTTCCTATTTTACCCCCTTAATAGTGCGACTTTCTAAAATCTCTTTATTTTACGTGTCCACGCAATTAGATGGATGTACACACCAAATTTCATCATTCTAGCTGTAACCTTTAAGTTGGTACTATTTTTATCCCTATGTACCCATTGTCCCTTGAAAGTACGAATTTGGAAAAAACCTTTTATTTTTCGTGTCTTCGCAGTCAGAGGAATGTATATTCCGAATTTCATGACTCTAGCTGCGCACATTTGGTTGGTACCATTTGCATCTCCTTTTTCCATTTGAACCCCAAAAAGTACGAATTTCGAAAAATCCTTCTATTTTACGTGTCTACGCAATCAGAGGAATGTATAAACAGAATTTCATTATTCTAGTTGCAGCCGTTTGGTTGGTACCATTTTTATCCCGCTATTCCCATTTTATCCCTTCATAGTACGAATTTGGAAAAAATACTTTTATATTATGTTTCTACTCAATTAGTGGAATGTACACACCGAATTTCGTGTTTCTAGCTGTTGTCGTTTAATATGTACCATTTTTATCCCTTTTTGAACCATTTCACCCCCGACGAATAAAAAATCACTTTATGGTGCACGTTTTTATTATAGGGGGAATGCGCATAATCAATATCAAGTAAGTACAAGCAGACATATTGAATATTAAAATATTATGGGTATTTTCAGTTCTTGTGAGGGAAAAAGTTTGTCTTTGGACCGATTTTGCCCCGTTTCAATCCCAACCGATCTACGACTATAAAACGCATTTATTGAAAATCTAGACGTCCTAGCTTCTTTCGTTTAGGTGCTAGCTTGCTTTCAACAGACGGACGAACGGATATAGCTAGATCGTCTTAGAATTTTATGACGATCAAGAATTTATATACTTTATAGGGTCTCAGGTCGATATTTGTAGGTGTCACAAATGGAGGTGGAGGGTATAAAAATAATATCACCTCCCAGAGTTGTCTACTTCGTTATTTTTTCTAGCCCAAAGAAAATGATTTTTTGTTCGAAAACAAATCGTGAAAAAAATAAATATATATATAAGGGTGATTTTTTAGCTATTATCTTTTGGCAACACTGGTTTAAACAGCTGACGCACGTCTCGTGTTTTGTTTCACTATCAAACATCTTCAGTTTGGTCTATAATTTAACCATGAATTGTCTTACAAACGAACAACGCTAGCAAATTATTGAATTTTATTATCAAAATGCGTGCTCTGTTAAGAAAGTTCATCGCGCGCTTCCATTTTATGGTCAGTTTAATCGACCCACTGAAGCGGCTATTCGGCCTATTGTGACTAAATTTCGCACCAAATTTACATTGATGGACATTAAACCACCAAAACGCTTACGTACAGTGCGAACTGAAGAAAATATCGCAGCTGTATCGGCCAGTGTTAATGATGACCATCAATTATCGATTCGGCGCCGTTCGCAGCAATTGGGCCTCTGTTACTCAAAAACGTGGAAATGCCAAAATTGGACTAAGCGGATGGACCATTTGAGGCGCAGTCAAGGTCAACATTTGCATGAAATAATCTTCAAACATTAAATTATATGGACCATACTATCGATTCAAATAAAGAATTCATACATTTTTCTAAATTTTATGTGTTTTTTTTGAAAAATGTTCCTATAGCTTTTAAAAAATCACCCTTTATTATATGCCACAAATTAATGTAGAATATAATTATAAAAATTTCATTAAAATTAATTTCTTCAATTTCACCTACATCCCTATGTCTCTCTCTCTCAAGATAATCCCACGTGGAAGCCACAAACGCTGTCACTCTAAGAGTGCGTGTGCAAATGTTCATGACAAACGTTCATTAAAAAGTTATGCTTTTTTCTTTGGATTTGGATTCTTCTCTTCGGCAAACCATAATCCCGATATTAAGCTGTCACATCCAGTGCCCACGTGTGTATCTTGACTTTTAGCATTTCTCCCTTTTTTGTTTTTGATGATGACATTATAAGGATGTATGTATGTATGTACTCCTATGAATAGCAATTATTTATAAGTAGCAACAGACATGTGTACCCGGTACATACCTACCTACCTACGTTCGCCTAGCTTACAGTGGTGTTAAGTGGCAGAAGGCACTCAAACGACTTCACGGTGAATGGCATTTAGCCAAAGTGAAGATGTTGCCCAGCAGCCAAACCCAGATATGTAGATATACAAATATATTCCCTTTATTTACAAAAAGTAACATATTCAAACTGAAAAGGATATGTTCCTTTGCCATTACACACCACTCACAATGATTGATTGATTGGCTGATACATAAAATATTTTCAAATTCAGCTACATCACTTTTCATCAATAAGCTCGCGGACGGACTTTTATGGAAAATTTTATTTCTTTTTCCTTGGTTTCCTAGCATCACTTGGCTTTCATGAAGCGAATTTATGGCATTCTGAAATTGTCATATTTTTTCATCATAGACATATTGATGTTCCAGGAATTTTTGGCTGTGCTCAAAGGTTGTGCTCAAATTTAAATTGGCTTCGTTGTCGATGTCGTAGCAACATCTCATTGCAGAACCCCTAACCATTAGTATATTAAAAACGACTACAAACGTGTATAGCCTGAAGCAGCAGCAGAGATGATGGATTTTGATGATTTTTTGACATCCTGTGTACCTGGAGGCGGTTATTTCATTGAAGGTATTTTGTTTTATTTTTTGCGGGGAATTATTTCAATTATTGTGTGGGTTTGTTTCACGCCCAAAGTTAAGCATTTTTTAAAACAAAATTTAATTAAAATTTTCTGAACTTTGACGGCTTAATGTTCTGACGTTGCAGGTGCCGTGCCGTGCCATTGATATTGCTGCAAAAGTGAGAAGTACTTCCTCAAAGAAAGGCTAAAGTCGGACGGAGCCGAATATATAATACACTCTACTTTCAGTCCTATTACTATTCAATTCTGTAAAAAGTGAAATCGGGAAGGAGTTTTGTATCCTGTAAATATATGTGCTTGACAAAAAAACAAGTAAGGGAAGGCTAAAGTCGGGCGGTGCCGACTCTATGATACACTCCACTTTGTATCCGAATACAATTCAATTCAATACAAGGTTTTTTTGTATCCTGTAAATGTATGTGTTTGACAAAAAATGTTAAATCGGAAAGGACATTTGTATGAGGATATATTGTAACCTGGAACGAAATAGGTGAAATATAAAATGTATAGTTTGGCCAAAATCGGTTAAACTTTTGGGAGCAACATTTGTATTTGGGCTATATTTAAATCTGAACCAATCTTACCCACATTCACCATAGTTTTGTTTAATTAGATTATAAGATGTTCTCTAAATTTAAAGAAAATCGAGCACAATATCTGGCTTTTAAAGCGGCAAAAGGCAAATTGGGAGCGACATTTATATGGGGGTTATATCTAAATCTGAACCGATCTTACCCAATTTCAGCATAGGCGTTTCTAGTAAGATTATAAGATGTTGTGTCAAATTTAAAGAAAATCGAGTACAATATGTGGCATTTAAAGCGGAAAAAGTCAAATCGGGAGCGCCATTTATATGGGGGCTATATCTAAATCTGAACGGATTTGACCTATTTTCACCATGGGTGTTTCTAGTGGAAATATAAGATGTTTTACCAAAATCTGAAGACAATCTGATGCAATATGTGGTTTCTAGAGCTGAAAATGTCAAATCGGGAGCGCCATTTATATGGGGGCTATATCTAAATCTGAACGGATTTGACCTACTTTCACCATGGGTGTTTCTAGTGGAAATATAAGATGTTTTACCAAATCTGAAGACAATCTGAAACAATATGTGGTTTCTAGAGCTGAAAATGTCAAATCGGGAGCGCCATTTATATGGGGGCTATATCTAAATCTGAACCGATCTTACCCAATTTAAGCATAGGTGTTTCTAGTAAGATTATAAGATGTTGTGCCAAATTTAAAGAAAATCTAGTACAATATCTAAATCTGAACCGATTTGACCTATTTTTTACCACAGGTGTTTCTAGTTGAAATATAAGATGTTTTGCCAATTTTGAAGAAAATCTGTTGTAATATGTGGTATCTAGAGTGAAAAGAGTCAAATCGGGAGTGAAATTCGTATGGGGCTATATCTAAATCTGAACCGATTTTCTTCAAATTAAATAACGTTCGTCCTTGTCCCGAAAAACTTCATTGTGCAAAGTTTCATTTAGTTATGTCTATAATTGCGACCTGTATCGTGATTACAAGAATAGATGGACAGACGGACGGGCAAACGGACGGACATTGCTAAATCGATTCAAAAAGTGATTCTAAGTCGATCGGTATAATTAACAATTGGTCTATCTCGTTTCCTTTTGGGTGTTACAAACAAATGCACAAAGACATAATACTCTCGTGGAGTGTATAAAAATTGGAAAGGACATCTGTATGGGGGTATATTGAATCATGGAACGGTGTGACCCGCTTCCACCATGAATGTTTATAGGTAAAATAAAATATGTAAAGTTTGGTCAAAATAGGTTAAACATTTGGGAGCAACATTTGTATATATATAAATAAATTTATATCTAAATGTAAACCGATCGGACCCACTTTCATCATAGCTGTTTCCAATTCAATTATAGGGTACTGTGCCAAATTTGAAGCAAATCGAGTCAAATGTGTGGTTTCTAGAGCGCAACACAGACAGACGGACATTGCTAAATCGACTCAGAAAGTGATTCTAAGCCGATCTGTATAATAAACGATGGGTCTAATTCGTTCCCTTTTGGGTGTTAAAAACAAATTCTCTCGTGGAGTGTATAAAAAAAATTTCCGAGTCACGATTCGAACCCGAGACCTTCTAGATGCAAAGCGGCCATCTTACCTCTGTGACCCCATACCAAAGGTTGTGCTGAAGTCTTCAGCAGAACCCAAAATTAGCAAAAAAGCAAAGTGAGACCTTTATTGTTGCAGCTAAAAGTTGACTGCGCAGTTTCGATGGGCGCTACCCCATCTCGTCAGAACTTTCGCAACGAATGTATGTCTTTGACTTAAATCAGGGTTCATATTAGTACCAGCGGTCACATATGACAAATAAGAAGTGCTGATAAACAAAATATTCCACCGAACTAAGTCGACACACTAACCGGTACCAACTAATATGAACCCTGATTTAAGTCAAAGACATACATTCGTTGCGAAAGTTCCGACGAGATGGGGTAGCGCCCATCGAAACTGGGCAGTCAACTTTTAGCTGCAACAATAAAGGTCTCACTTTGCCTTTTTGCTAATTTTGGGTTCTGCTGAAGACTTCAGCACAACCTTTGGTCTTAAACCAAAATAAATGACAACACATACAACATAACAGACCAACAATACATACTAACAACAATGTTACATATTATCAACTTTTTTGGAAGTTGTTTAAAAGAACTTCCTCAAAAGCGGAGAAAATGCACATTTGGATTTTGAGATGCGATTAAAATGTGCTTCCTACGGAAGCAGAGATACAAGCCGACCGATTTTAAGCCGACAAGCCGCCGCAGCCGCATGTTTCTGCACGAGCCGCGCCGCCGCCGATTTCATCGGCTCAAATCGACTGAACCACGCCGCCGATTTCATCGACTCATATCGACTTCCACAACGCCGCCGTGATTTGACGGAGTTCTAACTCAGTCAAATATTACTACCAAAATAGACAACCCACTTAAAATTACAAAAGAAAATATAAATGCCAAGTTAGACAACCTACTGCTGTGAAATATATTTATCGTTCTTTCATTTATATAAGTCAATTCCAGTACTTGTGTTCACGTGTTCCTATAAATAACAATATCTATTGTGCTTCTTTAGTTTGTCAAAGTAGGTAGAGTATTATCATTCTTTGTAAGGATTATGATATTCAAGAACGTCTGGTCAAATATGCATCACATGAAAAGCTGTAATTGCATAAATATTTATTAAATTTATCCATATTATACATTTTGGGAATGGATTCCTTCTCCCAAAAATTAATTGTATGGGTTAACAATTAGGGTATCCAACTGATTAAATTTTATTCGATTAATCGAATAATTTTTGTCAAATATTTGTTTGAATAATAAAAAATCATTATTTTCGAATAATGAATAATTCGAATAAATTGTCCCAAGTAATCGATTAATCGATATTATAAGTTTTGCCTTTAAAAACTAATGAAATTGTCGTATGCTTTGTATGATAAATTGATTTTGAATAGCCAGTTTACTCCATTTGGGTACACCAAATATAAAACCACAATTTTTTCGATTTTTGATTTGTATGCTCTACAGATATTAAAATAACGATTTATCCGACTTCATTTAAAAACCAGTAAGGAAAGGCTAAAATCGGGCGGGCCCGACTCTATGATACACTCCACTTTCAATCCGAATACAATTCAATTCGGTGA
The DNA here is from genome assembly GCA_947397865.1 of Polietes domitor. Taxonomy (NCBI): domain Eukaryota; kingdom Metazoa; phylum Arthropoda; class Insecta; order Diptera; family Muscidae; genus Polietes; species Polietes domitor. The sequence goes on from OX377618.1 coordinate 141,693,037, forward strand.
AAAAGTGAAAACGGGACGGTTTTTCGTATCCTGTAAATGTATGTGTTTTACAAAAAATTTTATATCAGAAAGGACATTTGTATGAGGATATATTGAAACCTGGAACGAAATAGGTGAAATATAAAATGTATAGTTTGGCCAAAATCGGTTAAACTTATGGGAGCAACATTTGAGTTTGGGCTATATTTAAATCTGAACCGATCTTACCCACTTTCACCATAGTTTTGTTTTGTTAGATTATAAGATGTTGTGCGAAATTTAAAGACAATCGAGCACAATATGTGGCTTTTAAAGCTGCAAAAGTCAAATCGGGAGCGACATTTATATGGGGGCTATATCTAAATCTGAACCGATTTTCATCATAGATGTTCTTAGTTTAAATATAAGATGTTTTACCAAATCTGAAGACAATCTGATACAATAAGTGGTTTCTAGAGCGGAAAAAGTCAAATCGGGAGCGAAATTTGTATGGGAGCTATATATAAATCTGAACCGATCTAACACATTTTTACCACAGGTGTTTCTAGTTACAATATAAGATGGTTTGCTAATTTTAAGGAAAATCTGTTGTAATATGTGGTATCTAGAGTGAAAAGAGTCAAATCGGGTGTGAAATTCGTATGGGGGCTATATCTAAATCTGAACCGATTTTCTTCAAATTAAATAGCGTTCGTCCTTATCCCGAAAAACATCGTTGTGCAAAGTTTCATTTTGGTTCTGTCTACAATTGCGACCTGTATCGTGATTACAAGAATAGATGGACGGACGGACAGACAGACGGACATTGCTAAATCGACTCAGAAAGTGATTCTAAGACGATCGGTATAATTAACAATGGGTCTATCTCGTTTCCTTTTGGGTGTTACAAACAAATGCACAAAGACATAATACTCTCGTGGAGTGTATAAATAGCTTCGGAATTATTTAAAATTTAAAGAATAGTAATTTCATAGAATAGTAAATTCATAGAAAAATTGAGGTTAACACCGTGATAATAAAGTCAGTTCTGTTATAAATCATATGATCGATATTCGAAAAAAGTCAATGGATAACTTCTGATATTATTCTCATTTAAGCGAAGGTTCTTTATTTTGATAAGATATTAAGATTTTTGCCAACTTCTAATGAATTTCAAATTTGATGTTACAATTTTTAAATAAAATCAGATACATAATAAACGTTCAATATATAGTTGAACTACCCGTAAACTGCAGCATCTTGTCTATATAACTCTTATTAATTATATTTTATTTAAGTGGACAATTGTTCGATTTATCGGCTAACCGAATAACTATCGACTTCATTATTCGATTAATTGGAAGTTTTTTGTTTTCAAATTAACGAAAAATCGAATAACATAAACGTCCGGATAATTGGATACCCTAATAACAATATTAAATTATTGTAACATTGGCTAATATTAACGAATATTGAACTACTTGCCAAAAAATAACAGAAAATTGTTCCTTCCATTTTCCCAAAATTGTCAAATATAATAGTATTCGAATGACTGAACGAGCCGGAAAATCAGCCGAAAGCCGCCGCCGCCGACCCGTTTTGAACAGCGCCGCCGCCGCCGATAATTATGGTTCGGCTTGTAACTCTGTACGGAAGTACTTCCAATCTTTTTTGTTGGGTTGTGGATGGTATTCGGCCCGGTCGAAATTAATCTCATATTACTTTTGTTCTTCTCATCTTAAATTTTTTGATGTAATTATCTCATTGTATGTGTAATGTATACGAGATTGCAAATAAAAGGTATCCAAAAATTCACGCAAGAAGTAATTTGATACAAAAATGAATTTTAAAACTAAATTTTCAATATTTTATTGATTCATAATTTACACAGTACAAGGTTTATGTAGGGAATAGCATATTGTTTAAATTGAACATACTTTTTTGTCAAATTATTCAGGACATTATTCCGGTTAGATTTTGTTGATAGAATGCTCACTTTTTCCTTCCTGACGTGGATACTAAAGCTGGAAATTAGACCATCATGAAATGATTCATATAGAAATTGAATTGTTTCCCAGGCTATATGCCGCGTGGCAAGGTCATGTTGAAGGCACATGTAGTTCACACTCATACCATGCCAGTTAGTTACCAAAAAAAAACTTCATGTCAATGTAGCGAAATTTGAATCTTGTGCCCATTTTGGGAAACTCTCTCTCTGTTTATAAGAAGCAATTTTACAACACGACGCAGTTCGTTGCATGTTTAAGGATTATATTATTTTTATGAATTTTGTTATTTCAGTCATTAATCGGTTAATGGTTTTGTTTCTCATTCCAGTTAACATATGTTCTGCAAAGGATTGACTTACAAACGAGAACATGGCATGTACTCATAACAACAATAAGTCATAAACTTGATATCCAGTACGAGGGACGTTCAAAAAGGTGACACAATGAAGATGTATGCATGAAGAGAAATTGATTATGAATCAATGAACGAATTTAAAATGTTGATAAAATCCTGTGTTTTCTATCAAAACTGTATTATGGAATTTACAAAATGTGAATTTGATTTTCAAAATTTTAACAAAAAGACAATAGCAAAATGTTCTGTCTACAAGAAACGTGTTTCAAGGTTGAGATGGCAGTCAGAATCTGACTCACTTAGAGGTCCATAATCTGAATATTTTCTATCAAACCCCTAAGTGATTTGGAAATGAGCAAGTATTCATGTGAAATGTTAACCGGAAATTTGAATGTGCGAATTGCGACCCAGTTTAATGTACACTGTAGTGTAACATAAATTGCCCTTCATTTGTAATAACCCAATTTTTGACGTTTACCAGAGAGTGAGAGATTGACGCTTGTATCCATGTTACAAAGAGTATAAAGAAAATCGTTACTTTTGATAGACCATTTTTTTGGAGGGTTATGTCGTAATTCGTAATAACACTTGTATATGTGTACACACACACAAGCATCCGTGTACATTAGGGTGCCCTGTGAAATTTCTCAAAGGACAAGGTATAAAAGAGAGTTCGAAATTGGCTGGAAACTTCATTACATTCCCAGCAAAAACTCCTGCTCCGTTTTCAGCAGGTTAGTAAGGGAGCCCTCGCTTACTAACCTGCCGACTAGGCGCTAATTCAAAAATAAAATGCCGCGCCAGGGGCTTTTTCATGACAGTCGCGAGCTCTACCCAAGCACCACAGCAATTGATACGATATGTTCGTCATTTGCTTCTTTTATGGCAACTGAAGCATGCAGAGATTCAGCTCTATTCGAATTTTCGATCTCTGCGTGACTCTATTGCACCCAAGTCATGCAGAGTTTCAGCAATGTTTACTTTATTGCACCCTCAGTAGCGTACAATTCGACGCAGTTCGTTGAATATACAACGGGTGCACTGCTTCTAGACTAGATAATAAATAATAAATCTAGATAATTTTGGGTAAGACTCGAAAAGTTACCAATAAGCACGAATTACAGCTTGGAACCTGAAGTGAATATATGTGACCTTTGTTCCTTTTTTTGCTTTGGCGAGACACCCTAATATACGCATGTCTGTATGTTAAATCGATAATATTTCTTCTGTATTCCAATAACTCTTTGTGTGGCACACTTTTTGTTTGCTTTTATGAGAGCCATCATCCATACAATCCACATATAATGTATAAACTTGAATGGGGGTTGGGGGGCTATTCAAAGGATACCCATAAAAGTTCGTGTTGAATACGAGCTTCGTTAAATGGTAAATGCAGTATTCATGTCGTCATATTTATGTGAATATGTTGTTATTCGAGAGATATGTATGTAAACTCGTCGTTAAATACATACATTCATACATAACGCACAATTTGTACGATAGTACCTACGTTTATTAAAGATGGCAAACTTTGGTTATATTTGCAGCAAAAATATATTTTCCTGTGAAGAGCATTTTCAATCTTTCAATTATATAAAAATGTATAGAATTGCAGTACGTATCCTAGATGAGGAGATACATTTTACATGTTGAACAAGTAAGGAAAGGCTAAAGTCGGGCGGGGCCGACTATATAATACCCTACACCACTCCCTGCCCAGGTATTTCATGGGAGCAATTTTATGTAGTTCATATAAATTATGCAGTTACTATAAATTCATCTTTACTCAAATTTAATGAATATGGTAAATAATAAAGTCATTGATCCAATTTTCCAGCAGATACTCCGAGTAAAGTAAATGGAAAAAGTGTTCAAGATCCAAATGCAAATACAGATTATACAGTGGTAATAGGATTAATCGGACGGACATTTGAAGGGGGGCTATAACAACACTAGAGGCCTGTGCCAAAACATGCGCCAATATATTTCTCATTCACGGTAGGCATTCCTAGTTGAAACATAGAATGATCTGCAAAATTTGATGAAGATCCGATGTAAGAAGTAGTCTCTAGAGCTGTAATAGAGCAGAATGGGGCCCAATTTGGGTTATGTCAAAGTATAAAATTTGTATGGGGGCTATATCTAAATCTGAACCGATCTTACCCACTTTCACCATAGGTGTTTTTAGTTGGATTATAAGATGTTTTGCCAATTTTAAAGAAAATCGGGTACAATATGTGGTTTCTAGAGCGGAAAAAGTCAAATCGGGAGCGACATTTGTATGGAGGCTAAATCTATATCTGAACAAATTTGACCCAATTTCCCCATAGGAGTTTCTAGTTGTATTAGAAAACGTTGTGCCAATTTTAAAGAAAATCGGACACAATATGTGGTTTCTAGAGCGGAAAAAGTCAAATCGGGAGCGACATTTGTATGGGGGCTATATCTAAATCTGAACCGATCTTACCCACGGTTCGATTATAAAATATTGTACCAATTTTAAAGAAAATCGGGTACAATATGTGGTTTCTAGAGCGGAAAAAGTCAAATCGGGAGCGACATTTGTATGGGGGCTATATCTAAATCTGAACCGATCTTACCCACTTTTACCATAGGTGTTTTTAGTTGCATTATAAGTTGTTTTGCCAATTTTAAAGAAAATCGGGTACAATATGTGGTTTCTAGAGCGGAAAAAGTCAAATCGGGAGCGACATTTGTATGGAGGCTAAATCTATATCTGAACAAATTTGACCCAATTTCCCCATAGGAGTTTCTAGTTGTATTAGAAAACGTTGTGCCAATTTTAAAGAAAATCGGACACAATATGTGGTTTCTAGAGCGGAAAAAGTCAAATCGGGAGCGACATTTGTATGGGGGCTATATCTAAATCTGAACCGATCTTACCCACGGTTCGATTATAAAATATTGTACCAATTTTAAAGAAACCGGGTACAAAATGTGGCTTCTAGAGCGGAAAAAGTCAAATCGGGAGCGACATTTGTATGTGGGCTATATCTAAATCTGAACCGATCTTACCCACATTCACCATAGGTGTTTTTAGTTGGATTATAAGACGTTGTGCCAATTTTAAAGAAAATCGTGTACAATATGTGGTTTCTAGAGCGGAAAAAGTGAAATCTGGAGCGACATTGGGGCTATATCTAAATCTGAACCGATTTCCTCCACATTCAATACCGATCTCCTTGGCCAAAAAAATAACTTCTGTCAAATTTCATGATAATCGGACAGCAATTGCGACCTGTAGAGTGCGACACAAGCTTAGATGGACAGCAGACGGACGGACAGACAGACATCGTTAAATCGACTCAGCTGGTGATTCTAAGCCGATCCGTATACTTAAAAGTGGGTCTAGCTCGATTATTTATTGGTGTTACAAACATTTGCCGGAAAACTAACTTATAATACCCTAGTCCCCGAAGTGGTGTAGGGTATAAAAAGTTAAATGCAGCAGTCATATGAAGCTTGTCATGGTATTAAATCAGTACTTGGGGACTTTAATGCCAGCGGGATACATCTTTAGTCTGTCCGTCGCCTGCAGTCAGCAGCGACCACAGATCGGTTTTGCTGCTGCAAACATGGCTGTCTCCAGATGCTAGGGATCTCGTTGCAGGAAAGTTGCGTACCTTAGATTGAGTTCTATAAGTAACTTATGGTAGAACACATCGAGAAAGTACAAGTAGAAGTATGACTTTCTCACCAAAGTAACGCCTTTAATTTAGTCGATACGTTCGTCTAGAGATGGAAATATTTAATTAGAAATGAAAATATTCCATGTTTAAAGCCTATATAAAATTCCACAATAACCCAATAGATTCTAGAACTGGTCTATTTTTGAGTAAAACTGTCTGTTAGCTTCGATACAAACAAAATCATCATCATCAATAGTAAAGCCAAAGAACCGATTGGAAACAATTTGTGCTGCCACAGAACCAAGTAGAATAGGCTCTAATATTAGGGCGAGTCTTAAATATTTTTTTCTTAATTTTTTTAGAATTTTATTTAGCCACATGAGAAACAAATATAGGATTTTTATACTTCAACTGGAAGAACTTATTGTGAAAGATAGTCACTTCATTCCATGCTTGGATATAGCCCCGATACAAATATTATTCTCGATTTGACAAATTCTATCAGGTCATATTAGCCTGTGATTAGGAAACATACAAACAATTTTCTGTTTTCATTTTTTACTGAATTGAATTGTATTCCGATAGAAAGTGGAGTGTATCATATAGTCGGCCTGCCCGACTTTAGCCTTTCCTTACTTGTTTATTTTTAAAAACTTGTGTAGTAAATCGTCAAAAATACAGGGTTGACTGCCACGACTGTCAAAGCAAGGTACATACGCAGGGAGTGGTGTAGGGTATCATATAGTCGGCCCTGTCCGACTTTAGCCTTTCCTTACTTGTTTTTAGTTCGATTTGTGTGTTTTTTTTTTTTTTTTTGAATCGTTGAAGAGGTATTGATGACCAATTCCAATTTTTAGAACTTCCTAACCCATTAAGGGCCAACAATTTGTGCTTACTGTTGGTTCTCAGTGGGTTAATTGTGATGTAAAAACTGAAATATGGGGTTATTTGCATCGTAAACACATTCTAGTCTTACAAAAAGTTAAATTTTGAAAATTAACATCTGCAATTTTGGTCTTTCAATGCATAAATTGGGAGGAAAACTTCACATAAGATGTTACAATAAAACCGTGCGATATGATTTCCCTCCCAAGAACGAGATTATATAGAAGTGAAACTAAAGGTCACTAATAGGAAAACTCATACTCAGTGTTTTATTTCGTGGTCGTTTGTCTTTTTACAGGACTTTTAATTTCCAAAGGATGTAAATGTTTCAATAATTTAGTTTCGTACTTTTGCGTGTCATACAATGGCGATATGGGTATCAAATGAAAGAAAAGAAAATCTGCTAAATACACTTTTAATTGCATGCGTCTATCTATGTTAATTTAGCATTATCAACCATTTCAATTTTTCCTCTTTATAAAGTTTATGTAGATTATTCATGTTTTATTTTTTAAGGGAGATAATTTGAAATGGTTGAATTTCTTTCCAAAAATTAGCTTTATTTAATACTTGAATGTGTTTACGTTGCAAATAACCCCATATTTCAGTTTTTACTTCACATGTAAACCACTGAGTATTAACAGTAAGAAAAAAATTTGCGGTCTTTAATGGGTTAGCAAATTCTAAAAATTGCAATTTGTTATCAATACCTCTCCAACGAGCCCCTAAAAACATAAATCGAACTAAAAATGTGGTAGTTATTGCGGTTTTTATAAAAAAATCCATAAAAAATTGCACTAAAATAGTATAAATCTGTCCTTTATATAGGGCCATATTGCAAGTTTTTAATATGGTTTGATAAGGCTCGGGTCGGATTTTAATTTCCAATACCATTCTCATGGTGAATTTTATTCAAGAAAAATCTGATTTATAGAGGTTATTTTGATCGCGTCCAGCTCACGAATGGACGAATGGGATAAACGCGAAATATTTTGGGAGAACACTTAAAACAAATCAATCTTTCATTTTAGTCGGGAACATCAACAACATTTTTTCCTTCCTCACAAAAGAAGCCACTGAAATCTACAGTTTTCTTTTGTTCGTTGACTAATAGTAAAATTAGAAGTAGAATATTTTTTCCATTCGTATTTGTTGGCATTATTTTTGGTTGTATTTCAGGCATTTATGTTCAGTTTTGACTTTTTGTGCATTCAGAATTTTACGGCAAATATTTTTGTAGAACATTTCATCCTTAGTGGCTTAGTTTCACACTTTTGTACTCAAGGGTCCAAAAAGACACCTAGAGGGTTAAAATGTTCCACAAAAAATGTTACTCGTTGTATTTTAAGTAATCCTGCTAAACACGTCACGTATGACGATTCATCATAAGAATCAGAGTTACAAGCCGACCCATAATTATCGGCGGCGGCGGTGCTACTTAAAATGGGTCGACGGCGCCGGCTTTCGGCTGATTTGGCGGCTGGTTCTGTCATTCGATCAACCCTAATTATTTGACAATTTTTGGAAAATGGAAGGAACAATTTGTATTTTGTACATTTTCTTTTATTTTTTGGCAATTAGTTCGATATTCGTTAATATTAGCCAATGCTCCCATAATTTAATATTATTATCCCATACAATTTTTTTGGGAGTGGGAATCCCATTTGGGTTAGGGAAGGTTATGGGAAAGTCAACTAACTTTTTAACGCGGCATCGTATTTATATATATTATATACATATTATTATATTATATACATATTATCAAATGAAAGGGCTCAATTTTTACTTTCGAATCGTACTCCGAAATATTTTTATACCCACCACCTCCAGGATGGGGGTATACTAACTTTGTCATCCCGTTTGTAACAACTTAAAATATTCTTTATCGACAAAGACGATCTAACCATGTCCGTCCGTCAATCGGTATGTTGAAACGAAAGGAGCTAGGACGTTCAAATCATCCTATAGTCGTAGATCGGTTGGGATTACAACAAAAATTCCCTCATAATGACTAAAAATAACCATAGTAACCCCTAATATTTTATAGTATTTAAGCATTTTGTCGAGAGGAGTGTACATTCCTCTGCCTGTGCGGCTAATAATTAAAAGGTTTTTCCAAATTCGCACTTTAAAGGAATACAATGGGAACAGAGGGATAAAAAGTAAAAAAGGCGTTAAGTTCGGCCGGGCCGAACTTTATATACTCCAACTCCACCTTGGATTGCATTCCACAAGGCTGTCGATTTTCGTAGAAGTGCAGTAATATGACAGGAAAATATTTTTTTTTAATATAGCCAAACCAAAACAAATAGAAATATTGAAAAAATAATTTTATAAATAATTATAATATTTTTATTTTTTCAAGCCACGCTTTTAAGACAAGGCTACCAATACGTTTACAATATATATATATATATATATCGAAATAATACTTCAAGTCATTAACTAATACTTCAAATAAGAAATATTCTTATATTTATATTTTCAAAAAAGGTTAACTATCATAAATATTTGTGGGTGCTACAGTTGGATGGATTTTCATTCTATTTTAATTTCAAAAGTACAAATTTTGAAAATCCATTATCTCACGTACATAGTGCAAAATAACTTAACTTCATGATTCAACCAATTTTTGTCGTAAAAGAAAAATTACGAATTTGTAAAAACACTTTTTATTTTGCGTGTCTATGCAGTCAGATGAATGTATACACCGAATTCCATGATTCTAGCTGTGGCCATTTGGTTGGTACCATTCTTATCCCCTTTTCCAATTTTACCCCCTTAAGAGTATGACTTTCTAAAATCTCTTTATTTTACGTGTCTATGAAATTAGAGGGATGTACACAACGAATTTCATCATTCAAGCTGTAATCGTTTAGTTGGTACTATTTTTATCCATCTGTACCCATTGTATGCATTAAAAGTACGAATTTGGAAAGTACATTTTATTTTTCGTGTATATGTAGTCAGAGGAATGTATATTCCGAATTTCATGACTCTAGCTGCGGTCATTTGGTTGGTACTATTTACCCCCTTAAGAGTATGACTTTCTAAAATCTCTTTATTTTACGTGTCTATGGAATTAGAGGAATGTATACATCGAATTTCATTATTCTAGCTGCTGTCATTTGGTAGGTACTATTTTTATCCCCTTTTTTCATTTGAACCCCAAAAAGTACGAATTTTGGAAAGTTCTTTTATTTTACATGTCTACGTAATCAGAGGAATGTATATATAGAATTTCACTATTCTATGTGCAGCCGTTAGGTTGGTACTATTTTTATCCCTCTATCCCCATTTAACACCTTAAAAGCACGAATTTAGAAAAAAACTCTTATATTATGTATCTACTCTATTAGAGGAATGTACACGCCAAATTTCGTGTTTCTATCCGTTGTCGTTTGATAGGTACCATTTTTATCCCTTTTTTGTCCCATTTCGCCCCCTACAAATAAAAAACACTCTATGGTGCCCTTTTATGCTATAATGGGAATGCGCATTGCAAATATCAAGTAAATACAAGATAATATGATCAAAAAACATGCTGAAATACTTTAAATATTAGGGGTATTTCCAGTCCTTGTGAGGAAATAATTTTTCCCTCTGGGCCGATTTCGCCCACTTTCTATCCCAACCGATCTGCAACCATAAGACACATTTAGGAAAAATTTAAACCTCCTAGCTCATTTCGTTCGGCCGCTATCGTGCTTTCAACAGACAGACGGACATGGCTATATCGTCTTAGAATTTTACCACGACCCAGAATATATATACTCATATCTCCGATGAATATTTTAAGGTGTTACAAACGGAATGACAAAGTGAATATACCCCCATCCTGGAGGTGGAGGGTATAAAAACATTGCAGAAATACTCTAAATATTAGGGGTATTTTCAGTCCTTGTGAGGGAAAAACTTTTCCCTCTAGGCCGATTTCGCCCACATTCAATCCCAACCGATCTGCAACCGTAAGACACATTTAAGGAAAATTTCAACCTCCTAGCTCATTTCGTTCGGAAGCTAGCGTGCTTTCAACAGACAGGCAGACGGACGGACATGGCTATATTGTCTTAGAATTTTATCACGGCCCGGCAGAAATTAATATCGTTTTTAGTTGTTTTACTGTAGCACGTTCTCGAAAAGTCGTTTAAATATTGTTTATCGAATTTTCCGGGCAACACAAATGTTGGTCACTACCCTCTATATAACTTCATTACTATTCGCCAATGATTATGCTTTATTTTCAATACCGCCCTCCCCACAAAGTACAGGCAAATATTTATTGCTTAACATCATTTAGGCTCATAAATTAGATATTTGCCTCAGTCATTAAGTAAATGAGGTGGACGGTAAAACAGGGAGCAGCTCAAAGACTAAGATATGATATCCCATTGTGACTGCCGGCATGAATGTGAGCCTTGACTAACACAACACCTGTTCCAAATACATATCCAATAAATATGCAATAACCCGGTGATACATAAATTGGTAATAGCAGAGCCAGATTTATGTAGCCTACTTCACTCTCCGCAGTGCCACAAATGTTGAGCATAAAATTGATAATGTCTGTATCGAAAATAAAACCAAAAAAAACTGATGTGAACATCCCTCAGAGAGATTAATTCTAGCTGCCACTTTAATATTGACTGCTGCTATTATTTGCCAATTAAAGTGGGTACTTTCATTGTGCCGAGCAGTTTCATTCATTTCATTGCGCACATAATTGTTTTAATTAATTGGTTGCTTGGCCGACCGTGCGTATGAGTGCGTATATTTTCGCATTTAATTAAAAAGAATACATACAACAATGTGTGTGTGGCTGTGTGTGTGTATCGAAATAGCAGACACGTAGACATCGTTTGCAATAATTGCGGATACAAACTAAATTGAAACACGTTTAATTATTATGCAACGGAATAAAGGACACCCATTGTCACACACAAACACACACACTCGCACACATGCCCGCCCACAATGCCGCCATCGGGCGGCCAAGAAAAAAGTCGGGCGGCCAACAAATAGCAATTATCATAAAGTCATTAACGCATCATTACGCCCGACAATAACAACCTTCGTTATTGTTATTTTTATGATGTAGAAGCACGAAAACCGCCATCTGCAATTGTACTAATTATGGTGGGAAACATCACACACACACACATCCATACACACATATTTACTTTAGAGGACACACCAATATCATTGGAATAAAGTTCACCTGGAGAGTGAAAAAGGGCGCTTTACACTACTGGACAACAAACTCCAAAAGTTAAGGGATGCTGATGGATGGACACCAGGGTCTGACTTGATTTTGCATCCATTTGTATACCCTCCCCCTAAGGATTGAGGGGGGAGGGTCTATTCACCATGTCATTCCGTTTGTAACCCCTTGAAATATTCATCGGAGACTCCATAAAGTATATATAGTGGTCTAAGTCACATTTAATCCGTTCTGCGATATGCAATGGTTTATGTTTGAGTCAATTGTATTTTTTTAATATTTTTTTAGAATATCCTATTATCGAACTTTTATAAAAAATAACTTTGGTACCTCTAAGGAAACCACTACTTTCAGAGGATGTACTGAATTATACCATTCTTCTCAAAATTGAAACAAGTAGGAAAAGGCTAAAGTCGGGCGGGGCCGACTATATGATACACTCCACTTTCTACCCGAATACAATCAAATCCGAAAAAAAGTGAAAACGAGAAGAAGTTTTGTATGTTTCCTAATCACAGGCTAATATGATCTAGTCCAATTTGTCAAATCGAGAAGAATATTTGTATCGGGGCTATATCTAAACGTGGAATGAAGTGACTAACTTTCACAATAAGTTCTTCTAGTTGAAGTATAACGTGTTATGTTCAATTTTACGAAATTCTCTGAAAATACACGGTTTCTGGGGGAACGAAATTTGTATGAGAGCTATATGTAAATCTGAACCGATGTGACCCATTTTCACCATTGGTGTTCCGAGTTTAAATATAAGATGCCTTGCCCATTTTGAAGAAAATCTTTTAGAATATGTGGATTCTAGAGCGGAAAAATTCAATTTGGGAGCGAAATTTGTATGGAGCGAAATTTGTATGGGAGCGAAATTTGTATGGGAGCTATATATAAATCTGAACCGATCTAATACATTTTTACAACAGGTGTTTCTAGTTGAACTATAAGATGTTTTGCCCATTTTGAAGAAAATCTTTTAGAATATGTGGATTCTAGAGCGGAAAAATTCAAATTGGGAGCGATATTTGTATGGGAGCTATATATAAATCTGAACCGATCTAACACATTTTTACCACAGATGTTTCCAGTTGAAATATAAGGTGGTTTACGAATTTTGAAGAAAATCTGTTAAAATATGTGGATTCTAGAGCGGAAAAAGTCAAATCGGGAGAGAAATTTGTATGGGAGCTATATATAAATCTGAACCGATGTAAGACATTTTTACCACAGGTATTTCTAGTTGAACTATGCCAATTTTGAGCAAAATCGGTTAAAATATGCGGTATCTGGAGTGAAAAGAGTCAAATCGGGAGTGAAATTCGTATGGGAGATGTATCTAAATCTGAACCGATTTTCTTCAAATTAAATAGCGTTCGTCCTTGTCCCCAAAAACTTCGTTGTGCGAAGTTTCATTTGGTTCTGGCTACAACTGCGACCTGTATCATGATTACAAGAATAGATGGACAGACAGGCAGACAGACGGACATTGATAAATAAAGAGTGATTTTTTTGAGGTTAGGATTTTCATGCATTAGTATTTGACAGATCACGTGGGATTTCAGACATGGTGTCAAAGAGAAAGATGCTCAGTATGCTTTGACATTTCATCATGAATCGTCTTACAAACGAACAACGCTTGCAAATTATTGAATTTTATTATCAAAATGCGTGCTCTGTTAAGAAAGTTCATTGCGCGCTTCCATTTTATGGTCAGTTTAATCGACCCACTGAAGCGGCTATTCGGGCTATTGTGACTAAATTTCGCACCAAATTTACATTGTTGGACATTAAACCACCAACACACTTACGTAGAGTGCGAACTGAAGAAAATATCGCAGCTGTATCGGCCAGTGTTAATGATGACCACCAATTTTCGATTCGTCGCCGTTCGCACCAATTGGGTCTCTGTTACTCAAAAACGTGGAAATGCCAAAATTGGACTAAGCGGATGGACCACCTAAGACGCAGCCGCGGTCAACATTTAAATGAAATTATCTTCAAAAAGTAAATGTCATGGACCAATCTAACGTTTCAAATAAAGAACCGCTGAGATTTTGCAAATTTTATGCGTTTTTAAAAAAAAAAAGTTATCAAGCTCTTAAAAAATCACCCTTTAGATTCAAAAAGTGATTCTAAGTCGATCGGTATAATTAACAATGGGTCTATCTCCCCTCCTTTTGGGTGTTACAAACAAATGCACAAAGACATAATACTCTCGTGGAGTGTATAATAATTAAATATAATTTATATTGAAATTATTATATGCTTTTCAAATAATTTCATTTTATGCTTTATTCAAATTATCTCAATCACTTCAAGTGGACATTATAGATAAAACAAGTAAAAACGGAGTTAATTTCAGCCGGACCGAGCTTTATATACCCTCCACCATGGATTGCTTTCTGTCTGTGGGGCTGTCTATTCTCGTAGAAGTGCAGTAATATTACAGGAAAATATAAATTTTGTAATATAGCCAAACCAAAACAAATACAAATATTGAAAAAAAAAATAATTTTATAAATAAGTCTAATATTTTTATTTTTTCAAACCACGCTTATAAGGCAAGGCTACAAATACGTTTACACTATATATCGATCATTCCATGTCAAACCGAACACATTTTTAAAAACACCATTTCCGATTTCGTACAAACTTTATACGATAACTAAACTTTATAAAATATTTGATTCGTAGCAGACGACAAAAAAACCGAAATTTTTATACCTTACGCCAGTTCGTGGACAAGGGTATTATAAGTTAGTTTCGCGCCAAATGTTTGTAACCCCAAGAAATAATCCCACCTTTAAGTATACGGATCGGCTTAGAATCACCAGCTGAATCGATTTAACGATGTCTGTCTGTCCGTCCGTCCGTCCGTCTGTCCGTCTGCTGACCATCTAAGCTTGTTCGCACACTACAGGTCGCAATTGTTGTCCGATTGTCATGAAACTTGGCAGATGTTATTTTTTCTGGCCAAGGACCATCGGTATTATATTTGGAGGAAATCGGTTCAGATTTAGATATAGCCCCCATACAAATGTCGCTCCCGATTTCACTTTTTCCGCTTTAGAAACCACATATTTTACCCGATTTTCTTTAAAATAGACACAACATCTAAAAATCCAACTAAAAAAACCTATGGATCTTGATCAATTTTTCCACATCATGTTTATTTACTTTACTCGGAATATCTGCTGGAAAATTTGATCAATTACTTTATTATTTACCATATTCATTAAATTTGACTAAATATGAATTGATAGTAACCGTATAATTTATATGAACTACATAAAATTGCTCCCATGGAATACCTGGGTTTAGTAATCAAAGCGATGTATATATGCAGGGAGTGGTGTAGGGTATTATATAGTCGACCCCGTCCGACTTTAGCCTTTCCTTACTTGTTTTTTTTTTTTTGAAAACTTTCCTATAGCTTTTAAAAAATCACCCTTTATTTTTATTCCTGTTTTCCAATCGTTTCCCTTAAAATTGCGAACTTCGTACATCTCTCTATTTTACGTGTCTTCGCTATTAGAGGGATGTACACACAGAATTTGATGATTCTAGCTGTTGGCGTATCATTGGTACCATTTTTATCCCATTTTGCCCGCTAAATCTTTATTATTTACTTTTTGGTTCTTTCAACCTACGCAACAAATTTCAAGCCTACATCAAGGCAAGTTAGTATAATTTGATATATCTTTCGCCAGTCATGCCACAATTTTATGAGACATAAGTAGTTTGCGTTTGAAAATAAGACCTCCAACATACATCCCAGTGTCACATATTTACTCTTCGGAGTGGAATGAAATTTAAAGACGCTCTTAAATTGTATATATTTCTTGTGAACGACTTGGTATCGGATGCATTGGTGGCTGGATGGAATGAGATACTCGTACCATCAATTGCCTCTGGACATAAATATTTATTTGATACTGTTGTTGTTTATTTTTCTAGTTACGTCTGCTGTCACCACTCTGTTGCTGTTCGGATGCTGATGATGGACTGGGCGGAGCGGGGCGGGTTTTGGCACTAAGGCAAAAATTATTTTATTAACTTCCGTTTCATATATCCGTCATTGCCGGAATCTTTTCAGGCTGCCAGTGTTTTGTGCTTTTGATGTTGTTTAGATACATCCATCTATGGATGTTTGTATGTGTATATTTGTTTGTGCATGTGTAAGTAATATGGCTTCAGGTGCTTTTCATCTTTGTCTCATTCAATCATTACATTTTTATGTTGTCTGATAACCTCAGATTATTTTTCTTGTTTGATTTTTTGCTTTGAACTGGTTCTTCACTAGCTGCTGCCATCACTTCTGCCCATATCTTTCAGTATCTGCCGTTGATGCTTCCCTCGTTTTTTACCTGTTCAACTGTGTGTGGTGTGTGTTCTTTTCATTTCCTATTTTGCCACAGAGGTGTGCAGGGGAGGGCGGAGGAAAGATAAATAGCACACAAAAAAGCGGGAATCGCAACCTAAATCAAATCAATCACGTCATGTAGCTTTTAGGCACCCCACATGTTGTCTCGGTTCAAAATAAAAAATATTATGTTTCAAGTGGCATCACATTAAATGGGGTGACCAGATGTGTGTTCATAAAGAAAGACAGTAAAACTTATGTGGGCCAATTGAAGTGTCGATTGGCTATTTCATTTGAAACATATCGATTCAGATTTAGATAGAGCAGTCATACAATTAATAATATCATTTTGTAATATAATACAATAATAATACAATTATAAAAATTTTAGACTAGTAAAAACGGCGTTAAGTTCGGCTGGGCCGAACTGTATATACCCTCATCAGTAACATTGCAGGAAAATATCAATTTTTGTAATATAGCCAAACCAAATACAAATATTAAAAAAAATTATAAATAAATATAATATTTGAATTATTTTTACACTATATATATCAGAATAATACTTCAAGTCAAATCAAACAAGTAAAAAAAGCTAAAGTCGGCCAGGGCCGACTTTATAATACCCTACACCACTCCCTGCGTATATACCTCGCTTTGATTACTAAACCCAGGTATTTCATGGGAGCAATTTTATGTAGTTCATATAAATTATACAGTTACTATCAATTCATCTTTAGTCAAATTTAATGAATATGGTAAGTAATAAAGTAATTGATCCAATTTTCCATCAGATATTCCGAGTAAATTAAATATAACATGATATGGAAAAATTGATCAAGGTCCAATGATAAATACAGATTATAAAGCAGTAATAGGATGAATCGGACGGACATTTGAAGGGAACCTATAACAACACTTGAGGACTGTGCAAACACATGCGCCAAAATATTTCTCATTCATTAATTTCTCTATTCCTAGTTGAAACATAGAATGATGTGCAAAATTTGATGAAGATATGATGAAAGATGTAGTTTCTAGAGCTGTAATAGAGCAGAATGGGGCCCTATTTGGGTTATACCAAAGTATGGTCATATGGGCATCTCCCCAAAAAGTATGGAAAGGCTAAAGACGGACGGAGCCGACTATATGATACACCCCACTTTCTCTCTCACTACAATTCAATTTTGTAAAAAGTGAAATCGGGAAGGGTTTTTGAATACTGTAAATGTATGTGTTTGACAAAAAATGTTAAATCGGAAATGACATTTGTATGGGGGTATATTGAAACCTGGAACGATGATTATTGCTGAAATATAATATGTAAAGTTTGTCCAAAATCGGTTAAACATTTGGGAGCAACATTTGTATATATATAAAAAATCTATATCTAAATCTGAACCGATCTTACCCACTTTCACCATAGATGTTTTACTTAGATTATTAGATATTGTGCCAATTTTAAAGAAAACCGGGTACAATATGTGGTTTCTAGAGCGGAAAAAGTCAAAGCGGGACAGACATTTGTATGGGGGCTATATCTAAATCTGAACCGATCTTACCCACTTTCACCATAGATGTTTCTAGTTTGTTTATAAAATGTTCTGCAAAATTTAAAGAAAATCGGGAACAATATGCGGTTTCTAAAGCGGAAAAAGTGAAATCGGGAGCGACATTTGTATCGAGGCTATATCCAAATCTGAATCGATTTCCTCCAAATTCAATACCGATCGCCCTTGGCCAAAAAAAGTAACTTCTGCCAAATTTCATGACAATCGGACAGCAATTGTGACCTGTAGAGTGCGAACAAGCTTAGATGGACAGCAGACGGACGGACAGACAGACATCGTTAAATCGACTCAGCTGGTGATTCTAAGCCGATCCGTATACTTAAAGGTGGGTCTAGCTCGATTATTTATTGGTGTTACAAACATTTGGCGGATAACTAACTTATAATATCCTAGTCCACGAAGTGGTGTAGGGTATAAAAATATATTCTTATATTTATATCTTCAAAAAAGCTTAAATACCATAAATATTGGTAGGAGGTGAGTTGCTTGTATTTCCATCCTATTCTAATTCCAAAAGTACACATTTTGAAAATCCATTATCTCACGTTGGTATCATTTTTATCCCCTTTTTCCCATTTAACCCCTTAAAAGTGCGACTTTCTAAGATCTCTTCATTTTACATATCTACGCAACTAGAGGGATGTACAGAATTTCGTCATTCTAGCTGTAGCCGTTTAGTTGGTACCATTTTTATCCCTCGGTACCCATTGAAAGTACGAATGTGCCATAAAAAACCTTTAATTTTTCGTATCTACGCAGTCAGAGGAATGTATACTCCGAATTTCATGACTCTAGCTGCGGTCATTTGGTTGGTACTATTTTTATCCCTTTTTTCCATTTTAACCCCAAAAAGTACGAATCCGTTTACTTTACGTGTCTACGCAATCAGAGGAATGTATACACCGAATTTCATTACTCTAGGTGCAGCCGTTTGGTTGGTACCATTTTTATTCCTCTATGTAGCCCTTAAAAGTATGAATTTGGAAAAAATTTCGTGTTTCTAGCTTTTGTCGTTTCATATGTACCATTTTTATCCCTTCTGGGCCCATTTGAACCCTACGAATAACAGGCGGACAGAATGACATGGCTAGATCGTCTTAGATTTTTATGATGATTAAGAATATATATGGTCTCAGGTCGATATTTCAAGGTGTTACAAACGGTATGACAAAGTATACCGACATCCTGGAGGTGGAGGGTATAAAAATCTAATAGGGTGATAACATACAAATCCCACAAACATGTCGAGAGACAGACAAACATGGCTAGAATGCCTCAGAATGTTACTACGACCCATAATTCTTTTTTTTTCAAAGATTTTAGATGAATATTTCAATGTGTTCATGTTGCATGGTGCATGCATTCGCTAATTCCTGACACGAATCTGTTTTTTTAATAAAAATATAAAATAAAACAGCCAAAAATTTGCACATTAAGTACTTTATTTGTTACGAGTTTTCAAAATCGCCCTTAGGTCGGTCAAATATATGTATGAGCAACACCCATTATGTATTGCGAATATTTCAATGGGACACCATACAAAAAACTGAAATGCCACTAAAATTTACCAAAATGAGAACTCAGAATTACACGAAGTATTAGCCTGTTATTTGTTATACGTTTTGTCCATCACTGTTTTGGATAGTATTTCTTCAATACTATGACATCCAGTCATGCTTGCCGAATTGAACTATTCTAATTGAAATCCCTTCGCGCGTATCATTTTTTATTTTCGCTACCCAGTATCAAACAAAAAATTACACCCGCAAATCCATTTACATCCTCGATCTCATGTTTCTAGATGCACCCAGCCGCTTTATCAGTTTTTGTTCCTTTTTCCCAAGAAGTATGCTTTTTGAAAAAATCCTTATATTTTTCGAAATTTGTACTTTTAAGGGATTAAATGGGATAAAAATTGTACCACCGCCCTGACTAAACGGCTGGGCCTAGAATCTTGAAATTTGGAACGGGCATTACTTTTATAGTACGAATGCGGCCAAGAAAATATTTTTCAAAATTCGTAGTTTTTGTGGGTGGTATCGGGTAAAAAGGGATAAAAATGGTACCAATCAAACGGATGGAGCTGGAATAATAAAATTCGGTGTGTTAATACCTCAAAACCCTTAGAAACGCAAAATGACCGCATTTTTTGAAATTCGTACTTTTAATAGGTAAACGGTGAAAAGGGGATAAAATAGGTACCAACAACACGGATGACGCTACAATTATGAAATTCGTTTTACAGTGCAATCACTAATAAGAAAGCATTTTTCGAAATTTGTACTTTTAAGGGATTAAATGGGATAAAAATTGTACCACCGCCCTGACTAAACGGCTGGAGCTAGAATCCTGAAAAAAAATTTGCAAAAAAATTCATTTGCAAAATTCGTGGCTGAAGGTAGAATCATGAAATTTGGTATGTACATTTCTCTTACAGCGAAGAGATCAGATTTGAAAGCAGTTTTTCGTAATTCGTACTTTTAAGGGGTAAAATGGGTTAAAGAGAGATAAAAATTGTACCACCGCAATGACCAAGCGGCTGGGACTAGAATCTTGAAATTTGGTAAAAAAATCCTTTATAGCTTCAACGCGCCCAAGAAATTTTTATTTTTCAAAATTCGTACTTTTTGAGAGTGAAATCGGGTAAAAAGGGATAAAAATAGTACCAATTAAATGGATGGAGCTGAAACCATACAATTCGGTGTGTACATCCCTCAAAATGTTAAGAATCGCAAAATGAAAGAATTTTTCGAAATTTGTGCTTTTAAAGAGAAAAGGGGATAAGAATGATACCAACAACACGGATGACGCTACAATAATGAAATTCGCTGTGTATATTCGTTTTACAGCGCAGATCACTAATAAGAAAGCCTTTTTCGAAATTTGTACTTTTACGGGATTAAATGGGATAAAAATTGTACCACCGCCCTGACTAAACGACTGGGCCTAGAATCTTGAAATTCGGAACGGGCATTACTTTTATAGCACGAATGCGACCAATAAATTATTTTTCAAAATTCGTAGTTTTTGTGGGTGATATCGGGTAAAAAGGTACCAATCAAACGAATGGAGCTGGAATAATAAAATTTGGTGTGTACATACCTCAAAACCCCTAGAAACGCAAAATGGCCGCATTTTTTGAAATTCGTACTTTTAATAGGTAAACGGGGAAAAGGGGATAAAATAGGAACCAACAACACGGATGACGCTACAATAATGAAATTCGTTTTACAGCGCAGATCACTGATAAGACGGCAAAAAATTGTACCACAGCCCAGACCAAACAACTGGGCCTAGAATCATGAAATTCAGAACGGGCATTACATTACAGCACGAATGCGACTAAAAAAATATTTTTCAAAATTCGTACTTTTTGTGAGTCAAATTGGGTAGAAAGGGATACAAAGTGGTACCAATCAAACAGACAGAGCTGGAATCGTGAAATTCGGCGTGTACATCCCTTAAAATGCTTACAAACGCAAATTGAAGACATTTTTCAAAATTCGTACTTTTAAAGAGTAAACGGGACAACGTGGATAAAAAGGTACCAAGAACACGGTTGACGCTACATTCATGAAATTCGGTGTGTATATTCGTTTTATAGCGCAGATCACTGATAAGAAAGAATTTTTCGAAATTTTTACTTTCAAGGGATTAAATGGGATAAAATTTGTACCACGGCTGAAGCTAGAATTGTGAAATTCGGTGTGTATTTATATTTATAAATGTATACTTTTAAGTAGAAATCGAAACAACAAGCGATTAAAATGGTACCCGCCAATGTATCAAATAAGGTATATATTACTCTGACGTGCAATACAGAAGTATTGCCTCAAAATATGTACTTTAAAGGTGGAAGCGGATCAAAAGTGATAAAAATCGAACAAACCAAATTGGGGAAATTGGGATAAAGATGGTACTAATCAACGTTTTCAGTTGGAATATGAAAAGAATGTTGGAAATTTTGTGTGTACATTTCTCCGAGTAAGTAGATGCGCAACATAAAATAATATTTCTACGTTTAAGGGCGGCACAAAAAGTGGTAAAAATGGCACCCACATAATAAAGGATACAAATAGTAACTACCAAAATATTGCAATAGAATAGAAGTATAGAAGTTATATGTAATGTATTTAATTTGTCAAAGGGCGTGGCAAAGCATACACATTTAAAGTGGTTTAAAGTGATTATAAAAGCATTTATAAATCTAAAATGGCAACTGCTTTCGACTATCCGTATGGAAGTTTTACCAGTTTTATGTTGTCCAAAGGTGTGTGCAGCGATGGTGGCAAAGATTCCGATCATCCGTATAAAATTTATAAAATGTTTAATTTTACGTATGAAGTGGTAATTTGTGAGGCAGATACAAAAAGGAACACTGCAAATTCATGCATATTTCGTACACTCCAAGTAATTATAAAAACTTTATTAAATATCAAAATACAACTGGTTCCGAATATTTTACTAGGAATATGGACTATATGTGTGGGGGTACCATAACGGTTATGTCAATTTCATCCATCTCCGAATTTAAACTAAGTCTGAGACAAATAATAATTTGTTCATAGTTTGAATAAATTACTTAACTCCCTTCGAGAGTTATCGTGTACACCAGCAAGCCAGACAGACAGACGGACGTGAAAGGGATTTATTACATACTTAGGGTATTAAATCACTCTGAGTTACACTTTTTTCTATCCCAAATGCATATATATCTACTCCGTAGAGTGAGGGTATAATTATCTCGGATTTTTTTTAAGAAAATTGTTTCAATTTAAATTAATCACTTGACTGCGTATAAATTGATGGCACAATATAAATTATTTTTTGTTTAATTTGTACAAAAATTCGGTGTATAAATTCCTCCAGCTACGTAGGATCTGGAATCGAGAATTTGGTGGAAATACGTAGTTGGGAAACATAAAGCATGTTTTCAAATTTTGTGAGCATTTACAAGCGATTTACCCTGAAATAAATATCCTTACACCGCATACGTAGTAGCGGGTATTTGCTAGTCTTAACATACAAGAAGACTTGAATATTCCCTATTTGTTGGAAATTTACCATGTACATTTCATGTTTAGCTGGTCACCTTTCACCATATTTTATGCGCATCCCGCCTTAGAGTACTTTTTTCTGCAGTACCTTCGGTGCTTTGTGACACTTGGAAAGTAATTCAATAATGTCTCGTGTTCTGCACAAAGTACAAAATGATATAATGTAATTTTATTCCGCATCCTACGAATCACAGTGGGACGGCATCACAGTGACTGTGACTGTCTATGAACCGGCAGTCTAAAAGTCATAAACGAATTGAGTGATTTTTATTTCTACAACCGAACAAGACATGATTAAAAAACAACGTGTTTTTCAAACTGTAGATATGGGTGATGCCACGTAAAGTGACCCTTTTTTCGGCAAAATTTCAAAATCAATTTATGAATTTATAAAAAAAAACACCGATAAACATTCATACATATTTTTGATTATATTTCAAAAAATAAGGACAACAATAGGTCTTTGATCATTTCCTTTTTCAGATATAGACTAGTGTCGTAACAGGATTTCCGTCAAAATGTCACGCCCGTTACAATTGAAATATCCTATATTTCCTATATTCATAAAGAGATGTCGGTAACGTATACTTTAGGATAAAGTATATGAACTACTCTTTTGATTAGCAAGAATGAATGTAATGGAAGAGCATTACCGAATTCAAGAAAATAAGTAAAACCTCAAGATTTTCTTCAAAGCTAAGGTCACACCCGTTACGCTCTTTTTTGTTGTATATCTCCAATATTTAAAACGCTAAGACATATTTATATTCGCATTAATATTCCACTTTCAATTGAAAGTATAGTAAATATCTCAGTCAATGAATATGGCAAAAGTGTCACACCCGTTCCAATGGAATCACCCATAAGTTATAGCAAAGTAAAAGAACATTAATTGATGATTGATTTAAATAATTAGAGAAACATTTTCTTATTTGCTTTTAACAAAATCGCTTGAAAACCGCTACTTTTAAAATGCGGTGGATGAAAATAAGTTGGTTGGGGGAAAACATCGAAACATCGTTCGATTTTAAATATCAATTCTGTAGATTTTTTTAACAAAATTGAAAGCAAATAGGTATTTGGTTTCTAGTGGGCTCGGAAGAAATAATCCAAGTGTTTGCATGTCGACTGTTGCCATAAACGTTCAGTCTAATCGCTTCCTTTTGGGCGATTGCTACACCCAACCCACCCAGAGAGACGCAGACACTTGCGCCAGAGTGTATGTAGGGTGGTGTTGTGGTATAACTCGTAGTTATTACGTTGACAGGTATATACGTTTCGATCCGGCCAAACTTAACAACGTGTTCGTCTGTTTACATTTTGCAGATGTAGAAAGAACATGAAAGGCGCTAAATCAGTGCCAGCCGTGAAGTGTACATTAAAGTGGGTCGTTTTTTGCCATTCCGAAAAAAAATTTAATACAGTTCTCTAGTTTCAAAATTTGATCAGTAATCGCAGTGTATACTTTTTTCCAATTATCTTTTCATACCCTCCACCATAGAATGGAATGCTTTACATTCAATATTTTAATAGACTTCTTGTAGTATTTAAACAGATTAATATAAGTGAAGACTGGCAGATTAAAGGTCATTAAAATATTTATATTGAAATTTAACATTATTTAATAATTTATTGAATAATAATAATTAAGATGAATTCCGTGTGAAACGGAGGTTCTCCGATTTTAATGAAAGTTTGCAAATTTGCACAAACTGAACAATGGAGATAGAACTGCATTTCTCGATTTTCAAAAATAAGAAATTGTGCACTGAAAGAAAAACGTTCGTAACCGGAACGAATTTCTACGTTGCCGCAACGAATTTGTTCGTTGAAAGTCAACCAACGTCGAAAGTCAACCACAACGAATATTTTCGTTGCTGCAACAACCCTATTTCGTTGCTGCAACAACCCTATCTCGTTGCTGCAACAATCCTATTTCGTGGCTGCAACGAAACAAGTTTCATTGATGCAACGAATCTGGATTTAATGGAAATTATAGTTCCGCGAATATCTTCAATGTTGCAACAACTGTTTCATTGCTGCAACAATGCTGATTCGGTGTTGCAACAATGCTGCTTCGTTCCTGCAACAAGGTTGTTTCGTTTGCCGCAACAATGCTACAACAACGCGGTTTCTTTCCTGAAACAAAAATATTCGAACGACTTTCTTTTAGTATAGAAAATTTAATTTCATGATAACTTTCATGGATTTCAAAGTGATTATTCATGGATTCGCAATTCGTGATTATTCGCAATAGCACCTCAATTACTTAAGGCAGAACTCCAACAATGTGAATGAGAATTACAACATATCCATCGAATACATCCCAAAAACACGCATACTAGGTAAACACATAATCTGTGTGTATCCGTTTGTTGCACCAACGAATGAGTTGTTGGGGTAAAGTGTACATTTCGCGATATTAAAAAACTGTGTAAACTTCAATAATTTTAATAAATTTTGACAAAATAATGTGGATTTGTATAATAACGATTAATGAATGATAATGATTAATGTTTTCCCACGTAAATTTTCGTTGCATCAACGAATTGAATTGTTGCAGGAGCAAAAGTACGAAAAACGGGTTTCATACCATAAACGTTCAAATCGTTGCAGCAACGTTGCGGTTTGTTGTAGGAACGTGTAATATTTCGTTGCTGCAACGAAATGACAATAACGAATCTGATTCGTTGATGCCACAAACGATTTTTCTTTCAGTGCAGACACTACTGTGTGTGGATCGAAAATCAGGAATTTTGTCATAAGGCAGTTTAAAAAAATCGTTACATTTTTGTGGTAGGAGATAGGAATATAATTTCTGTAGCCGAATTTCAAGCAAATTGCTTCTAGTTTAATATAAAAATATCCTAAATCACTATAATTGTTTAATAAACAAAAAAGTACATCTTCGATTTTCGAAAATATTTTTTATTAAAATATAATTCATTTTTGACGATATCTCAGAAACTACTTAAAAGCCCACTGAAATTTAGAGAGTATTTAGAACACAGATGTAGTGTATTTGCTGAGAACAAACCAAAAAAATTAATAAGGATATTTTTTCCAAAAAATAAATTTCAATATATTTAAAAAAAGTATCATTTTATACCCTCCACCTCCGTTTGTAACACCTTAAAATATTCATCGGAGACACCATAAAGTATATATATTCTGGGTCGTGGTAAAATTCTAAGACGATATAGCCATGTCCGTCTGTTGAAAGCACGATAGCGGCCGAACGAAATGAGCTAGAAGGTTAAAATTTTTCCTAAATGTGTCTTATGGTTGCAGATCGGTTGGGATTGAAAGTGTGGCGAAATCGGCAAAGAGGGAAAATTTTTTCCCTCACAAGGACTGAAAATACCCCTAATATTTAGAGTATTTCTGCATATTTTTTGAACATATTAGCTTGCATTTACTTGATATTTGCTATTCGCATTCCCTTTATAGCATAAAAGGGCACCATAGAGTGATTTTTTATTTGTAGGGGGCGAAATGGGAGAAAAATGGATAAAAAATTTTCCTTTCAAACGACAACAGATAGAAACACGAAATTTGGCGTGTACATT
This sequence comes from Polietes domitor, assembly GCA_947397865.1. Taxonomy (NCBI): domain Eukaryota; kingdom Metazoa; phylum Arthropoda; class Insecta; order Diptera; family Muscidae; genus Polietes; species Polietes domitor. The sequence continues at coordinate 141,719,681 of OX377618.1, forward strand.
CCTCTAATAGAGTAGATACATAATAAGTATTTTTTCTAAATTCGTACTTTTAAGGGGTTAAATAGGAATAGAGAGATAAAAATAGTACCAGCCAAACGGCTGCACCTAGAATAATGAAATTCGATATATACATTCCTCTGATTGCGTAGACACATAAAACAAAGGAAATTTTCGAAATTCGTACTTATAGGGTGTAAAATGGAAAAAGGGGATACAAATTGTACCAAACAAATGGAACCATGAAATTCGATGTATACATTCCTCTGACTGAATAGACACGAAAAAAGTTTTTTCCAAATTCGAACTTTCAAGGGATTCAATGGGAGCAGAGGGATAAAAATAGTACCAACTATAAGGCTACAGCTAGAGTGATGATAAGCAGGTTACAACTAAATTAACTCACACAACAATATTGGAATCTCGGTGTCGAATATAATCAAAAACAGGTTTTAATTTCGTATGGGAAGGGTCACGGCCACTTTCCGCCCAACTCGGTGTCGAATATACTCTAAAACAGGTTTTAATTTCGAATGGGAAGGGTCACGCCCACTTTCCGCACATCTTTGCACAACTATTTACACTGGATCTACTAACACAAATTTTCAGCACTCTAGGTGTTATAGAACTGGCAGTATTCGATAACACTAGTCAACAAATTGAAAAAAATTTCATGTACTCGGGATGCGATAATTTTTTCTGTGTAGATAACCTTGACATGAGCTCGAAAAACGCAATAAAAAATTTTTTTTTCGTTTGGTTTTTTTTTTATTATTTTTTTTTTTAAATTTTAAAAATTTTTTTTTGGTTAATTTGTTTCGTCCGGCATAACTCGGGAACCACTAGCCCGATTTAATTGAATTAAATTTTAAAAAATTTAAAATTACAATTCCCTTAATCTGTTCATATATTGTTTTCCTATACAAGCAACAGTTTCCAAGTTAAAAATGAATATATAAAGGAAAAAACTTATTTTTTGCCTAAAAATTTAAAAATTTTTTTTTTTAAAAATCCATAAAAAATCCAAAATGAAAAAAAATGTCAAATCTTATTACTTTTACGTAAAGTCACATAACCTATGAGCAAAATGAGACAAAGATCATGAAAATCGATGCACGCGTTTCGCTTTTATTCGCAATTGAGTAAAGGTATGAATTTCAAAAATTTAAAATTTTTTTTTTGGTTAATTTGTTTCGTCCGGCATAACTCGGGAACCACTAGCCCGATTTAATTGAATTAAATTTTAAAAAATTTTAAATTACAATTCCCTTAATCTGTTCATATATTGTTTTCCTATACAAGCAACAGTTTCCAAGTTAAAAATGAATATATAAAGGAAAAAACTTATTTTTTGCCTAAAGATTTAAATTTTTTTTTTTTTTAAATCCATAAAAAATCCAAAATGAAAAAAAATGTCAAATCTTATTACTTTTACGTAAAGTCACATAACCTATGAGCAAAATGAGACAAAGATCATGAAAATCGATGCACGCGTCTCGCTTTTATTCGCAATTGAGTAAAGGTATGAATTTCAAAAATTTGCTCGACATATGCACAACTTTGTCTATGGTAAGGTTTTTTCTTTTTTATTACAAAAAAAAATAAAATTTTTGGGTGACAAAAATATATGACTTTAAATTAAAAAACAATTCAATATATGTACAAGAAATTATCCTAAGGATATCAACATTAATTAATTATAAAAAAGTTTAAAAAAAAAATATCTAAACACAAAAATAAAAACCTTCAAATTAAAAATAATTATGTGCTTTTGTCTTTCTTTTATATTGTTGTGGGTCTGTTTCTCTTATCAGGAACCAGATATAGTCCCCCATCATAGCTTCGTTCCAAAATCCTTCGTTCCAAATCCCTCATAGTTAAGGCACTTTAGTAGATTGTCCATGACTTCGTATGTTTCCTTGGTGTCTACGGCATGAGCAATTGGAATCGAAGGTTTCTTGTTGCCGTTGTGCAGTAAAATTGCTTTAAGGCTCTGCTTGTTGCTGTCGATGAAAAGACGCCACTCTCCACCGCTCATCTATGTTTGAGACCTTTAAATTGAAGCTCTCTTCAAATGAATCTCTCAATTTAGGTGAAAAACAACGCTTGTTTTTTTCAGAAACGTATTCTCCGCACATGTAACAAAAATTACTTGGATTGGTATTGCATTCAAATCCTCGCGAACGTTTGCTCATTTTAACTATCGCGTTCGTCGACACTTGTTGAATGAGTAAAATCGATCAATGAAGACCTATTTATACTGTGTATTGTTTAGTATTTTACTGACAGGTACTTATAAATGGGTGTATATTTTTTTACGGTGGCTACATACCTGTTTCACCATGTGTGAGTCTTAAATTTTCCGAATAATGACCACCCTTAAATGTGGGTTGCATTTCTGTAAAAAAATCATACAGGTAGCCAACGGAAAACCCAAATAATTAAAAAAGTCCCCTTTCCTTTTTTCCTTTTAATTGTTCACGCACATTTATTAGCGTTTATTACTTTGCTTACGCAATCATAAAAATTAAATAACCCTTTGTTTATTCCGTTTTGTTAATTCTGAGAATCAAAAAAAAAGAAAAAACCTTACCATAGACAAAGTTGTGCATATGTCGAGCAAATTTTTGAAATTCATACCTTTACTCAATTGCGAATAAAAGCGAAACGCGTGCATCGATTTTCATGATCTTTGTCTCATTTTGCTCATAGGTTATGTGACTTTACGTAAAAGTAATAAGATTTGACATTTTTTTTTCATTTTGGATTTTTTATGGATTTTTTAAAAAAAAAATTTTTAAATTTTTAGGCAAAAAATAAGTTTTTTCCTTTATATATTCATTTTTAACTTGGAAACTGTTGCTTGTATAGGAAAACAATATATGAACAGATTAAGGGAATTGTAATTTTAAATTTTTTAAAATTTAATTCAATTAAATCGGGCTAGTGGTTCCCGAGTTATGCCGGACGAAACAAATTAACCAAAAAAAAATTTTTAAAATTTAAAAAAAAAATAATAAAAAAAAAACCAAACGAAAAAAAAATTTTTTATTGCGTTTTTCGAGCTCATGTCAAGGTTATCTACACAGAAAAAATTATCGCATCCCGAGTACATTTTGACTGTTGACTAGTGTAATTATAAAAAAGTTTAAAAAAAAAATATCTAAACACAAAAATAAAAACCTTCAAATTAAAAATAATTATGTGCTTTTGTCTTTCTTTTATATTGTTGTGGGTCTGTTTCTCTTATCAGGAACCAGATATAGTCCCCCATCATAGCTTCGTTCCAAAATCCTTGGTATCGGTGCTCAATTTCTTTCATTTGCTGATGAAAACGCTCACCATGCTCGTCACTCACAACGCCCAGGTTGTCCGGAAAGAAGTCCAAGTGCGAGTGTAGAAAATGTATCTTAAGCGACATATTTGCTCTAATTTTTTTATAATTTTGGAGTAGTTGTTCGACGATCTCTCTGTAATTTGAGCTTTTGTTGTTTCCAAGAAATCCGGAAACAATTTGCCGAAATGAGTTCCAAGCTGCAGCTTCATTTGGTGATAAAATGTGCTCAAACTGTTGGTCTTGCAACAACTTTTTAATTTGCGGACCGTCGAAAACGCCTTCCTTAATCTTTGCCGATGAAAGGTGAGGAAAAATGGTTTTTAAATAGGCGAACGTTTCGCCATCTTTTTTGATAGCTTTCACGAAGTTTTTTAAGAGTACCCGAGTTCACCAAATAATCCGGGAATGTCCTTACAAAAACAGATGTTGTCTTTTTTTGTGTAGTACCTTGCGTATGGTTCATGACGCTTCCTGTAGATTGTTGTCACCACACCAGGAGCCAAGAAACCGAACTGTTGCATGCGCGATGCATGCAACTCTGCATCTTCCTTGGAGAGTTTCAATTCTCTAACCCAATCGTTCAGTTCTGCTTGGGAACATAAGCGTTGACCTCCATGCAATGTATATGTTGACTCGCATTCTGATGTGGTTTCTACTGTCTCCGGATCTGATGCTGGATGTATCGCCTCATTATTAGATGCCCATCTTGAAACGGACGGTTGCGGGTCCACTGGTTCTTCGCAAAATGGCACTGGAAAATTCACTGTTGAAACAGCAGCGTAAGTCCATCGTATATTTTTTCCCACGCCTGTTTTTTTGCTAAGACAGAAGTAGCAATCTGTTATATGGCAAAGCGGAGCTCTCCAAAGCATTGGCATGATGATTCTCGGCTGTCGTCTGAAAGAATTTCAATAATAAGTTATATATGTTCTTGAATTTCGTAATCTACACTTACCTTGAGTCAGCTAGCTGTACGTAGCACCTTGGACATAGAGCACTTGGTGTCCACCGCTCATCTATGTTTGAGACCTTTAAATTGAAGCTCTCTGCAAATGAATCTCTCAATTTAGGTGAAAACAACGCTTGTTTTTTCAGAAACGTATTCTCCGCACATGTAACAAAAATTACTTGGATTGGTATTGCATTCAAATCCTCGCGAACGTTTGCTCATTTTAACTATCGCGTTCGTCGACACTTGTTGAATGAGTAAAATCGATCAATGAAGACCTATTTATACTGTGTATTGTTTAGTATTTTACTGACAGGTACTTATAAATGGGTGTATATTTTTTTACGGTGGCTACATACCTGTTTCACCATGTGTGAGTCTTAAATTTTCCGAATAATGACCACCCTTAAATGTGGGTTGCATTTCTGTAAAAAAATCATACAGGTAGCCAACGGAAAACCCAAATAATTAAAAAAGTCCCCTTTCCTTTTTTCCTTTTAATTGTTCACGCACATTTATTAGCGTTTATTACTTTGCTTACGCAATCATAAAAATTAAATAACCCTTTGTTTATTCCGTTTTGTTAATTCTGAGAATCAATAAAAAAGAAAAAACCTTACCATAGACAAAGTTGTGCATATGTCGAGCAAATTTTTGAAATTCATACCTTTACTCAATTGCGAATAAAAGCGAAACGCGTGCATCGATTTTCATGATCTTTGTCTCATTTTGCTCATAGGTTATGTGACTTTACGTAAAAGTAATAAGATTTGACATTTTTTTTCATTTTGGATTTTTTATGGATTTTTTAAAAAAAAAAAATTTAAATTTTTAGGCAAAAAATAAGTTTTTTCCTTTATATATTCATTTTTAACTTGGAAACTGTTGCTTGTATAGGAAAACAATATATGAACAGATTAAGGGAATTGTAATTTTAAATTTTTTAAAATTTAATTCAATTAAATCGGGCTAGTGGTTCCCGAGTTATGCCGGACGAAACAAATTAACCAAAAAAAATTTTTTTAAATTTTTGAAATTCATACTTTTACTCAATTGCGAATAAAAGCGAAACGCTTGCATCGATTTTCATGATCTTTGTCTCATTTTGCTCATAGGTTATGTGACTTTACGTAAAAGTAATAAGATTTGACATTTTTTTTCATTTTGGATTTTTTATGGATTTTTTAAAAAAAAAAATTTTAAATTTTTAGGCAAAAAATAAGTTTTTTCCTTTATATATTCATTTTTAACTTGGAAACTGTTGCTTGTATAGGAAAACAATATATGAACAGATTAAGGGAATTGTAATTTTAAATTTTTTAAAATTTAATTCAATTAAATCGGGCTAGTGGTTCCCGAGTTATGCCGGACGAAACAAATTAACCAAAAAAAAAATTTTAAAATTTAAAAAAAAAATAATAAAAAAAAAACCAAACGAAAAAAAAAAATTTTATTGCGTTTTTCGAGCTCATGTCAAGGTTATCTACACAGAAAAAATTATCGCATCCCGAGTACATTTTGACTGTTGACTAGTGTAATAGGTTTTAACTTCGTATGGGAGGTGCCACGGCCACATTTCCAATTCCTCCCATTTTTGGCACAACTGTGTAGCCTAATAATTAGTGAACTTTCAACCGTACTCCGAATATGCTAATTTATAAAAAACGAATAAAACTCCAATTTGTGTGGGAGGTGCCACGCCAAACACACGGTTCACAAACGGTTCAGTATGAACATAATGTGAAAATTTCAAGAATATCGATCCAGTAGTTTAGGCTGCTATAAAGAACAAACAAACCCACAAACTTACAAATACAGATTCATTATACCCTACACCACTTCGTGGTCTAGGGTGTTATAAGTTAGTTTCGCGCCAAATGTTTGTAACACCAAGAAATAATCGAGCTAGACCCACCTTTAAGTATACCGATCGGCTTAGAATCACCAGCTGAGTCTAGAACTGAGACTAGAAACACCTATGCTGAAAGTAGGTAAGATCGGTTCAGATTTAGATATAGCCCCCATACAAATGTCGCTCCCGATTTGACTTTTTCCGCTCTAAAATCCACATATTGTACCCGTTTTTTCTTTAAAATTGGCACAACATCTTATAATCTAACTTAAAACACCTATGGTGAAAGTGGGTAAGATCGGTTCAGATTTAGATATAGCCCTCATTCAAATGTTGCTCCCGAATGTTAAACCGATTTTGGCCAATCTTTACATATTATATTTCGTCAATAAACATACATGGTGAAAGCGGGTCACATCGTTCCAGGTATCAATATACCCCCATATAAATGTCCTTTCCGATTTAACATTTTTTGTCAAACACATACATTTACAGGATGCAAAAATCCTTCCCTATTACACTTTTTCCCCGAATTGAATTGTAATGAGATAGAAAGCCCGTCCGTCGTTAACCTTTCGCTACTTGTTTGGGAGATGCCCATATGTCCATACATTGGTATAACCCAAATGGGGCCCCATTCTGATCTATTACTGCTCTAGAAACTACATCTTACATCGCATCTTCATCAAATTTTGCAGATCATTATATGTTTCACCTACGAATACCTACCGTGAATGCGAAATATATAGGCCCGTGTTTTGGACCAGGCCCAAAATGTTGTTATAGGCCCCCTTTTGAAATGTCGGTCCGATTCATCCTAATACTACTGTATAATTTGTACTTGTATGTCGGATAATTGGACCAATTACCATATTATTTACCATATTCGTTAAATATGACTAAAGATGAATTTATAGTAACTGTATAATTTATATGAACCACATAAAATTGCTCCCATGAAATACCTGGGTTTAGTAATCAAAGCGAGGTGCATACGCAGGGAGTGGTGTAGGGTATTATATAGTCGGCCCCGCCCGACTTTAGCCTTTCCTTACTTGTTTTTATATATAAAGATATATTACTTCTGCAACAATGTCAGAGTGCGACCCACTCTAGAGTTCTTTGAATTTGTACTGGAAATGTTTGTCTATCCGGGTATTTTCTGCACAATTCCCACATGACTTTGTTCATTGGATTTTCTGTGTTCTCTATCTCTGCCTTTGCTGCTGTGTTTCGTATTCGTTTATTCATCCATGGATGCAATCAATTCACAGCATACGAAAAAATAGAACGAAATCAAACAGACAAATACGAGCGAGCTGCAAGTTGATTATAGCTTTGCAACAGATTGACATGGCATTCATTCGGGGGTAGACTTAGGCCTTCGGCGGGCCCTACACTTACTCAAACAAAAGGTCAAGATTTGTGTACGCTCCACCATAGGATGGCGATATACTAAGTTTGTCATTCCGTTTGTAGCACCTTGAAATATCGACCTGAGACCCTATAAAGGATATATATTATTGATCGTCATAAAACTCTATGAAGATCTTGCCAGGTCCGTCTGTCCACTGCGCGGTTGTAGCTGAAAATGCGCCTACTATACCCCAATATTTAGGGTAGAATATATATATTATATATATGTATATTGCCTTATAAGCGTGGTTTAAATTAATTACAATTTTATATTTATTTATAAAATTATTTTTGTTTATTAATTTTATTTCTTTGTATTTATATTTTTTATTTTAATTCTGCTGTAATATTACTGCACTTCTGTGAAATCGACATCCTCTGTGTAATGCAATCCATGGTGGAAGGTACTTACGCTTTTTTTGAACTCTCTGAAACACTCTCTCCCTAAAATTCAGTTTTGTGGCCAAGAAGTACGAAATTACCCCTAAAATGAATTTTAAATTTTGACTTATTTCTCGCATTTAAGCTGAGTTTTGAGATGAGATTTGATGTATTCAAAGACTCATAGTAATTTTTTATTGCAAACAATTTTATAAAACATCTTGACCCGTTAAACCGCTGTTTTCGGGGTAATTGTTACCCTTGTTGCACAAAAGGGACCAAAAAGGACCCCTATATGGAGTAGGTAGAGGGTTAAAATGCTCCACAAAAATGTTTCTAGTAGAGTTTTGAATAATTTTCATGAACACATCCTTTGCTTAAAATGTAAGCATCTCAAGGTTTCCTATGCCGGTTCGTCATAAGAATGTGCCATGTCCATCTCTATAATGACTTGCAAAACGCCGATACAAGTACATATATTCTTTTTTACTACATCTTAAATTTTGCAGAAATTCTAAGCTCATCAAAATTATCTCATACAGTTTTGGCACCCTGTGAATGAATATGGACCTTAAAGTGTATTAATTCTTCCCTGCGTTGTGATCAACGAAACATAATAATTCACTTGGCACTTGGTGAATTTTGTCTGGCCGCACATAAACACATCCAAAATTTGCTGAATTTAAATGGAAACATAATACCCAACTGTTCGAACGAATAAGTTAAAGGATAACTTGATTTCGGTCCGTGTTGAAAACTCCCCTTCGAACACAATTTTGTGATTTATACCAAAAAGTTTAAAATTTCATAAATCCACACAAAGCTCCAACATCACCACCCCAACCCAACTGCTTTTCAATTCTATACAACATTGTAATTCTTAAGCTGTGCATTGTGGCTCTTTGGAAGAGAGGAAAAGGAGAGGAAGACATCGAGAGAAATCGCCCTATTTACATAAACAAAAAATCGAATAAAACATTAAAACCGAATCAAACATGTGCGGTTGTGTAAATAACACATGTTCCAAGGGTTCCAAGCGAAAGTGAACAAAATGAAAAGTTATTTTCACTTTTTTCGAGAATCCTTTTTTTTGTGGCGCATAGGCACTGGCTGAGGATTGTTTGGAAAAACGTTTCCTTTTGTGCACATGTGAACCACCTACTGCCACTGCCACGGCGGAGACACTCACTAGTGTACGTGCGAACTGTTGCGAAGCATGTGCAACTTATTAGAGATTAACTTTTTTCTCGCACTGTCGTGTTCGCAGTTGGAGTGGATGTTTTATCAGTGCTTTAGGTTTATTTGGTTTAACAATTACAAACCTGCAAGAGCTAATGGATGGAATTGCGAATTATGAAACTGTACAAGCCAGTCGTCAGTGGTTCAAGCCAGAACAATGTCATCTACATTGGCCTGCCTTAAATCGATTGAAATGAACCATTATTTTATTTGGGTCATGGGAATGTGTATGTATTTCTGAAAATAGGCACTAAACTTTACAAAACATTTTACGACGGTATGTCTGTTCTAGGGAAAAATTTTTCCCTAACAAAGGCACGAAATACCATCAAACACCCCACGCATTTCGAGAATTTAAATAAATTTTTTGAAAATGTCTGCCTTGTATCTGCGCTTCATAAAGTGATCCATACTTTGAGGGGATGAAATGGGGCAAAAAAATGGGTAAAAATGGTACCAGTGAAACAGCAATCGTCTAATCGCATTTATGCGTCAAATAATAGGATATTTAGAAATTCGTACTTTTAGGGGGTAAAATGGCCCAAAAAGTGATAAACATCGAACCTTCGTCCTGACTAAACGGCAGTAGTTAGAAACATGAAATTCGGTGAGTTCCTTGCACTGACCATGCAGAAGAGCTACAAATAGGGATTTTTCGAAATTTGTACTTTTATGGGGCGAGCGGGACAAAAAGGGATAAAAATGGTACCCATTTAAGAATTGCAGCTAGAATCATGAAAATCGGTAGTAACATTTCTCTGACAACGTAGACTTGCAATATAAATTGATTTTTCGAAATTTGTACATATAAGGGGCGAGTGGGATAAAAGGGAATAAAAATGGTACCAACTAAAGTATTACAGCTAGAATCGTGAAATTTGGTATGTAAATTGCTCTGACCATATAAAAGCAAAGTAAAATTTTTCGAAAATTTTACTTTTAAGGGGCTTGTGGGATAAAAAGGGATAAAAATGGTACCAACAAGAGTATTACATCTATAATCGTGAAATTTGGTATGTAAATTCCTCTGACTATATAAAAGCGAAGTAAAATTGGACTTTTCGAAAATTGTACTTTTAAAGAGCGTGCGGGGCAGAAAGGGATAAAAATGGTACCAACTAAAGTATTACACCTAGAATCGTGAAATTTGGTACGTAAATTCCTCTGGCCATATAAAAGCGAAGTAAAATTGAATTTTTCGAAATTTGTACTTTTTAGGGGGCGAGCGGGACAAAAAGGGAAAAATTGGTACCAACTAAAGTATTACACCTAGAATCGTGAAATTTAGTATGTAAATTCCTCTGACCATATAAAAGCGAAGTAAAATTGTACTTTTAAGGGTCTTGCGGGACAGAAAGGGATAAAAATTGTACCAACTAAAGTATTACACCTAGAATCGTGAAATCTGGTATTTAAATTGTTTGACCATATAAAGCAAAGTAAAATTGGATTTTTCGAAAATTATACTTTTAAAGAGCGTGCGGGACAGAAAGGGATAAAAATGGTACCAACTAAAGTATTACACCTAGAATCGTGAAATATAGTATGTAAATTCCTCTGGCCATATAAAAGCGAAGTAAAATTGAATTTTTCGAAATTTGTACTTTTAAGGGGGCGAGCGGGACAAAAAGGGATAAAAATGGTACCAACTAAAGTATTACACCTAGAATCGTGAAATTTGGTATGTAAATTCCTCTGTCCACGTAGAAGCGCAGTAAAATTGGACTTTCGAAATTTGAACTTTTAAGGGATGCGCGGGACGAAAAGTGATAAAAATTGTGTACTGTCATTTAATTACTTAAACGCGGAACATAAATGGATATTTCAAAATTTGTACTTAATACAACGATACGTCCGGACAAGAAAAAATGTTTTACCAAATAAAGTACATATTTTTAGGGGAAGCAAAAACACATGTTACCTATAGTGGTTTTTCAAAATGTGTACTTTTTGGGAAAGAGGTGCAAAAGTTATAAAGTTGCTGGCTGCATCGAGAAACATGAGATCGAGGATATAAATGGTGGTAATTTTTTGTTCAAAACTTTGTGGAAAATGATAAAAATTATACATACGAAGGACTGTGTGTGAGTGCCATATAAAAGGATGTTTCCAAATTACTATTTTAGATTTATCTATATCCACCAAAAGAAAATTAAATAAATAAATAACAGAGACGGATAAAATTAACAAATAACTGGCTTTTTCGCGTGCGAAGCAGCGGGTACTGCTAGTATATAGATAAACCTATTGGTAGTCTTGGTTTGAAATATTAAAAATATTATATTTATTTCCAAATTTATTTTTCAATATTTTTGTTGTTTTTGGTTTGGTTATATTAAATTTCCTTTCATTTCAATTCAATTTCATTCCTGTAATGTTACTGCACTTCGGCGAAAATCGACAGCCTCTGTTGAATGCAGTCCATTGTGGAGGGTAAACAAAGTTCGGCCCGACCGAATTGAATGCCTTTTTTACTTGTTTACTTTAATTTGGTTGATTTTGCATTTATTTTCGGGTATAATTTCATTTTGGGTAATTTTTCATTTTTTTCGGTTCATTTTTGGCGCTAGCCGAGTTCCTCTCTACACCCTTGTCTATTGTCAAATTAAGACCATATTGGCACTGATTGAATGTTTCCATCCATAATTATTAAAAAAATGCAACTTCTTGAAAAAAACAAATATTTTACCCTAAAAATCTGATCTTGAGACAAAAAAAATGATAAATAAATCCCGGCGATACATAATTTTAGAAACTCATGATCACGGCCGTAATTCACACACAATATTTTTGTTTTTCACTTGTGAAGCCACTGTGCGACTTCCACCTACCTCCTTCCGTTATAATTCATTCATACTTTTTGCCGCATGAAGTTATTAATTGTTTTTTGGTTGGGATGTTTACATTTTCCTGAAATTACATGGCGCATTGGAAAAGGGGAGGCATACCTTGTACCTTGCCCCGACTTCCTTGCTGGTAATGCTATAAGCAAACAGTTGAATTCGTTAGAAGCTAATTTTATGCTCGATATGTGAATGTTTAGTACTTGTTTCATGTATTTTTTTCTGGTTTTGTTCATTCATACATATATGTACATACATAAATAAGTATGTAGGTATTATTATGAATAATGTCTGTTGTGAGAGCATTAGGTTTCCCTTCCTGCTTTGCAACTGGCCAAGGTTATGGCTTGTGTGGATGCATGCATACGTTTCTTTGCCCTATGGACTGGAAGGTGGGGCAATTGTACCCCAGGGAGGGTTTGACTGGGCGTGGAGTTGTGAATCACTGTCGTAGGTGGCCTATTTTTACCACACAAACGCACACAGACATCAAATTCGAAATGGAGCAAATTATCTAACTGGCCGCATGAAAGCCATAAAGTTATTAAATATTTATGGATTTTTTGGAAGACATGATAATAGTTTTATTTATTTGTCGACTATTTAGGAAAAAGTTAGAACCTTTTTGAGGCGTCCATAATAAATTTAGAGCTCATGGAAAATTCGTTCGGCAGTAATAGTTTTTTATTTTATTTTGTTAGTAGCTGACCCGACACAAATTTTCCTGTCCATATTTCAATTAGTTTATTTGTGATCGTCGTGTGAATTTTTGAAAAGCCATTTCAAATGTTTAAGCAAACCTCGAATGAGAAAATGTTTGTTCTCAGTGATTATTGTATCGTTTGCTGGCATAGATATTCATATTAATGATACGATCTAATTCAGATTACGCCAGAGAAAGTGTTTACACGTTCGCTTAAGTGGATTTTGCCAATGTAGCATGTTTGCTCAACGACACACGATTTGGAGCAACGTATGGGAACACGAACTGACAAAATCTAAATATCAACAGAATTTTCTAATGAAATGCCCAGCAATTGTTTTGAAAATAGCCCACAATACATGATTCTGTTCGTCAGCTGGAGATTGCCGTGGTATCGCCCGTAATGTAAATCGAAAATCACCTTCCAGCAGAATCATTGAACCAACAGTGCGCCATAGTACACTCCTCCGGACCGATCAAAACGTTGGCCACATCAGATCTTTGAAAGGTTGAACGAATTTCCATATTCATCGCAACCTGAGTGCATTTCGACAGTCTTCAAAGAACGCAGCTGAAATTCCTGATGAAGCAAGAATCGCTTTAATTTTGCCAAAATTGATTGATACTATCAAAAAAGATTTTCCGGTTTCACCGAGAGCGTCCAAGAAGAAAATCACTATAGTTCAATCAATCGTTCATAATTATGCATCGTATTAACATTGTTTTTTGCGTTGCATTCAAACTCTTGATTGAATGCCTAGTGCATCGGATAGTGTGGCGCTGTCATTCCTAGTTGAGCAAATTAATCACATGTCTCATTGTGAATTTTGAAGAAATGCCCTCTTTGTATTTGGTTCACCAATCGATGAAAATACATGAAATACGTGTAACTGGATTTCCATGTTTATTTGATGACTGATTAACCAAACAAAATTGAATCAACAAAATATGCAGTTCCTATCGTCAGTTCTGACAAAAAGTGCCTAAAATATAAAGATTTGTTGCATTTTGTACGAATTTTTTGACTTTTCTTTATAATTATCTGAATTTTTGTGTTCCGAAAACTTTCACAGAATCATAACGAACATAACGCAAAAGAATTTCGCATATCCATTGCTTGAATTGAGACTTATAGTCTTGAATTCATTCAAAAATTCTTTAGAAAAAGGCACTTTCAGTTTTTTTAAAATATTTCTGTTTTGCGGTCGACTATCCAAAAGTTTTTTCATCTTAAAACCCAGTTCGGACTACCACGAACAGTTTGTGACAAAGATCAGCCAAATCTGTTCAGCCGTTCTCAAGTGATGCGATTACCATTTTTATTTATTTCATTTTTATTATATAGATTATTCAAATATGTATAGCACTATGTTATAAACATATCAAATTGTGAAATTAACTTAATTAATGAGATTGGGAAAATTTTTTGAAAATTCCCAAAATACAATTTATGTCCATAACCGGTTTTTGAAAGAGGAGGCTGCCTTATAAAAATCAAAGGGGAGACTTCAAATGTTGTATTAACTTTTCCATGATGTCATGATCAAGTCAACAACATAAGCCACAAAACGGCAGAGTAGAGTAATACTATTTATATTTATTACTAGCAGTACCCGCTGCTTCGCACGCGAAAAAGTCAGTTATTAGTTTTATCCGTCTCTGTTTTTGGATAGTATTTATTTGATTTTCTTTTGGTGGATATAGATAAGTCTAAAATAGTAATTTGTAAACCTCCTATTAGATAAAACTCATATACAGTCAAAGGAATGTGCTTGTCGATGTGCACTTCTCTTCGTTTGTATAATTTTTATCAGCTTCTACCCAGTTTTGAACAAACAGTTACAGAGGAGCTAATGTTTCTAGATGCAGCCGACATCTTTATAACTTTTTGCACCTCTTTCACAAAATATACACATTTTGAAAAATCACTATAGGTAACATGTGTTTTTGCTTCCCCTAAAAACATGTACTTTATTTGGTACCACGTTTATCCCTTGCCGTCCCGCATTCTAGTTGTAATACATTAGTTGGCACCATTTTTTTTTATCCATTTTTGTGCCGTTCGGCTTTTAAAAGTACAAAAATGCATTTATATTGCGCTTATCTATGGTGAGAGGAAATTACATACCGAATTTCACGATTCTAGCTGTTATACTTAAGTAGGTACCATTTTTATCCCTTTTTGTCCCGCTAATAAAGAGTGATTTTTTTGAGGTTAGGATTTTCATGCATTAGTATTTGACAGATCACGTGGGATTTCAGACATGGTGTCAAAGAGAAAGATGCTCAGTATGCTTTCATTTCATCATGAATCGTCTTACAAACGAACAACGCTTGCAAATTATTGAATTTTATTATCAAAATGCGTGCTCTGTTAAGAAAGTTCATTGCGCGCTTCCATTTTATGGTCAGTTTAATCGACCCACTGAAGCGGCTATTCGGGCTATTGTGACTAAATTTCGCACCAAATTTACATTGTTGGACATTAAACCACCAACACGCTTACGTAGAGTGCGAACTGAAGAAAATATCGCAGCTGTATCGGCCAGTGTTAATGATGACCACCAATTTTCGATTCGTCGCCGTTCGCACCAATTGGGTCTCTGTTACTCAAAAACGTGGAAATGCCAAAATTGGACTAAGCGGATGGACCACCTAAGACGCAGCCGCGGTCAACATTTAAATGAAATTATCTTCAAAAAGTAAATGTCATGGACCAATCTAACGTTTCAAATAAAGAACCGATGAGATTTTGCAAATTTTATGCGTTTTTTTTTTAAAAAAAGTTATCAAGCTCTTAAAAAATCACCCTTTAGTATAAATTTCGAAAAATTCATTTACGTTGCAAATCTACGTTGTCAGAGGAATTTACGCACTAATTTCACGACTATAGCTGCAATATTTGTGTTGGTACTATTTTTATCCCCATCACGCTTTATAAGTAGAAATTTCAAAAAAAAAATACATACTAGCTGTAATACTTAAGTAGGTACCATTTTTATCCCTTTTTGTCCCGCTAAAAGTACATATTTCGAAAAATCCATATATTTTGCAAGTCTACGTTTTCAGAGGAATTTACACACCAAATTCCGACTATAGCTGCAATACTTGTTTTGGTACTATTTTTATCCCGCTCACACTTTGTAAGTACAAATTTCGAAAAATTCTTTTAGATTGGCGCTTCTACGTTGTCCGAGGAATTTACATTCCAAATTTCACGATTCTAGCTACAATACTTAAATTGGTACTATTTTTATCCCTTTTTGTCCCGCTCACATACCAAATTTTACAATTCTAGCTGTAAGACTTTAGTTGGTACCATTTGTATCCCTTTTTGTCCCGCGCACCCCCTATAAATACGAATAATCCAATTTTAACGAGCTTCTACATGGTCAGAGGAATTTACATACCAAATTTCACGATTCTAGCTACAATACTGTAGTTGGTACCAGTTTTATCCCTTTTTGTCCCGCTCACCCTTTCTAAATACAAATTTTGAAAAATCCATTTAGATTTTCGGTTCTACGTTGTCAGAGGAATTTACACACCAAGTTTCACGACAGTAGCTGCAATACTTAAATTGGTACCATTTTTATCACTTTTTGTCCCGCTCGCCCCTTAAAAGTACAAGTTTCAAAAAATCCATTTATATTGCAAGTCTACGTTGTCAGAGAAATGTAAATACCGATTTTCACGATTCTAGCTGCAATTCTTAAATTGGTAACGTTTTTATCCCTTTTTGTCTCTTTCATCCCTTAAAAGTACAAATTTCGAAAAATCTATTTGTAGCTCACCTGCATGGGCATTGCTGACGGCGTCGACACGAAAAATAAAAGGGTTTTTCCAAATTCGTACTTTCAAGGGATACAGTGATAATAGATGGATAAAATTTGTACTAACTGCTGCTTTTAGTTGAAATATAAGCTGTTTTGTCAAATTTGAAGAAAATTTGCTAAAGTTTGTGGTTTCTAGAGCCGAAAGAGTCAAATCGGAGGAGACATTTGTATGGGAGCTATATATAAATCTAACCGATCTAACACATTTTTACGACAGCTGTTTCTATTTGAACTATAAGATGTTTTGCCAATTTAGAAGAAAATCTGTTGAAATATGTGGTATCTAGAGTGAAAAGAGTCAAATCGGGAGCTATATCTAAATCTGAACCGATTTTCTTCAAATTAACTAGTGTTCGTCCTTGTTCCGAAAAACTTCGTTGTGCAAAGTTTCGTTTGGTTCTGGATACAATTGCTACCTGAATCGTGATTACAAGAATAGATGGACGGACATTGCTAAATCGATTCAAAAAGTGATTTTAAGACGATCGGTATAATTAACAATGGGTCTATCTCTCTTCCTTTTGGGTGTTACAAACAAATGCACAAAGACATAATACTCTCGTGGAGTGTATACAAATTTGCATATTCACTTAATAAAAAATTTCGCATATTGATTAAAAAGTTGTAAGTCTGTTATTGAAGATAAAAAATAAAAATTTGGCCGAAGCGAGTATCGAACCGAGGATGTTAGATTTGTCGTCGGGCATTCTCACCATCGCACCACGATCGGCATACGGATATTAAGATAAAGTTAAATATAGGGTCCGCCAAATAACTTTTTTTGTTTTGAAAATGCTATAAAAAAACTACTGAATATTTTCTCAAATTTCTTTTTTTATTTGAAAGTACAATCCTTCCGGTTAATAATGGAAAATAATTTTAATCAAATGGCTGCTGAGGGCACCCCACAAATAATAGTCCAACGGTTGAATAGTTGAAAAAAACGTTAGATGGCGGACCCTATATAAGTCGATGACGCGCATCGTGGTTTTGACTAAAGATTTAGTAAAATCTTTTAATTGGGTGCTATTCGAGGAGTTTCTGATTTGACCAAACTTTTCATCAATTCAAATAAATGTTTGTTCGAATATTTTTGTTTTACTGTAACAAATGTTTTCGTTGAAATTATTAACTGCACTTTTTTCTGTGTATTTTAAACTATGTTCTGCAAATTTGGCAAAACACATTATATTTCGTCTAGAAACGTCTATGGTAAAAGTGGGCTGCATCGTCTTAATTTTTAATATAATCCTCATACAAATGTCGTACAAAATGCAACAAATCTTTATATTTTAGGCACTTTTTGTCAGAACTGACGATAGGAACTGCATATTTTGTTGATTTATTTTTATTTGGTTCATAATTCCAGTTCGTAACCAGTCATCAAATAAACAGGGAAATCCAGTTACACGTATTTCATGTATTTTCATCGATTGGCGAACCAAATACAAAGAGGGCATTTCTTCAAAATTCACAATGAGGCATTGAATGAAGACATGTGACTAATTTGCTCAACTAGAAATGACATCGCCACACTATCCGATGCACTAGGCATTTAATCAAGAGTTTGAATGCAGTGCAAAAACAATGTTAATACGATGCATTGCCAGTATGGCTTATGAACGATTGATTGAACTATAGTGATTTTCTTCTTGGACGCTTTCGGTGAAACCGGATACTATCAATTTTGATACTATCAATTTTGGCAAAATTTCGCTCGCAAAATTAAAGCGATGAATATGGAAATTAACGAAACTCCATTGTTCAACCTTTCAAAGATCTGATGTGGCCAACGTTTTGATCGGTCCGGAGGAGTGTACTATGGCGCACTGTTGGTTCAATGATTCTGCTGGAAGGGGATTTTCGATTTACATTACGGGCGATTCCACGGCAATCTCCAGCTGACGAACAGAATCATGTGTTGTGGAACGGCCAATCTGGAGTATTTTCAAAACATTTGCTGGACATTTGCATTAGAAAATTCTGTTGATATTGCGAATGTTGATATTTAGATTTTTTCAGTTAGTGTTCCCATACGTTGCTCCAAATCGTGTATCGTTGAGCAAACATGCTACATTGGCAGCGAAAAACACTGGTTTGGAGGATTCTGTTTCTAAAGAAAATTACTTTGACTACCGCAGAATACCGACTCAGAATCTTCAGTTAAGTTTTTGCAATGACACTGGGAAGTGGAGAAATTAACGAATAGCATATTGAAGAAACGCTTCTAAAAGGAAAGTACGACGATGGAGACATTTTGAGAGCACACTCCGCTGTTAAACCGACAATTAACGTACGACACTCATGAAAGTGTTGAAAGATGGAATTGTAGTGATTATCCTCTGGACGATCACGTTGGAACCATACGAGTGGATTTTGGCTACGATTCTCTCGCAGAATTTAAATTTACCGCCTTCATCTGAAATTGCAGCTAAATTGTTGAAAAAAGATCTTCCAATGAACAAGCTGTCGAAGAATTGCGCCGGTGATCATGGCTGTGTAGTAACCTAAATTGATCGCTCGGTATGAATATACGATGTCTCACATAAAGTCTTTGAAGAAACTAGACCGAATAATGACTAGACTGGCGATTTTTATGCAAAAGTGTATTTTGAGAGGATGATTATAATTGAATGACGACTTCACACAAATGATTCTCATGTTAGCATGTGGTGCATATATTAAAAATGCAAAGATGACAAATATAATTGGCATAAAAATCCGATGTCTATTAATCATTTTTTGGTGATTTTTACCAAACACTACCAGTGATTCCACGGCCTACTCCACCCAATGAACTAAATGAATTAGAATACATCATTTTTGTGGAAAACATCACGACATTTAAATTACTAATCTATCAAACGTATCGAGTTGCCGAACGACGAATCTGCACAATTATATTCAGAACACTTGCTTGAAAGTGTCAATGGCAAAATCACCGCTGAAATGTCGACCTGTATTATATTCCCAGTTCATCGTATGAAAAATCAAACTCATGCGAAAGGAGTCCCTAAACATTGTTCAAAATCCACTTAAGCGAACGTGTAGACACTTCCACTGGCGTAATCTGAATTAGATCGTATCATTAATTTGAATATCTATGCCAGCAAACGATACAATAATCACTGAGAACAAACATTTTCTCATTCGAGGTTGGCTTAAACATTTGAAATGGCTTTTCAAAAATTCACACGACGATCACAAATAAACTAATTGAAATATGGACAGGAAAATTTGTGTCGTTTTTTTTTATAAAACAATATTTACATTTTGCCAAATTTCATTAACATAATTAAAATGTTTCATTACGTTCCATGAGTATTTCACAATCTTGTTCTTCATTTAAGCGTGTTATGAAGTCCTTAAAAAGTCCAACGGGATACATATTTATGTACTTCATCCACTTTGCTTATGCTCTCTTAGATATCATTGCCCAAAAAAAGAAAAGACAGCATAGCTGGAGGACTTACCATTCAAAATGTCAAAAGTAATGCCGGGATTAGCATAAAAATCTGCAAAGAAAAATAAAAAACGCAAAAAAGGTATGTTTAATACAAAATATCACAGCCAAACCACAACATATAATGTTAATGATAAAATCTCCTCAGCTACTGTCAATGGAAACGATTTATCTTGCGAGGTAAATTCAGACACGTTTGAGAATCATCAATTGTACGGCAGCATCGGCATCGCCAACGTAGCGAAACGTAACAAAAAAACTGACAAACAAAATAAATTGAATAATTTCAAATAGTATTTGGTGGATGGGAAAAAAAAGAAGAAGAAAAAACTCCCGGAAAATTTAAAGTATTTTTATGTTAATTCAGTTAGCCCACTTTACGCCAACCATTCTTCCCATGGAAAGATTTTTCGTTATGCAAAAATTCTTGAATGCTGAAATGTTTTCCCAGCGTTTAACGAAAACACACGAACGGGGGGAACCTAAAGAAACTCGAGCATAAAACAAGGGGATGTGGTGTGATGGGATGACGACGAAAACGTAGGTACGTGTGAAAATGTAATGGAAACTTTAGAATTCAACTGTTCCAAATAAGATTTAGTGAGTGACGCAGAAAATGTTCACTTTATTATTTGAAATAAATTCGAGACGTACTCTGGCACACACATACATACGCACAGCCCGTATTGTACCTGCTTGAATTCATTTGGCCACGAGATGGCAGCCGCCATGAACGATGGTCTGTTCAGTTCGGTTGGTGTGTTCGGTATGAAACGCCCGAGGTGCCAATATGAGGAGAATACCAATATTATTGAACTTTTTCTTGCCTTGTTATAATAATATTTGGGTTGTCCATGCATGTGCACATATGAGTCGTTTCATGCCAAAATGGTACGATTTTTATTCTATATTATTAGCTTGGATTGATTTGTTGTATTTTTCTCTTAAAAGTATTTTATAGGTATTTTTAGAACAAACAAGTAAAAACAAGTAAAACGTTAAGTTCGGCGGTGCCACCGTGGATTGCATTCCACAGAGGCTGTCGATTTTTGTAGAAGTGCAGTAATATTACAGGAAAATATATTTTTTTAATATAGCCAAACCAAAATGAATACATATATTGAAAAAATAATTTCATTAATAAATATAATATTTTTATTATTTCCAAGCACGCTTATAAGGCAAGGCTACCAATACGTCAATTAAAAAAATAAATACTCTTATTTTTCTTTCATGTTCGAAAAAGCTTAAATACCATAAATATTGGTAGATAGTGGGTGCTACAGTTGGTTGTATTTCCATTCTATTTTAATTCCAAAAGTACAAATTTTGAAAATCCATTATACATGATTCAACCAATTTTTGCCGTAAATTTAAAAAGTATGAATTTGGAAAAATCTTTTTATTTAGCGTGTTTATACAGTCAGAGGAATGTATACATGATTCTAGCTGCGGCCATTTGATTGTACCATTTTTACCCCTTTTTCCTAGTTTACCCCCTTAAGAGTACGACTTTCTAAAATATCCTAATTTTACGTGTCTACGCAATTAGACGATGTGCGCACCGAATTTCATCATTCTAGCTCTAGTCGTTTAGTTGGAACCATTTTTATCCCTCTGTACCAAAGTACTAATTTGGCAAGAACCTTTTATTGTTCGTGTCTACACACTCAGAGGAATGTATACTCCGAATTTCATGACTCTAGCTGCGGTCATTTGGTTGGTACTATTTGTATCCCCTTTTTCCATTTTAACCCCAAAAAGTACGAATTTCGCAAAATCCGTTTATTTTACGTGTCTACGCAATCAGAGGAATGTATGCACCAAATTTCATTATTCTAGGTGCAGCCGTTTGTTTGGTACCATTTTTATCCCTCAATTCCCATTTTACCCCTTAAAAGTACGAATTTGGAAAAAATACTTTTATATTATGTCTCTACTCAATTATAGGAATGTACACACCGAATTTCGTGTTGCTAGCTGTTGTCGTTTAATATGTACCATTTTTATCCCTTTTTTGCCCCTTTTCACCCCCTACAAATAAGAATCACTTTATGGTGCACGTTTTTGCTATAAGAGGAATGCACATACCAAATATCAAGCAAATGTAAACAGACATATTCAAAAGACATGCTTAAATACGCTAAAATATTAGGGATTATTATGGGTATTTTTAGTCCTTGTGAGGAAAAAATGTTTCCCTTTGGCCCGATTTCGCCCAGTTTCAATCCCAACCGATCTACGACTATAAGACGTATTTATGGAAAATTTGGACGTCCTAGCTCCTTTCGTTTAGATGCTAGTGTGCTTTCAACAGACTGACGGGCGGACATGGTTAGATCGTCATAGAATTTTATGACCATCAAGAATATATATACTTTATAGGGTCTCAGGTTGATATTTCAAGGTGTTACAAACGGAATGACAAAGTTAGTATACCCCCATCCTGGAGGTGGAGGGTATAATGATAAAGGCAGGGTTCATTTTCAATTCAGTTTGGTTTATTAGGTGCTGTGCTTCTTACCGCTCCGATCGTTGCCGTAAAAGTGCTTGTTGGAGGCAGTGAATAAAAACGATGCACCGAAGAAAAACATAATTCAGCAAACAATTTACTGAAATTTTCCTCAAAATGGAAACTCTTCGTCAAGTTGAGCGAAAGCTCTTCTGTGCGATGAAGACGATCTAGCCATGTCCGTCCATCCGTCTGTTGAAAGCACGCTAGCATCTAAACGAAAGGAGCTAGAACGTTCAAATTTTCTATAAATGCGTCTTATAGTCGTAGATCGGTTGGGAGTGAAATGGGGCGAAATCGGCCCAAAGGGAAAAAATTTTCCCTCACAAGGACTAAAATTACCCATAATAATCCCTAATATTTTAGCGTATTTAAGCATGTTTTTTGAATATGTCTGTTTAAATTTGCTTGATATTTGGTATGCGCATTCCCCTTATAACAAAAAACGTGCACCATAAAGTGATTATTATTTGTAGGGGGTGAAAAGGTGCAAAAAGGGATAAAAATGGTACATATTAAACGACAACAGCTAGCAACACGAAATTCGGTGTGTACATTCCTATAATTGAGTAGAGACATAATATAAAAGTATTTTTTCCAAATTCGTACTTTTAAGGGATAAAATGGGAATAGAGGGATAAAAATGGTACCAACCAAACGAAATTCGGTATATACATTACTCTGATTGCGTAGATAAGTAAAATACACGGATTTTTCAAATTCGTAGTTTTTGGGGTTAAAATGAAAAAAGGGGATAAAATGACCGCAGCTAGAGTCATGAAATTCGGAGTATACATTCCTCTGAGTGTGTAGACACGGAAAATAAACTGATTTTTCGAAATTCTTACTTTTTATACCCTCCACCTCCAGGATGGGGGTATATTCACTTTGTCATTCCGTTTGTAACACCTTGAAATATTCATCGGAGACCCCATAAAGTATATATATTCTGGGTCGTGGTAAAATTCTGAGATGATATAGCCAAGTCCGTCTGTTGAAAGCACGATAGCGGCCGAACGAAATGAGCTAGGAGGTTCAAATTTTTCCTAAATGTGTCTTATGGTTCTAGATCGGTTGGGATGGAAAGTGGACGAAATCGGCCCAGAGGGAAAAATTTTTCCCTCACAACGACTGAAAATACCCCTAATATTTAGAGTATTGCAGCCTGTTTTTTGAACATATTAGCTTGTATTTACTTGATGTCTGCAATGCGCATTCCCTTTATAGCATAAAAGGGCACCATAGAGTATTTTTTATTTGTAGGGGGCGAAATGGGACAAAAAGGGATAAAAATGGTACCTATCAAACGACAACAGATAGAAACACGAAATTTAGTGTAGTGAGTGAGTAGATACATAATGTAAAAGTATTTTTTCCAAATTGGTACTTTTAAGGATAAAAATGATACCAACCAAACGAAATTCGGTGTATTCATTCCTCTGATTGCGTAGATAAGTAAAATACACGGATTTTTCAAAATTCGTAGGTTTTGGGGTTAAAATGAAAAAGGGGATAAAAATAGTAATAATCTAATGACCGCAGCTAGAGTCATGAAATTCGGAGTATACATTCCTCTGACTGCGTAGACACGAAAAATAAAACGTTTTTTCCAAATTCGTACTTTCAAGGGATACAATGGCTACAGGGGATAAATATAGTACCAACTAAGCGAATACAGCTAGAATTATGAAATTCAGTGTGTACATCCCTCTAATTGTGTAGATGCATAAAATAAAGAGATTTTAGACATTAGATTTAGATTTACTCTTGAGGGGGCAAAATTGGAAAAAGGGGATAAAAATGGTACCAACAAAATGGCCGCTGATAGAATCATGGAATTCGGTGTATACATTCCTCTGACTGCATAGCCACGTAAAATATTTTTTTTTTCAAATTCGTACTTTATTTTGTTGCTTTTACGAAAAAAAAATGGTAGAATCATGAAGTTGTCTCATACTGCGTACGTGAGAGATAAGGTATTTTCAAAATTTATACTTTTGACATTAAAATAGGATGGAAATAAAACCAACCAAAAGACTGAAGCTGAAAATACACTCTCTATCCCCCAATATTTAGGGTATTTATGATTGCTCCCTTATATTTACTTTATGCATTGAAGTATTATTTAAGTATAGAGTGATTTTTTTGAGGTTAGGATTTTCATGCATTAGTATTTGACAGATCACGTGGGATTTCAGACATGGTGTCAAAGAGAAAGATGCTCAGTATGCTTTGACATTTCATCATGAATCGTCTTACAAACGAACAACGCTTGCAAATTATTGAATTTTATTATCAAAATGCGTGCTCTGTTAAGAAAGTTCATTGCGCGCTTCCATTTTATGGTCAGTTTAATCGACCCACTGAAGCGGCTATTCGGGCTATTGTGACTAAATTTCGCACCAAATTTACATTGTTGGACATTAAACCACCAACACGCTTACGTAGAGTGCGAACTGAAGAAAATATCGCAGCTGTATCGGCCAGTGTTAATGATGACCACCAATTTTCGATTCGTCGCCGTTCGCACCAATTGGGTCTCTGTTACTCAAAAACGTGGAAATGCCAAAATTGGACTAAGCGGATGGACCACCTAAGACGCAGCCGCGGTCAACATTTAAATGAAATTATCTTCAAAAAGTAAATGTCATGGACCAATCTAACGTTTCAAATAAAGAACCGATGAGATTTTGCAAATTTTATGCGTTTTTTTTTTTAAAAAAGTTATCAAGCTCTTAAAAAATCACCCTTTATATTGGTAGCCTTGAAAATTAATTGCGGACATTCCTCTTGTAAGCACCACAAAGAAAATAAAAGTTTTAGCGGGCGAGATGGGTCAAAAAGGGATAAAATACGGTACCAATGATACGACAACAGCTAGAATCAAGAAATCCGGTGTGTACCTCCCTCTAATTGCATAGACACGTAAAATGGAGGGATTTTTCAAAATTCGTACTTTTAAGGGATACAATTTGAAAAGAGGGATAAAAATGGTACCCACCAAACCGTTGAAGTTGATATCATGAAATTCGGTGTATATACTCTGTGTGTATTCGGTGTTCTGACTATGAAGTCTCGAAACAAATAGGTTTTTTTCGAAATTTGTACATTTGGGCGGAGAATCGGGCGAATGGGGATATCTTTAAAATTTGTACTTTTCTTATCGAAATAATACAGTCACTTCCTCTGTATCTGAAAATGCTTCTCCCTAATGGCGACTGACAATCGCCTAATATTTTCGGCATGTTCACTTTCACAATTACAGCATTGTATTTATAAATATATAGTAGAAGATTTTAAACAGTGCGCATAAGTATACATTATAGTTTGAAATAGTAAACAAATATAGTAATGGTAATAAAAATATCACAATTTTCGTGATATGTTACTGTACTTCTATGAAAAGGCGACATCCTTTAATCTGCTGGTACTACTGTGGAATGCACTCCGTGGTGCAGGGTATATAAGATTCGGCCCGGCCGCACTTAACGCCTTCTTACTTGTTTAATTTCTGCTTCATATGCCCTTGAAATTTATTGTGTACATTCCCCTTGTAGCGTAAAAGCACCAAAAAGTAAGTTTTAGCGGGCGAAATGGGTAAAAAAGGTATACAAATGGTACCAATGATACGATAACAGCTAGAAACACGCAATTTGGAATGTATTTGCGTAGATACGTAAAATAGAGGGATAACGCCTTACTTATTTGCTTCAATTGTATCCCTTAAAAGTATGTATTTCGAAAAATCCGTTTATTTTACGAGTCTACGCAATTAGAGGGATGTGCATTTCAAATTTTATGTATCTATCTGTTATCGTATCATTGATACCATTTGTATCCCTTTTCGTCCCATGTGGCCCGCTAAGAGATAAAATTATCGAAATTGAGAGTGATACAAACAGAATGATAATCTAAATATATCACCATTATATGAAGTAGAGTGCAATGATAAGCAAGCAATTTGTGTAGTTGACAGCTATGACATCTGAAGCAAGCAACAGATTCGAAGTCTCCGATCAAACAAAAACTAAAAATTGTCATTTACGTTTATGTTTGTATACGCAAGTGCTCCGACAATGGAATGAGGTAAAAATCCAAACCCTAAGGCGGCACATTTTTCGAAAACACTTAAAAAATTTATGACAGACCGAATTTCAAATTCAAATATCACAGCCAAAGCCACAACGACAACGACAAACCACCTGGGAAAAGCTGACAGACAGACAGGGCAGACAGACAAACTTTCCAACCACATGAAGAACAAAACAAAGCATTTCTAGAAAGAACACAACCCAGATGCCAGCCACAGTGACATTTGATTGATGTGGAACATTTTGTAACAATTCCATTCAAAATATTCCGAGACGTACGTATGCATATGTACGCATGAATGTCTGATGGTGTATGTATATATGTATCTGTGTATGCTTTTCTTGGTGTATTTGTTTTTCGGAAATTTCCGGTTTGCCAACAATCGGAAGTTACAGGTGTTAGAGCTTATAAAACGTAATCATCGTTTCACTACAACAAGTGAACAGTGGTCCAGAATCAAAATCCATCGGCCAAAATGCAATAACTTTTGTTCTAGTAGAAATTTTTAAGTTCTGTAGAAAATCAAAATTAGACAAGGATCCAAGGATTACTTTGATATATTAACATTAACATTAAAAATCGGACAATCGGATATATTTCAGAAATCGACCCAAAGTTGACTACTTTTCGTATTTTTCGATTTTAAAGAAAATTATAATTATTATTTTTTATGTTTTTTTTTTTTAACATATTTTTATGTTTTTGTTCATAATGCGAAGAAAAAATTTTAATTTTTTTTGTATTACAGATTTTCGCGTTTTTCAGATTTTGAAAATTAAAACAAGTAAGGAAAGGCTAAAGTCGGGCGGGGCCGACTCTATGATACACTCCACTTTCAATCCGAATACAATTTAATCGGTGAAAATGTGAAAACGGGAAAGATTTTTGTATCCTGTATGTATGTGTTTTACAAAAAATGTTAAATCGGAAAGGACATTTGTATGGGGGTTATATTGAAATCTGGAACGAAATAGGTTAAACATTTGGGAGCAACATTTGTATTTGGGCTATATCTACATCTGAACAGATCTTAGCCACTTACACCAAAGGTTTTTTACTTGGTTTATAAGCTGCTGTGCCAAATTTAAAGAAAATCGAGTAGTGGTTTCTAAAGCGGCAAAAGTCAAATCGGGAGCCACATTTGTTTGGGGGCTATATCTAAATCTGAACCGATCTTACTCACTTTCGGCATAGGTGTTTCTAGTTGGATTATAAGATGTTGTGCCAAATTAAAAGAAAATCGGGTACAATATGTCGTTTCTACAGCGGAAAATGTCAAATCGTGAGCGACATTTGTATGGGGGCTATATCTAAATCTGAACCGATCTTACTCACTTTCGGTATAGGTGTTTTAAGGTGGATTAGAAGATGCTGTGCCAAATTTAAAGAAAATCGGGTACAATATGACGTTTCTAGAGCGGAAAATGTCAAATCGGGAGCGACATTTGTATAGGAGCTATATCTAAATCTGAACCGATTTTACCGAATTTCGGCATAGGTGTTTTTAGGTGGATTGTAAGATGTTGTGTCAAATTTAAAGAAAATCGAGTACAATATGTCGTTTCCAGAGCGGAAAATGTCAATTCAGGAGCGACATTTGTATGGGGGCTATATCTAAATCTGAACCGATCTTATCCAATTTTTGCGTAGGTGTTTCTAGTTGGGTTATAAGATGTTGTGCAAAATTTAAAGAAAATTGGGTACAATATGTGGTTTCTAGAGCGGAAAATGTCAAATCGGGAGCGACATTTGTATGGGGGCTATATCCAAATCTGAACCGATTTGCCTCAAATTAAATAGCGTTCATCCTTGATCCACAAAACTTACGTGTGCCAATTTTTGTTAAGATCGGACTATAATTGCGACCTGTAATTTGATTACAACAATAGATGGACAGACAGACAGACAGACGGACATTGCTAAATCGACTCAGAAAGTGATTCTAAGTCGATCGGTATACTTAACAATGGGTCTATCTCGCTTCCTTTTGGGTGTTACAAACAAATGCACAAAACCATAATACTCTCGTGGAGTGTATAAAAACGTAGATTCTTTTTTTGACTTCATCGAACTGCTTCTCACATATTTTAGGAGATTTTGCACTCATTTTTTTTTTTGTTACAAATTGTTGTTTCTTAGCTTTATATTGACGTCAAAACTATGTTTGTGCCAAGTACAGTTTGTTTGTAATAAATATTTAAAAAAATATCATTTTTTAACAAATGTCTGACTTTGAACCAACACAACATTTTTCCTTCAACAAAAAAAAACACCGATTGTTATAAAAATTAGCATAAGGATAATGCTAAACAATTTCATGCATGCAAAAGTTGCCCAACAAAAACGGGGAACCCTTCAACCTTTCCAAATATGTACATATTTCGATAAAGCCTTTTGAAGGAAAAAAGTTGTGTGGGTCCAAAGGCAGATATTTGTTCAGAAAGGATATTTTTTACAATATTCATTACAAGCAAACTGTACTTGGCACAAACATAGTTTTGACGTCAATATAAAGCTAACATAGTTTTGGCGTCATAATAAAGCTAAGAAATCACTATTTCTAATAAAAAATCTGAGTGCAAAATCTCTTAAAATTTGTGAGAAACAGTTCGACAAATTCAAAAAAAGAAATTGTGTTGTTTTCAATTTTCAAAATCTGAAAATCTGTAATACAAAAAATAGTTTTTCTTCGCATTATAAACAAATACGTTAAAACATGTTAAACAAGTAAGGAAAGGCTAAAATCGGGCGGGTCCGACTCTATGATACACTCCACTTTCTATCCGAATGCAATTCAATTCAGTGAAAAAGTGAAAACGGGAAGGTTTTTTGTATCCTGTAAATGTATGTGTTTGACAAAAAATGTTAAATCGGAAAGGATATTTGTATAGGGATATATTGAAACCTGGAACTAAATAGGTGAAATATATAAAGAATGATTTTTTTGAGGTTAGGATTTTCATGCATTAGTATTTGACAGATCACGTGGGATTTCAGACATGGTGTCAAAGAGAAAGATGCTCAGTATGCTTTGACATTTCATCATGAATAGACTTACTAACGAGCAACGCTTGCAAATCATTGAATTTTATTATCAAAATGCGTGCTCTGTTAAGAAAGTTCAGAAAGAAAGAAATTGTGTTCAGCGACGAAGCTCATTTTTGGCTCAATGGGTACGTAAATAGGCAGAATTGTCGATTTTGGAGTGAATATCAGCCAGAAGCATTGCAAGAGCTACCAATGCATCCAGAAAAAGTCACAGTTTGGTGCGGTTTATGGGCTGGTGGCATCATTGGACCGTACTTCTTCAAAGATGATGCGAATCGTAACGTAACTGTGAATGGTGAGCGCTACCGTGAGATGATATCCAACTTTTTTTTGCCCAAAATGGAAGAACTGAACTTGGTTGACATGTGGTTTCAACAAGATGGCGCTACATGCCACACAGCTCGCGATTCTATGGCCATTTTGAGGGAAAACTTCGGAGAACAATTCATCTCAAGAAATGGACCGGTAAGTTGGCCACCAAGATCATGCGATTTGACGCCTTTAGACTATTTTTTGTGGGGCTACGTCAAGTCTAAAGTCTACAGAAATAAGCCAGCAACTATTCCAGCTTTGGAAGACAACATTTCCGAAGAAATTCGGGCTATTCCGGCCGAAATGCTCGAAAAAGTTGCCCAAAATTGGACTTTCCGAATGGACCACCTAAGACGCAGCCGCGGTCAACATTTAAATGAAATTATCTTCAAAAAGTAAATGTCATGGACCAATCTAACGTTTCAAATAAAGAACCGATGAGATTTTGCAAATTTTATGCGTTTTTTTTAAAAAAAAAGTTATCAAGCTCTTAAAAAATCACACTTTATAATATATTGTGCAAATTTTAAGGAAAATCGGGTAGAATATGTGGTTTCTATAGCGCAAAAGTCTAATCGGGAGCGAAATTTGTATGGGGTCTATATCTAAATCTGAACCGATCTAGCCCGCTTTAGCCACAGGTGTTTCTAGTTAGATTATAAGATGTTGTGCCAAATTTAAAGGAAATCGAGCACATTATGTGGCTTTTAAAGCGGCAAAAGTCAAATCGGGAGCGTCATTTGTATGGGGGCTATATCTAAATCTGAACCGATTTGACCTATTTTCACCATAGATGTTCCTAGTTTAAATATAAGATGTTTTGCCAAATCTGAAGACAATCTGATACAATATGTGGTTTCTAGAGCGGAAAAAGTCAAATCGAGAGCGAAATTTGTATGGGGGCAATATCTAAATCTGAACCGATCTAACACATTTTTAGCACAGGAGTTTCTACTTGAAATATAATATGTTTTGCCAATTTTAAAGAAAATCTGTTGTAATATGTGGTATCTAGAGTGAAAAGAGTCAAATCGGGAGTGAAATTCGTATGGGGGCTATGTCTAAATCTGAACCGATTTTCTTCAAATTAAATAGCGTACGTCCTTGTCCCGAAAAACTTCATTGTGCTAAGTTTCATTCAGGTATGTCTACAATTGCGACCTGTATCGTGATTAGAAGAATAGATGGACAGACGGAAGGACGGACATTGCCAAATCGATTCAAAAAGTGTTTCTAAGTCGATCGGTATAATTAACAATGGGTCTCTCTCGTTTCCTTTTGGGTGTTACAAACAAATGCACAATGGAGTGTATAAAAAACATAAAAACAAAAAATAAAAATTTTAATTTTCTTTAAAATCGAAAAATACGAAAAGTAGTCAATTTAATTTTTTTAATGTTAATATCTCGAAATAATCCTTGGGTCCTTGTCTAATTTTGATTTTTTACAGAACTCAAAAAATGTCTACCAGAACAAAAGTTATTGAATTTTGGCTGATGGCTGATTTTGATTCTGAACCACTGTACGGTCTAAAGTTGAAGGGAGAATTAATTTTGTTCGAATTTGGAATGCAACTATAAACAAATTGTTTGAAAAAAATGATATATCATTTAACTCTCTAACAGATTTGGCACAATTTTCCTTCGCCAAGCCTTTCCATACCTGTTATATGGCCAACAACATGGAGGACATTCTTCCATCCGTACAAATGAGTAAGTGATCAAAGAAATCACAATTAATATGATGACACATTTAGTCCAACCTCACCCAATGTGTGTTGGAAGAAGAACATTTCCCCCATCGCTGACAATTCCTCCCCCGAAGCCTTTTAAAAGTTGCTAGTATTTCTCTGGAAAAGAACTTTTGAAAAATATTGCACGAAGTTGTTGAGAAATCCTTTTTACGGCGAACCGTGTTAAATTATTACAAACTTTAACGTTCAAATATTAGCATACATACGCCCGGGACGGGACTACTCGAATAGAATAGAAACTACCACCATCACATATGCTAAGCGTGAACATAACTACATACGTATGTGGAAGTATGTACTTCTATGAAAATGTAGGTAGGTAGCTGTTTATGCGTCCATGTTCAAGTGCGTATTTCCAGAAGAATTTTGCAACTAAATGCCTCCATTCCAAGAAAGAAAAACACGAAACTTTCACAACGTCTTCTAGGCAAGAACTCTGAATGTGACATGCTCATTAAAAATTGATCAAAAACACTTTTTCGCATCCAATTTCTAAGCGATTGAAAAGAACGAATGCCTTGAAATGAAAAAAAGATGAAAAAACTTGTAAAGAGGCTTTAGTTGGAAATGGTAGAAAATTGGTGTTTTGATATATATGAACGTACTACATGACCAATATGAGGGTGCCCTGGAAAAATTGCTGCATCTTTGTATATTTTATATATTTGTATAAGGATGGGGGTATATTAACTTGAACTATTTGTAGGAGACCACGCCAGGGCCGTGTGCAGGGGGGGGGGGGGGTTTGGGGGTTCAAACCCCCCCCCCAGAGAGGTTTCGAACATATACTTTTTAATACCTTCTAGACTTTCTAAAGCAATAAAATATAGAATTTTTAAGGTCTTTTTAAAATAACTCGTCTAAAATGGTAATTTTGCAGTAAAATCATGAAAATTACATAAAAAATCTTGGACACTTTCTTGAATTTCGGACAAAGGTTATGAAAAATACAAACAAACTAAACGAATTGTGTCAATTTCAAGATTGTGTAGTGCTAATTTCGCTAATGGACACCAAATTGTTCGGAAAATTTTCATTTTATTAATCGATACCACTTCTTGACATTCGACTAAAGCTATATATTATGAACTTTTAATTCTCTACTGCAATAAAAGTTTGGAAATTTAATAACGAAACCGTGAAAGCAAATAATATGCTTGATGCTTGTAGAGCGCTAAGATGTAACATTTGCGATTGGACATTTTTATGGAGCTGTATCTAAATCTGAACCGATGTGTCCTATTTTCATCACAGATGCAACAACGACGGTTTCTGTTACTTCCAATGTTTTGGGAGTTTGCAATTTTAATACAAATCCATTTCGACAAACGAAGAAGACTGTTATATAAACACTTATTTCTCTTTGTTCATTTACAACAACTGATGACATGTTTACCGCAAACAAACTAATTTTTCCCAAAAAAAAACGATGATCACGTGTCTAAAATTTCGTTTCTACGAAATGCATTTTTTCTCTGTGTGTAGGTCTCTATTTTAAAATCTACTTTAAAGTTGCGAAACAATAAGAAATGACTTTTAACTTACTAATTTTTGTTATATTTATCACTTATGTCAAATATTTTTCAAAGTAAGTATTTTTTGTATATATGTAACAAGCATTATTCAAAAGAGAAATAAGAAATTTAGTAACTTGGATCTACGTAGGAAAACGAAACTCAAAAATACCAATTATTTGTTTTTTTTTTGGAATTAAAATTTCTAGTTGTTTCTTCTTGCATTTCATCGAATACAAAAAAATGTATTTGTTATTCAAATTTATACATATTTAGGATTATAAAAATGAAGAAACATTTCCAAATATTTTTTATTTAATCGGATATGCGTATAAAGATTTTGAATAAACATTCTTTTACTCATGTCCTATATAAATTAAAAACCCCAAAACTCTTTAGACATCCTATTTATACCCATACTTTGTCAAAAAGCTTATCCAATCATAGAAAAATGGGGGACTGAAGAGTTTATCGCCGAGGAATTTGATCGTTTTTTGTGTAATATTTCTTCAAAATATATATCGAGGGCTTATATTCAAAATTGGCTATGAACCATTTTTTTGAAAATGAGTTTTTGATGCCAAACTATTCTCAGATTTGGATGTCATCTGTCATATAAATTTGGAAAAGATTTTTTTCTAAAGCCATTTTTTTTAATTTTCTGATTTGGCTATCCCCTCGCACGTAAGTTTGTGACTGCATAAGTGGCTATGAACATAAAAATAATAGAAATAAAATAGTTCAACAATGGAACATAAAACCGAAGGTTATAATTCGCTACAACGATTTTGTTTAAAAAATTTTTCTAGATTTAGGGCATATCGTACTATCGTACTAGGAAAAATGGTGGCTGTAAAGTCAAAAATTGTGAAAAGTATATTTAGAAAAAAAACGGCGTAACTTTTTATTATATTGAGAAACCAAATATTTCTTTGGCATATGATTGCTGAATCCATGGAGAATATTTGTGTATGAAAAGTTTCAGAATTATGAATGAAGAAAGTTAAAATATAAAGAATTGCAACGGCGAGTTTTGGATTTTTCATCAATTGCAGCGATTTTCGCGACTGATACATATATGTTACAAGAGACCAATCTGACGGATGAAGCTGGAATCTTTAAATTCGCTGTTTACATCACAGAAAATGCGTTTTCTATACAACATTGCCAAGATTTCATGAAAAAAGTTATGGAGTTTACAATAAATCTTATTCTTATTTCAACAATCATAGTGCTCAATTTTAAACATACAAAAGTGGCTATGAACCATGAAACCGCGAATAATAGGAAATTTCGAAATATTTTTAATCGTAGCAATTTGTAATCCTTTTTAGATTAAACTGCAGAAGAACGATTAATAATTCTTCAAATTAAGGAGAAAATCAGTTTTTTCGCTCTCCTGAAAAGTTATGTTTATGAATATAAGGCCTCGATATGTATGTATGTAATTTCAAGCAACTATTTAAAAAAAGTTCTACACTTAGAGAACGAGTCTGTTAATAAAAGCAGCGATTGTCTGCTGCCAGACATTTTTCTGCTATTACAGCTGTTTTTTTGACATAACAGCAGTTTTCTGCAATCTTACATCACCATTCACACTGCTAAAGAGTTTGCAGTCTGCTAAAATTGGCTGTTGTTAATTAAAATATAAAAGTAGATAAGCGTTCATAAGCGAGTTTCTTTTATATTAGCTTGGGACAATATGCGTATCACATCTATTGCTAAAAACAGCAAACAGCTGTTTACCATCTCAGCAGATGCAAATCTGCTGTCTCTTTTTTAACAGCAGAAAATCTGATCTTTCAGTAGACTTTCTGCTTTTTTTACTGACATATTCCTTTGAGTGTACTGATAGATGGATTGCTGAAATGCAATTTTGCCGACAATGTCTGTCGGACGAATGTATCAAAATATTTCTCGAATATCCGGCAATAAAATATGAGTGATTTCCAAACGTTCCAGTAAAAATTTCCTAAAAAGTTGGAAAATTAATTAAGTATGAGTAAAGTTTCCTTCTTTCAAAGCCATAGTAAATAGTTCATTTACTAGAAAAAGGGTAGTAGATTTACTTAAAAACATTTCTTTGGATCTGATAAAAAATTCTTACAATTGAGTAAATTCAAACTTATGTTTTAAGTTTTAAGTGAGAAAAAATCTGAAATTTTTGGTATGGAAAAAATTTCATTTAGAAAATTTTAACTTTAAAATGAGTTTTTTTCTAAAATGAAGTTAAAATGTTTACTGAAATTTATGCCGAGTTCTTCATACATTTAAGTATTAATGAACTTATAAAAAACATTTGAAATTGTTTAAAAAAATAGTGAATATTAATCAAAGAAGCAATTCTCGTTTGTTTGCAGAGACTTATTTCTTAAATACTTTATGAATTATTCTAAACAACCTAGGAAAAATTTACTTTGATTTAGGAAAAGTTCAGAAAAAATTCTACTTATATTTATTAAAAATGTACTTGGTTTCCTAAATTTTAGTTAATTTTAACTCATTTTTTTTATGAGTGTAGATGAAAACCCCCCCCCAGGGGAAAATCCTGCGCACGGGCCTGGACCACGCAAAGAATATATATTTTGGGTCGCGGTAAAATTCTACAACGATGTAGCCATGTCCGTCTGTTGAAAGCACGCTAGCTTCCGAACGACAAAGAGCTAGGAGGTTCAAATTTTCCCTAAATGTGTCTTATGGTTGCAGACCGGTTGCGATTGTAAATGTGAGAGAAATCGGCCAAGAAGGGAAAATGTTTGTCTAACATAGACTGATAATACTCCCTAATATTTAGAATATTTAACCATTTTTATACCCTCCACCTCCAGGAGGGGGGTATACTAACTTTGTCATTCCGTTTGTAACACCTTGAAATATCGACCTGAGACCCTATAAAGTATATTCTTGATTGTCATAAAATTCTAAGACGATCTAGCCATGTCCGTCTGTCCGTCTGTTGAAAGCACGATAGCATCTAAACGAAAGGAGCTAGAATGTTCAAATTTTCCATAAATACGTCTTATAGTCGTAGATCGGTTGGGATTGAAACGGGGCAAAATCGGCCCAAAGGGAAAAATTTTTCCCTCACAAGGACTAAAAATACCCATAATAATCCCTAATATTTAAGCATGTTTTTTGAATATGTCTGCTTATATTTGCTTGATATTTGGTAAGCGCATTCCCCTTATATCAAAAACGAGCACCATAAAGTGATTCTTATTTGTAGCGGGTGAAATGGGACAAAAAGGGATAAAAATGGTACATATTAAACGACAACAGCTAGAAACACGAAATTCGGAGTAAACATTCCTCTAATTGAGTAGATACATAATATAAAAGTATTTTTTCCAAATTCGTTCTTTTAAGGGGTAAAATGGGAATAGAGGGATAAAAATGGTATCAACAAAACGGCTGTACCTAGAATAATGAAATTCGTTGTATACATACATATACAAAATAGTACCAATAAAATGACCGCAGCTAGAGTCATGCAATTCGGAGTATACATTCCTCTGACTGTGTAGACACGGAAAATAAACTGATTTTTCGAAATTCGTACTTTTTGGGGCCAAAAAGAAAAAGGGGATAAAAATAGTACCAATAAAATTACCGCAACTAGAGTCATGCAATTCGGAGTATACATTCCTCTGACTGCGTAGACACCGAAAATAAACGGATTTTTGGAAATTTGTACTTTCAAGGGACACAATGGTACAGAGGGATAAAAAATAGTACCAACTAAACGACTACAGCTAAAATGATGAAATTCTAATTGCGTAGAAACGTCAAGAGGGTAATACTTTTGGAATTAAAATAGAATGGAAATAAAGGGTGTTTTTTATTGAGGTATAGAACTTCGAATTGAAATAAAACACAAGAAAATCGTTTTAATGTCCATCAATTTGGCTTTATTGGAAGGATAATTTTATGCCATTAATGTTTAAATAATCCAATGGTGTCAAATCACACGATGCCAATTGACAGGTCCATTCCGCGAAATTATGCGCTCATCGAATGTTTCCTTCAATAATTCCAATTGCTGTGCACGGTGGCGAATCGATTCATTCGGGTCCTCTTCAACACTTTGCTCTACAGCGGCAACTGTTTCTTCGGTGCGCACTGTTCGACGTCTCTGCGGATGCGTATTATCACATAGAGTAAACGTAGTGCGAAAACGATCCATGGTTAACCGAATTAATTGCTCTGACGGACGATTATGTCGACCATAAAATGGACGGAGCTTGCGGTGAACTTCGCGAACTGAACCATTACTTTCGAAATAAATTTGCACGATTTGCAAGCGTTGTTCTTTTGTCAACTTTTTCATGATGAAATGGCAAACCAAACTAAATATTAATCACTTGACAGCTGACAAAATGGCCGCCAATTAAAAAAGTGATGCCAACTTAAAGTTCTATACCCCAATAAAAAACACCCTTTACAACAAACTGTAGCACCCACTATCTACAAATATTTATGATATTTAAGCCTTTTGAAAATATAAATATAAGAATATTTATTTTTTGATTTGAAATAAATAATGGTTTGAAATAATTAAAATATTATATTTATTTATAAAAATATTCTTTCAATATTTGTATTTGTTTTGGTTTGGCTATATTAAAAAATTTATATTTTCCTATAATATTACTGCACTTCTACGAAAACCGACAACCTCTGTGGAATGCAATCTATGGTGAAGGCCCGGCCGAACTTAACTCCGTTTTTACTTGTTTTTTTAAATTTATATGTACTCGAAATGTTTTGCTTATATTCCTTTTTAGCGTAAAAGTAAAGAAAAGTAAGAAGGATAAAAAGGTACCAACCAAACCGCTGTAGTTGAACTTATGAAATGGGCGTAGACATTCATCTGACTGTGAAGATGCGAAGCAAAAAATATTTATTCGAAATTTGTACTTTTAGGAGGAGAATGGGGCGAATGGGGTTAAAACTAGTACCAAACAAACGGCTGAGGCTTTATTAACATTTGTGGGACATTATTGAAGATTAGTGCCTCATGTTCTATTTTTGCAGTTCTTTTATTTATATATCGAGGGCTTATATTCATAAGTGGCTATGAACAAAAACACAACTTTTCAGAAGAGCGAAAAACCTGATTTTCTCCTTAATTTTAAGAGTAGTTATGCATCATTCTTCTACAGTTTAATCTAAAGAGGATTACTAATTGCTAAAATTAAAAATTTCTCGAAATTTCCTATTATTCGCGGTTTTATGCTTCATAGCCACTATTGCACGTTTTAAATTGAGCACTATGAATTTTGAAATAAGCAATGGCTAATGGCTATATTAATGCTCAAATATACAAATAAGACTTATTGTAAACGATTTTCATGAAATGTTGGCAATGTTGTGTAGAAAACGCATTTTCTGTGATGTACACAGCGAAAGATTGCAGCTTCATCCGTCAGATTGGGACCATTTGTATCCTTTTTTCCAATTTTTTACACCAATTGCACATTGAGGTAGGACACGGTAAACAAAAAATACAAATTGGAATTTTCTTTGGAAAATTTTCATTTTCGTGGGAAATATGGCTAAAAAGATTTTCACACATGACATATTTGTTTTTATGATTTTATCGCAATCTAACCAACGGATCCGGCTGATTTTTGTTTGTGTCTTAATAACCATATATGTAGTCAGACGCGCAAATCACTGCAATTGTTGGAAATTCCAAAATTCGCGGTTGCAATTGCTGATATTTGAACTTTCTTCATCCAGGATTCTAAAAATTTTCTGACACAAATATTCCCCATGAAGTCAGCAATTACATGCCAAAGAAATACTTTGGTATTCTCAATATGATAAAAAGTTACGCGGGTTTTTCTAAAGATACTTTTCACAATTTTTGACTTTACAGCCACCATTTATCCTATTTTAGCCTAATAACTGGGGAAGCAAAATGCTATTAACGGCGAAATGATGAAATTTGAAAATACGATATGCCCTAAATCTATAAAAAAGCTGAAAAATGTTTTAAACAAAATCGTTGTAGCGAATTACAACCTTCGGTTATATGTTTCACCATTTTCGAACTATTTTATTTGTATTGTTTTTAAGTTCATAGCCACTTATGCAGACACAAAATAACGTGTGAGTTGATAGCCAAATCAGAAAAATTTGAAAAAAATGGCTTTAGAAAAAAATACTTTTTTCCAAATTTGTATGAGAGATGTCATCCAAATATGAGAATAGTTTGACATCAAAAACTCATTTTCGAGAAAATGGTTCATAGGCGCTTATGAATAGATGTAAGACCTCGATATAGTAGAGGACTGTTAATCTATATAATAAAAACAAGTAAGGAAAGGCTAAAGTCGGTCGGGGCCGATACACTCCACTTTCTATCCGAGTACAATTCAACTCGGTAAAAAAGTGAAAACGGGAAGAATTTTTGTATGTTTCCTAATCATAGGCTAATATGTCCTGGTTCAATATGTCAAATCGAAAAGAATATTTGTATCGGGGCTATATCCAAACATGGAATAAAGATACTAGCTTTCAAAATAAGTTCTTCCACTTCAAATATAATGTGTTATGCTCAGTTCGAAGAAATTCACTCAAAATTCGTGGTTTATGGGGCGGAAAAAAGGTAATAAAAGAGATAAAAAGCTGCAATAACAAAAATGTTAATAAAGTGTTAATTTTTTACACAAAATAAAAATTATTTTTTTCACATTGTTGCCAACTACAATATAAATTAATATGTATCAGAAAAAATTTTTGAAAAAAATTATGTGTTTTGACTTTTTTGGACTTAGGCTCGATAACCATAAAGTTGACTAACAGTGAATAATTATGCGGGCTAAGAAGTAGACTATTTATACACTCCACGAGAGTATTATGTCTTTGTGCATTTGTTTGTAACACCCAAAAGGAAGGGAGATAGACCCATTGTAAATTATACCGATCGACTTGGAATCACTTTTTGAATCGATTTAGCAATGTCCGTCTGTCTGTCCATCTATTCTTTCAATCACGATACAGGTCGCAATTGTACACAGAAGCAAATGAAACTTTGAAGTTTTTCGGGATAAGGACGAACGCTATTTAATTTGATGAAAATCGGTTCAGATTTAGATATAGCCCCCATACGAATTTCACTCCCGATTCGACTCTTTTCACTCTAGATAACACATATTAGAACAGATTTTTTTCAAAATTGGCAAAACATCTTATATTTCAACTAGAAACACCAGTGGTCAAAATGTGTTAGATCGGTTCAGATTTATATATAGCTCCCATACAAATTTCGCTCCCGATTTGATTTTTTCCGCTCTAGAAACCACAAACTGTATAAGATTATCTGCAGATTTGGCAAAACATCTTATGTTTCAACTAGAAACACCTGCGGTAAAAATGTGTTAGATCGGTTCAGAGTTATATATAGATCCCATACAAATTTCGCTCCCGATTTAATTTTGTTCGCTCTAGAAACCACCAATTGTATAAAAATGTCTTCAGATTTGGCAAAACATCTTATATTTCGACTAGAAACACCTGTGGTAAAAATGTGTTAGATCGGTTCAGATTTATATATGTATAGCTCCCATACAAATTTCACTCCCGATTTCACTTTTTCCGCTCTATAAACCACATATTGTATAAGATTGTCTTCAGATTTGGCAAAACATATTATATTTAAACTAGGAACACCTATGGTGAAAGTAGGTCAGATCGGTTCAGATTTACATATAGCTCCCTTACAAATTTCGCTCCAGGATAGACTTTTTCCGCCCCCAGAAACCACGAATTTTCACCGAATTTCTTCAAAGTTATCATAACACGTTATATCTGAACTGGAAGAACTTATTGTGGAAGTTAGTCACTTTATTCCATGTTTGGATATAGCACCGATACAAATATTCTTATCGATTTGGCAAATCGGACCACGTCATATTAGCCTATGATTAGGAAACATACAAAAATTCTTCCAGTTTTCACTTTTTTACCGAGTTGGATTATATTCGAATAGAAACTGGAGTGTATCATATAGTCGGCCCCGCCCGAATTTAGCCTTTCCTTACTTGTTTTAACATAAAATTATTTTTTCAAAATTTGTTTTCATACACACATTGATATCGCTATTGGCGACAATTTAAAAAAAATATTTTGGGTGAAATTTTTACTTTTTAATTAGGGATTTATTATCGTCTAAAAGAAAAACAAAGTAATATTTACAGAATGTGAAACATGTACTGAAAAAGTTTTCACTCCGGCCCCTTGCATGGAAAAAATCCCCACGCATACATAACCGTAAATATTTGGAAATGTGAGATGATAGAGTAACAAACTGAACTATGAAATGTTGGCGTTGTGGCAAAAGAACATTTAGACGAAACTTAACAAGTGTCTGTTAAGAGGACGGGGAGTTGGAGGGACCAGTGTTGTAGTCAGAGCCATATTCCATGCCATTGGAACACACACACACATATCTATAGCTGACATATGTACGACATGTGTAATGCATTCAAAATGTATGTTTTGCACGAAATCTATTATGTACATACGTAGTATTTATGTCTACATTAGGGTGGTTGTTATTTTATCAAAGGACATTATAGAGACTAAAAGTGTCATTAGCTGATTTATATATAGGTATATTCATTTTATCATAAGGTACTGCAAGTGTCTGTCTGTCTGTCTGTATTCAAATGGATATTTAACTAAAGGTCGTACTAGGTACTTTTAATGTATATATATAAAAATATTTTTGAAAAAATTTAAACTTTCAAATTTTGTTGTCCTGTGAAGGGGCAATAGGATGAGGAACTAGAAACGCCAATTAACTCCAATTTGCCTATAATTTCAGAAGTATCTATCACCAGGTTAAAGTGTAACGACTTTTGTTTAAAAATTATAATTTTATAATTTGCTTATTTTTAAGATTCGTGTAAGAAATTTCATTCTTTTGATGTACCCTTAAAAAATAATGAATTTTACCATCACCAAATTGAAGATGGTATTCTTTAAATTCATGGAATTATTTAATCAATTTAATGATTTTTTTTACATTTTGGCTATTTCTCTACCTAAAGTGCCACCCCAATATTCGCTTCCACATATATACACACATCCCTAGATTGTGCGTAATGTCTCTAGCACATCAGCTCCATGTGTCCATGTTTAAAAATTCTACGTCTGTTGGTTGGCATGTACTCGCACATCTTTGCAATATTCATGTAAATACTTGCAAATTGAATGGAAAAGGCATACAAATGTCTCATTGCCTTAGTCGCCATGCATGTGTGTGTCTTTGTGAATAGTGAAAGGAACACTAATCCTTGACAATTTGCACATTTGTCAAATACTCAAACTGGCATGGTATGGCATGCATGAAAATATCCCACAACAGATTTGTATTTTAATCAACTCAATATGGCGTAAAGCACCACACATTACACAGCCTAATCTGAAGATGAACGAGAGAAAATAAGGACAAAATATAAAAGAGATAAATTCCAAAGGGTTTCCAACCACAAGAATAACCATTACAGAATCATTACACATAAGAGTCCAAGTCAAAACACGGCACAGTGGGTTAATGCGGAACAATATGGGAATTAAATTCTCAGGTAAAAACATATTTGAAGTACTTCCACAGGAAGCATATTTTAGTCGTTTCCCAAAATCCCAAGTTGCCTATTTGTCCGCATTTGAGGAAGTTCTTTTGCACAACTTGCAATAAAATGATTTATCTTATTGACTGACTGATCACTCCCTACACCATACGGCTAGAGCTAGAGCTAGAGCTAGAATCATGAATTTTGATGTGTACATTTATCTTACAGTGTAGAGGTATGATAAGACGGGTGTTGACGGATCAAATACAAATTGCACCGTATTGGATCGAAAGCAAAGAACAAAAAACAAATGCAATTCTTGGTACGTTTATTTGGTGGACTACAAAACAAATGACTATCGACAAATGAACGAACGGTAACAAGCAAAGATCAAATGTATAGATTTAAAAGAGAGTTACGATTACAGTACACAAAGCACTGTTAATCGTAGCGAAATACAAAACATTAGAAATGATACATTTTTTGATGACATTTAGTACAGATCAGTTACACTGGCAAAAATTATATTGCAAAATTTTGTATAAGCAATTACACTTGCAAAAATAATGAATTGTAATCTATTTGTTCTAAAATGGGGTAAACAGGGATAAAAATGCTACCTCCGCAATGACCACACAGCTGGGCCTAGAATCTTGAAATTTGGTATGGACATTCCTCTTGCACGAAGGCATCCCAAAACAAGTAAGGAAAGTCTAAAGTCGGACGGACTATATGCGCTCAGAGCAGCATCAATAACAATGCACCTTTAGTCGGACTATAGTTGGAAAACTCTTGTGTAGATAAAAGAAGGGAGATGGGTGTGGAGTTAAACATCAAATAATTATTTGATAGCCCCCTTTAGTTATGTTATTTCTCAATAACTATATGGTAGGCCATTTAAAATGTTAAATTAGAATCGGCTAAAAAAAGTACTATTTTTTCGAATTTCTGGTTTTATTAGAAACGTTGAGCTTTGTCATTTAATAATGGAATACAATATCATTCATGGTGGTAGTCATCACGACTGGATCGAAATCCGATCAAGATCAGTACATAGCCCAGCGATGCCAGCAGCCAAAAATCCACACTAAACAGTGTCTCGTTGTGGATGCATTGGCTTCTAAATAGTCACATGTGGGTTTCTGAACCCTATATGCGGCAATTTTGCTTATTAACATAACAACCCAGATGAAAATGAGCTTCATCTGGAACACGAACATTTTCTAAGTAAATTTCTTAAAGTTTGCGTAAAGACTCACTACTTTGGAAGTAAGTCTTTGTTCGAGCGTATAGCGACCGATTTTCCAAATGTCAAACATAAACTTGAAAATAAAAAAGAATGTTATTCTACATTTCAAAGTCAAAGTAATCAGAAGTTAAAGGACCCACCCTATACCACAACAAGCAATTGCATACGATGGAATATGAGTGTTATTGTTGGGTAGTGTCGTTAGTATATGAATGA
This sequence comes from Polietes domitor, assembly GCA_947397865.1. Classification (NCBI taxonomy): domain Eukaryota; kingdom Metazoa; phylum Arthropoda; class Insecta; order Diptera; family Muscidae; genus Polietes; species Polietes domitor. The sequence continues at coordinate 141,763,977 of OX377618.1, forward strand.
GACTTTGTGATATCACTATTGTACTTTGGTACTGGCATAGTGCATAATGAAAGGAAGAGCAAGGTAAACATCATACATCGAAATATATATATGGGCATCTCCCAAAAAAGGTCTACCAAAAAAATTAAATCAGACCACACTAATAGCTGTTAACTTTATTTTTTCCTTTATTTAGATTATTTTTTATTATGAAACTTGAATTTAAATTGTTCTCTTTTGTTTTTACTAAAAGTTGAAGTGGTATAACGAAAATTACTACTTTTTTTACTACGCGTGGGAATATTTGTAACGTCCGTTTGGTCGCGTCCGTATTGCTGCTGTAGCTAATTAAAACTATCCAAGAGATAATTCTCATATTTCATAAATATACGAACAAAATATATTTTCTGTATATATGGGAAAACCAAAGTTCTCAAAAAATCTCTGAACTATGTATATTTCTATAAGAGTATCTAAAGTACCTCTGTTTTTGTAGCGTCTGTTTCAATGTAAAATTGTTTATAATTTTGTACTGAATCCTGACGATATATTTTTAAAATGTAGTTCTTTTTAAGCGCTTTAGAACACTAAAAAGACTGATCGACTAAAAAGGCTGATCAGTTTCTTTCTTGTTTTTGGTGTAGTTTAAGACGTGCGAATGTCGCGTCCAGGGCACTGGGAGATGCCCGTATAGGAATCTAGGTTGTATCAACAATTTGTTCAATGTGCGAACACTTTATTTTAGAAATATTGATTTTCTCCCTGATGTCAATGTAGTAGTAATACAATGTAGCGTTAATAAATCTCTTTCTTCATAATATAGCATAAAATCCAAAATAAACGGTTGTTCACGAAAACCGTAGATTTTTCGTTCGACTTTATAGCTTTATAGCCCTTCAGCATTAATCGATGCGTATGATTAATCATATTTAATGGAATAATGCTTATACGCAATAAGGTACAGTAGGCCATACGGATATTTGATGGCTTTCGCCTTTCGATGAATGTGAAAGAATACCACCAAATAGGTGTGATGACTTCCACTTTCACATTCAATTTTGTCATTTTTCTTTCGGCTGCTTATGCGCTAAGGAAAGTAAAGTGGATTTTCAGTTCTAAAGATCCGTTGTAAATGTGAAAAAACCATACAGATCAATATTTGACATGTTTTACATTAATTTCTCGTGTAAAATATAATCGCTCACAAATCAACAAAAATATATCGAGGGCTTATATTCATAAGTGGCTATGAACTAAAACACAACTTTTCAGGAGACCGAAAAAACGTATTTTTTCCTTAATTTTAAGAGTAATTATGAATCATTCTTCTACAGTTTAAACTAAAGAGGATTACTAATTGCTACGATTAAAAAGTTTTCCAGATTTCCTATTATTCGTGGTTTTATGGTTCATAGCCACTTTTGCACGTTTAAAATTGAGCACTATAAATTTTGAAATAAGCACATTAGTCATTAATGCTCAAATATATAAATAGGGCATATTGTAAACTCGATAACGTTTTTTATGAAATGTTGGCAATGTTGTGTAGAAAACGCGTTTTCTGGGATATATACAGCGAATTTAAAGATTCCAACTTCATCCGTCAGATTGGTACTATTTTTATCCCTTTTTCCAATTTTTTTTCAAAAAATACTGCGGTAGGGCACGGTAATATAGTCGACTATATGAGACACTCCACTTTCTATCCTATAAAAATGTTAAAAAATCTGTAAGGACATCTGTATGGGGGTATATTGGAACATGGAACGATGTGACCCGCCTTCACCATGTATGTTTATAGGTGAAATATAATATGTAAAGATTGGCCAAAATCGGTTAAACATTTGGGAGCAACATTTGTATAAATAAATAATTTTATATTAGAATTTAAAGAAAATGTGGTACAATATGGTTGTTTTTCTTTAAGACTGGATAACTAAGCTGCGATAACAAAAATCGAAATAAAATGTTAAAATTTCACTCAAAATAAAAAATCTTTTTTTAAAATTGTTGCCAAAAGCAATATCCAGTGTAAGTCAAAATGATGGATATCGAGGCTAAGTCCATAAAAGTCGACACAAAATATTTTTTTTGAAAATTCCTTTTGATACATAGTTGGCGTGTAGTTGGCGACAATGTGAAAAAATCACTTTTTATTTTAAGCAAAATATTATTTTTTTTTTTTAGTTTTTTCGTTTGCATTTTTTTGGTCTGTAATCAATATTTGATTTGAACTGGGATATTGTCCTGGCTTAAGACCATTTTGCTTCTATATTTAATAGAATGCAAATTTATTTACAAATGGCATGGCGACGCTCATTTGTTTTAGTCTTTTCGTTTGAATTTTTTTGGTCTGTAATCAATATTTGATTTGAACTGGGATATTGTCCTGGCTCAAGACCATTTTGCTTCTATATTTTATATTTATTTGGTGCGACCTGTAATTTGATTATTACATCAGGATCATATATTGCAAAGCATTTAGAATTTACAAATTCGTACTTTGCCCTTTTTGAAGAATTATTTTGATATGATAGTCAATAGCTATCAAGCAATAAAAAGCATCTTTGTAGACACGCCCTCTTAGTGGGCGTGCTCATTAAATTAATTAATTAATTTTATTTCTAAATTAAAATAATGAAACATCACAATTTATTTAACAGATATCGCTAGTAGCAAAAATCATAATTTTCCTAATAGTCTGTGGGTAATACTGAGGAATGCAATTCATGGTGGAGGGTATATAATGTTCGGTCTGGCGGAATTTAACGACTTTTTACTTGTTTCCTCTAAAAGCATTTGCAGAAGGGTGATACCACGCAAAGTGACTCTTTCCGAATATGTGTATATTTTTTTCCTTTTAAAGGAAAAGTGTTGAACATTTGTTCAAAAAAGATATTTTTTACAATATTCATTACAACCAAACTATAACATAGTTTTGGCATCATAATAAAGCTAAGAAACCACAATTTCTAATAAAAAAAAACTGAATGCATCAATGCAATCTCTTAAAATGTGTGAGAAAGTACAAAAAAAAAAAAACAAATTACGTTTTTCAATTTTCAAAATCTGAAAAAAGCGATAATTTGTAATACAAAAAATTTGTAATAAATATATATATATATATATATATATAGCTCCCGTTCAAATTTCGCTCCCGATTAGACTTTTAGTGCTCTATATACCACATATTTTAACAGATCTTTTTCAAATGTGGCAAAATATCTAATGTTTCCACTAGAAACACCCATGGTGAAAATGGGTCAGATCGGTTCAGATCTATATAAAGCTTTATATTTATATTCGCTAGCAGCTTGACTTTTCCCCCCAGAAACCACGTATTTTCAGGGAATTTCTTCATATTGAGCATAACACGTTATACTTGAACTGGAAGAACCTAGTGTGTTAGTGGGTCACATCATCCCATGTTTTGATATAGCTCCGATACAAATATTCTACTCGATTTGACTCGATTTGGGTCAGGTCATATTAGCCTATGATTAGGAAGCATACAAAAATTCTTCCCGGAGCCAATATCACATTTTAAATCAAAAGTAAAATTTAAGCTTTTACATCTTCTGTACCGTACGGTGTTTGAAATCCTCTATGACTTGACATTTAACATTATTTTGCAGTCCTCTTATAAATATGGAATTTTGACCCAATATAACATATTTTTTTTTAACTTCCATACACTCAGAAAAATATCAATCCCAAAACTGAGTAAAATACATACTCCAATTTTGTTCAACAATTTTACTCCACTTTAGTAAAAATTCCCTTAAAAGTAGGAAAATAAAATAAGTATTCTTCACTCATACTTATTTTATTTTCCTACTTATTTCAAAGTTATGGCAAATAGTTTATTTACTAGAAATAGGGAAGTAAATTTACTTTAAAACATTACATTGGATCTAATAACAGATGTTTACAATTGAGTAAATTCATACTTGTGTGGAAGAGGTTTTAAGTATGAAAAATATTAAAAAATTTGTTGTATGGAAAAAAAAATCCACTTAAGCAATTTTAACTAAAATATGAGCTTTTTCTTAAAATTAAGTTAATGTGTTTACTGAAATTTATGCCGAGTTCTTCATACATTTAAGTATTAATGAACTTATAAAAAATCAAAAAATTTAAATTGTTTAGAAAATTTCTGAATATTAATGTAAGAAGCGATTCTCGTTCGTTTGCAGAGAGATATTTCTTAAATACTTGAAGTATTTTTCTAAACAACCACTGCGAAGGCTCGTATCTTGCCTACGCACTATGGTCCCAAATCCATATTTTTTGGCAGAAATTCACATTTTATATATTTTCTTAATGGCAACACTCCAAGCTATCAAGAAAATGTATTGGAGAAAACTAGGTGGCAACACTTCAAGCCTGAGAAACATTTAAAGTTTGCCGTTGAAACAAGTGGGTTTAATTCGGGTTTAAAACAGTTTTTCGGTAAACTCCTACAATGGCCACTTTATTTTAGCACAATTTCGATTAGCCATACAACATATATTTGATCATATCTCTAAATCAGATTTGTGTATGAGACCCATCAACGTCTCATTTTAAAGGTATTGTAAGTACCTTTAAAATGGTATATAACGTTATTCACATTTCTGTACACATGTAGACATTTTATATTATTTCCTGAAATAATTATTTAAATTACAGTGACAAGTAGAATATTTGTACGCTATATTTTGCTTTTGTAATAATGTTCAGAATAACATTGTTCGTCAAAGCGAAATAAGTTTCATTATTTTAAGCTTTCATAAAATTTTGTTTATGGCCATCCTGCACTAATACAGAGTGACCATAATTATATATTGAGTTTATATGGGAGGTGATAGTGGGTGTGGTCCGATCGGCCCAATTTTATTTTTTATTATACCCTACACCACTTCGTGGTCTAGGGTATTATAAGTTAGTTTCGCGCCAAATGTTTGTAACACCAAGAAATAATCGAGCTAGACCCACCTTTAAGTATACCGATCGGCTTAGAATCACCAGCTGAGTCGATTTAACGATGTCTGTCTGTCCGTCTGTCCGTCTGCTGTCCATCTAAGCTTGTTCGCACTCTACAGGTCGCAATTATTGTCCGATTGTCATGAAACTTGGCAGAAGTTATTTTTTCTGGCCAAGGACCATCGGTATTGAATTTGGAGGAAATCGGTTCAGATTTAGATATAGCCCCCATACAAATGTCGCTCCCGATTTGACATTTTCCCCTCTAAAATCCACATATTGTAACCGATTTTCTTTAAATTTGGCAGAACATCTTATAATCGAACTAGAAACACGTATGCAAAAATTGGGTAAGATCGGTTCAGATTCAGATATAGCCCCCATACAAATGTCGCTCCCGATTTGACATTTTCCGCTCTAGAAACGTCATATTGTACCCGATTTTCTTTAAATTTTGCAGAACATCTTATAATCGAACTAGAAATACGTATGCAAAAATTGGGTAAGATCGGTTCAGATTTAGATATAGTCCCCATACAAATGTCGCTCCCGATTTGACATTTTCCGCTGTAGAAGCGACATATTGTACCCGATTTTCTTTAAATTTGGCAGAACATCTTATAATCGAACTAGAAACACGTATGCAAAAATTGGGTAAGATCGGTTCAGATTTAGATATAGCCCCCATACAAATGTCGCTCCCGATTTGACATTTTCCGCTCTAGAAACGACATATTGTACCCGATTTTCTTTAAATTTGGCAGAACATCTTATAATCGAACTAGAAACACGTATGCAAAAATTGGATAAGATCGGTTCAGATTCAGATATAGCCCCCACACAAATGTCGCTCCCGATTTGACATTTTCCGCTCTAGAAACGTCATATTGTACCCGATTTTCTTTAAATTTGGCAGAACATCTTATAATCGAACTACAAACACGTGTGCAAAAATTGGATAAGATCGGTTCAGATTCAGATATAGCCCCCACACAAATGTCGCTCCCGATTTGACATTTTCCGCTCTAGAAACGTCATATTGTACCCGATTTTCTTTAAAATTGGCACAACATTTTATAATCGAACTAAAAGCACCTATGCTGAAAGTGGGTACGATTGTATAGTCCCCATACAAATGTCGCTCCCGATTTGACATTTTCCGCTGTAGAAGCGACATATTGTACCCGATTTTCTTTAAATTTGGCAGAACATCTTATAATCGAACTAGAAACACGTATGCAAAAATTGGGTAAGATCGGTTCAGATTTAGATATAGCCCCCATACAAATGTCGCTCCCGATTTGACATTTTCCGCTCTAGAAACGACATATTGTACCCGATTTTCTTTAAATTTGGCAGAACATCTTATAATCGAACTAGAAACACGTATGCAAAAATTGGATAAGATCGGTTCAGATTCAGATATAGCCCCCACACAAATGTCGCTCCCGATTTGACATTTTCCGCTCTAGAAACGTCATATTGTACCCGATTTTCTTTAAATTTGGCAGAACATCTTATAATCGAACTACAAACACGTGTGCAAAAATTGGATAAGATCGGTTCAGATTCAGATATAGCCCCCACACAAATGTCGCTCCCGATTTGACATTTTCCGCTCTAGAAACGTCATATTGTACCCGATTTTCTTTAAAATTGGCACAACATTTTATAATCGAACTAAAAGCACCTATGCTGAAAGTGGGTACGATCGGTTCAGATTTAGATATAGCCCCCATACAAATGTCGCTCCCGATTTGACATTTTCCGCTCTAGAAACGTCATATTGTACCCGATTTTCTTTAAAATTGGCACAACATTTTATAATCGAACTAAAAGCACCTATGCTGAAAGTGGGTACGATCGGTTCAGATTCAGATATAGCCCCCATACAAATGTCGCTCCCGATTTGACATTTTCCGCTCTAGAAACGACATATTGTACCCGATTTTCTTTAAATTTGGCAGAACATCTTATAATCGAACTAGAAACACGTATGCAAAACTTGGGTAAGATCGGTTCAGATTCAACAACATTTTATACTCGAACTAAAAGCACCTATGCTGAAAGTGGGTACGATCGGTTCAGATTTAGATATAGCCCCCATACAAATGTCGCTCCCGATTTGATATTTTCCGCTCTAGAAACCACATATTGTACCCGATTTTCTTTAAATTTGGCAGAACATCTTATAATCGAACTAGAAACACGTATGCAAAAATTGGATAAGATCGGTTCAGATTTAGATATAGCCCCCATACAGATGTCGCTCCCGATTTGACATTTTCCGCTGTAGAAGCGACATATTGTACCCGATTTTCTTTAAATTTGGCAGAACATCTTATAATCGAACTAGAAACACGTATGCAAAAATTGGGTAAGATCGGTTCAGATTCAGATATAGCCCCCATACAAATGTCGCTCCCGATTTGACATTTTCCGTTGTAGAAACGACATATTGTACCCGATTTTCTTTAAAATTGGCACAACATTTTATAATCGAACTAAAAGCACCTATGCTGAAAGTGGGTACGATCGGTTCAGATTTAGATATAGCCCCCATACAAATGTCGCTCCCGAATTCACTTTTTCCGCTTTAGAAACCACATATTGTACCCGATTTTCTTTAAAATTGGCACAACATTTTATACTCCAACTAAAAAACCTATGATGTAAATGAGTAAGATCGGTTCATCGGTTCCCGAAGGTTTAACCGATTTTGGCTAACTTTACATATTATATTTCATCAAGAAACAGACATGGTGAAAGCGGGTCAAATCTTCCAGATTTCAATATACCCTTATACAAATGTCCTTTCCGATTTAACATTTTTTGTCAAACACATACATTTACAGGATGCAAAAATCCTTCCCGATTTCAATTTTTTTTAAATATGTTATGTCTAGCAAATGTGCAAAATTACAAGATTGTATCTTTATTATTCGACTTTATGCCATAAAAAATGGATTTGGGACCAGTGTGCTATGTAGCAATCATTGAGTAAAACCTCAACTCTTTATGACAGAGGTATCATGAAACTTTTGAAAAATATTTCATGTTTTCATTTTAGTTTTTTCGTTTGTATTTTTTTGGTCCATAAACAATATTTGATTTGAACTGGGATATTGTCCTGGCTCAAGACCATTTTGCATCTATATTTAATAGAATGCGAATTTCTCGTTCGTTTGTGAGAATCATCACCTTATAGAGGCCGGGTGTGATGTTGAAAAGTCGCTGCGAATCCACTTGAAAAGACTTTTGACATGGTCGAAGTCATGATCGTGGTAGTCTGCAGCCAAGTAATAAATGTCACCATGCCATTTGTAAAGAAATTTGCATTCTATTAAATATAGAAGCAAAATGGTCTTGAGCCAGGACAATATCCCAGTTCAAATCAAATTTTATGTTTTAATTTTCAGAGTATGCAAGACTAATGCTTGCATACTCTGAAGCAAAATCATTTGTTTGAATTATTTTAGTTAAATTGAACTTATTTTAAGTTCATTTTGTTTCCTTGGAGCAAGTAAAATTTTCGTTAGTTTAAGTAAAAATTTACTTGTTTTGAGGAAAAAATCAGCAAATTTGTCTTCAGTAAACTAAGCAAATTCAACTAAGTAAACTTCAGCAACTAAGTACATTTTTACTCAAATGAAGTAAATATTTACTTAGTTTTAGGAAAATTTCAGCAACATTTTACTTAGATTTAGTAAAAATTTACTCTGTTTGAGTACAAATTTACTTAGTTTTAGGAAAATTTTACTTAAATTTAGTTGGTTTGGGGAGAAATTTACTTAGATTCACGAAAATGTAAGCAAAATTATACACTCCACGAGAGTATTATGTCTTTGTGCATTTGTTTGTAACACCCGAAAGGAAGCGAGCTAGACCCATTGTTAATTAGACCGATCGACTTAGAATCACCTTTTGAATCGATTTAGCAATGTCCGTCTGTCCATCTATTGTTGTAATCAAGTTACAGGTCGCAATTATAGTCCGATCTTAACAAAAATTGGCACAAGTAAGTTTTGTGGATCAAGGACGAACGCTATTTAATTTGAGCAAATCGGTTCAGATTTAGATATAGCCCCCATACAAAAGTCGCTCCCCATTTGACATTTTCCGCTCTAGAGACCACATATTGTACCCGATTTTCTTTAAATTTGGCACAATATCTTATAATCCAACTTGAAACACCTTTGCAGAAAGTGGGTAAGATCGGTTCAGATTTAGATATAGCCACCATACAAATTTCGCTCCCGATTTGACTTTCGCCGCTGTAGAAACCACATATTGTACCGAATTTTCTTCAAATTTGGCTTAACACCTTATAATCTAACTAGAAACAGCTATGCTGAGAGTGGGTAATGTCGGTTCAGATTTAGATATAGCCCCAATACAAATGTCGCTCCCGATTTTACTTTTGCCGATCTAGAAACCACATATTGTACCCGATTTTCTCTAAATTAGGCACAACATTTTATTATCCAACTAAAAACATCTATGGTGAAAGTGGGTAAGATCGGTTCAGATTTAGATATAGCCCCTATACAAATGTCGCTCCCGATTTTACTTTTGCCGATCTAGAAACCACATATTGTACCCGATTTTCTTTAAATTATGCACAACATTTTATTATCCAACTAAAAACATCTATGGTGAAAGTGGGTAAGATCGGTTCAGATTTAGATATAGCCCCAATACAAATGTTGCTCCCAAATGTTTAACTGACTTTGGCATATTATATTTCACCTATTTCGTTCCAGGTTGCAATATACACCTACACAAACGTCCTTTCCAATTTAAAATTTTTTGTCAAACACATACATTTACAGGATACAAAAATCCTTCCCGTTTTCACTTTATTACCGAATTGAATTGTATTCGGATAGAAAGTGGAGTGTATCATATAGTCGGCCCCGCCCGACTTTAGCCTTCCTTACTTGTTTTACTCAGATTTATTAAAAATGTACTTGGTTTAGGGAAAAACTTACTGGAATTTTCCTAAGTTTGAGTAAATATTTACTTCAAAACATGTCGTACATTCAAGGAAAAGTTTGACGAAATATTGCTTTAGCGCTATATGAAGTTCAATTTTCCCAAAATTTTGTTCATTTTAACTTACCTCTCACTGAAAATTGTATGTTCTCAAATCTAAAAATTTGTTTGAATTTCTCACATTTATATTTTACTTATTTCCTTGCTGTAGAGTAGAGTACTATGACCCGGATTCATTTTCTTACTTTTAAGGGGAAATTTCACAGCCACTTCGCCCCGATATGATTACGGACGGACGGTATGGGGTGGGTTATACACTGCTAGGTTCGGCTGCAGTAAGAATGTAAATCTCTTTTCGTGAAAAGGCAGCTCACACGTTTGGCCTTTGTTTACTTAAAACCTGCGGTAAGTGGTAATACAAAAGTGGTACACACGTTGCCACACATGCACACAAACATAAACAGTCATCAGAGTCAGTTTATTTCTATGGAAACGTTTTATAAACCCATTTGCGCCAAGTCATGAGTGAGTCGTCTGATGTTGTCTGTCACATCATCTTAATGTATCCAAACCAAGCAACCACTCACTCGTTCATTTTATAATCTTCAGACTCGTATGTATTTTACGAAGTAATTACGTCTGTATGTAGGTGGTGGTAGGTACCAATGTAGTGGTTGGTTGACTGGCTTTGTGGCATTACATTTCGAATAATCATGCACATGTAGATGGCACATACTTATGTATATATATTATATACAGACATGTTTATCTTAAAGTCATGCCATTAGCTCGAATGCAGACCGTCATATGTGATTTTATTTTAATTTTTACAACCAGTAGCTCAGTAGCCTGGTTAAGAATAATTTTCCAATTTTTCCAAGTTTTGAGATATCTTCATCATGCTTTGATACTTGATCTATACAAATACCTAGAATAACATTCACTTTTATTTTTATTTTTATTTTTATTTTTATTTTTATTTTTATTTTTATTTTTATTTTTATTTTTATTTTTATTTTTATTTTTATTTTTATTTTTATTTTTATTTTTATTTTTATTTTTATTTTTATTTTTATTTTTATTTTTATTTTTATTTTTATTTTTATTTTTATTTTTATTTTTATTTTTATTTTTATTTTTATTTTTATTTTTATTTTTATTTTTATTTTTATTTTTATTTTTATTTTTATTTTTATTTTTATTTTTATTTTTATTTTTATTTTTATTTTTATTTTTATTTTTATTTTTATTTTTATTTTTATTTTTATTTTTATTTTTATTTTTATTTTTATTTTTATTTTTATTTTTATTTTTATTTTTATTTTTATTTTTATTTTTATTTTTATTTTTATTTTTATTTTTATTTTTATTTTTATTTTTATTTTTATTTTTATTTTTATTTTTATTTTTATTTTTATTTTTATTTTTATTTTTATTTTTATTTTTATTTTTATTTTTATTTTTATTTTTATTTTTATTTTTATTTTTATTTTTATTTTTATTTTTATTTTTATTTTTATTTTTATTTTTATTTTTATTTTTATTTTTATTTTTATTTTTATTTTTATTTTTATTTTTATTTTTATTTTTATTTTTATTTTTATTTTTATTTTTATTTTTATTTTTATTTTTATTTTTATTTTTATTTTTATTTTTATTTTTATTTTTATTTTTATTTTTATTTTTATTTTTATTTTTATTTTTATTTTTATTTTTATTTTTATTTTTATTTTTATTTTTATTTTTATTTTTATTTTTATTTTTATTTTTATTTTTATTTTTATTTTTATTTTTATTTTTATTTTTATTTTTATTTTTATTTTTATTTTTATTTTTATTTTTATTTTTATTTTTATTTTTATTTTTATTTTTATTTTTATTTTTATTTTTATTTTTATTTTTATTTTTATTTTTATTTTTATTTTTATTTTTATTTTTATTTTTATTTTTATTTTTATTTTTATTTTTATTTTTATTTTTATTTTTATTTTTATTTTTATTTTTATTTTTATTTTTATTTTTATTTTTATTTTTATTTTTATTTTTATTTTTATTTTTATTTTTATTTTTATTTTTATTTTTATTTTTATTTTTATTTTTATTTTTATTTTTATTTTTATTTTTATTTTTATTTTTATTTTTATTTTTATTTTTATTTTTATTTTTATTTTTATTTTTATTTTTATTTTTATTTTTATTTTTATTTTTATTTTTATTTTTATTTTTATTTTTATTTTTATTTTTATTTTTATTTTTATTTTTATTTTTATTTTTATTTTTATTTTTATTTTTATTTTTATTTTTATTTTTATTTTTATTTTTATTTTTATTTTTATTTTTATTTTTATTTTTATTTTTATTTTTATTTTTATTTTTATTTTTATTTTTATTTTTATTTTTATTTTTATTTTTATTTTTATTTTTATTTTTATTTTTATTTTTATTTTTATTTTTGTTTTTATTTTTATTTTTATTTTTATTTTTATTTTTATTTTATTTTATTTTTATTTTTATTTTTATTTTTATTTTTATTTTTATTTTTATTTTTATTTTTATTTTTATTTTTATTTTTATTTTTATTTTTATTTTTATTTTTATTTTTATTTTTATTTTTATTTTCATGTTCAGGTTTATGTTTATGTTTGACATTTGCAAAATGGGACGCTATACACCCGAACCACATTGGCAAATTTACTTCCAAAGTAGTGAGTTTTTAACGAAATTTTCGAGAAGAGATCGGCCTTCAGTTCAGCCTTCATGATGCTCATTTTCATCTTGTTGGCTATGCCAATAAGCAAAATTGCCGCATACGGGGTTCAGAGAACCCACACAAGACTATTGAGAAACCAATGCATTCACATCGAGTTACCGTTTCGTGTGGATTGTGAGCTGTACTGAAAAATTGGGTTGATCGAATGAGGTACTGCCGAGCCATTCATATGAATGAAATTGTGTTCCATTACTAAATGACAAGGTTCAACATTGAATTGGAAAACTTTGGGAAGTATTATTATTTTTCTTGTAGGTATTGTCGAGTAGAGCAAGAATCTGTATTTGAAATTTGCCGGACACCCCTATTATCTAGAGTCACGGTTAAAAAACCGGCTTTTTGGACCTTTGCACACTTATAAGCCTGTTGGTTATCAACCGATTTACACTTTTTCATCGGCTTTGAGAAGAAGAAACATGGAGCTTTCCATCTATATATATCTAAAATTTCAGAAATCTTTGTGATGTTGTCCAACAAATTAAATTTTTTAACCATTTTTCAACTTTGGCAATGTTTTTGCACATTATTTTGTTTGATAACCGCAACACTTGTAAATTTATTTAAATTACACATTCAATAAGGACTAAAATGACGCTTTGTTTTTAAAAATCCGTTGATAATTGACTGAGTTATTGAAGATGTTAAAAATACTAATTTTTTTAAATACAAATTTTTAGTCATTTTTCAAATTTGGCAATGTTTTTGGGCATTATTTTGTTTGGTAACAGTAACACTTTTAAATTTATTTAATTAACACATTTTGTAAGGAGTAAAACGGCGCTTTCTTTTTAAAAATCCGTTGATAACTGACAGAGTTATTGAAGTTATTATAAATACTACATTTTTTGCAAAAATACAAATTTTTAGTAATTTTTCAACTTTGGCAATGTTTTTGGACATTATTTTGTTTGGTAACAGTAACACTATTGAATTTATTTAATTAACACATTTAGTAAGGAGTAAAACGGCGCTTTGTTTTTAAAAATCCGTTGATAACTGACAGAGTTATTGAAGTTGTTATAAATACTAAATTTTTTGCAAAAATACAAATTTTTAGTAACTTTTCAACTTTGGCAATGTTTTTGGACATTATTTTGTTTGGTAACAGCAACACTTTTATACTTATTCAATTAACACATTTGTAAATTAATTTTAATAACACATTTAGTAAGGAGTAAAATGCTGCATTGTTATTAAAAAACCGTTAATAATTGACTGAGTTATAAAAAGTTTTTAAAAATACTAATTTTTTGCAAAAAAAAACTTGATATTTTTCAACTTTGACAGTGTTTTTGGACATTTTATTTGTTTGGTAACCCTTAATCTTTTATATTTATTTATATAAAACGTTTAGAATGGAGTAAAATAAAATTTTTGGCCATTCCAGTACACATCTCCTATCATTTTACGAATTGATGTTCATTAAAAATACAAAAAAAATCATCAAAATAAATAAAAATGCTAAAACATAGCATGGCGTTGAAATCCCAATTTTGGAACACATCTTCCCCAATTAGGGAATTTTTTATTAGTTATTTGAGTTATTGATGTTTTATTAATTTCAAATTTTTTTAAAAACACAATTTTTGGTCATTCCAGTTCACATCTCCCATTATTTTACGAATTGGAGTCCAATCAAATACCTAAAATTGCTAATTTTTGGGTTCTGCTGAAGACTTCAGCACAACCTTTGGTCTTAAACCAAAATAAATGACAAGACATACAACATAACAGACCAACTATACATACAAACAACAACAATACACACGAGGTACAGTGAAGACGGGACATACCGTACAACAACAACCTTTGCATTGTTGCGAGCACATGCACAACATTGAATTGGCAAAGTGAGATTTTTAGTGTGTCGACTTAGTTCGGTGGAATATTTTGTTTAACAGCGTTTCTCATTTGAAATATGTGACCGCTTGTACTAATATGAACCCTGATTTAAGTCAAAGACATACATTCGTTGCGAAAGTTCTGATGAGATGGGGTAGCGCCCATCGAAACTGCGCAGTCAACTTTTAGCTGCAACAATAAAGGTCTCACTTTGCCTTTTTTGCTAATTTTTGGGTTCTGCTGAAGACTTCAGCACAACCTTTGGTCTTAAATCAAAATAAATGACAAGATTCATCAAAATAGATAAAAAATGGTAAATGAAAGCATGGCGATCATTTTAATAAAAAATACCCAATTTTGGAACACATTTTCCTCAGTTTGGTAATTCGGGTATATTTTTTAATAGAAAATCTAATAATTTTTTCATCGTTTTTATCTTTTTGAAGAATTTTAAGTATTTTTATTCTTTTGCAGCACTGTGTAATCAATTCCATTTTTCTAAATAATATTTATTTATTTTTATGTCATTTAATCTTCCATTTAGCAAAAGTTTGTATGTAAGAATTTTTGGATATCTATGGAAAGGATGTGAACAATGAAAAGGATATTCGCTTTAACATTTCTATTAAAGTTCGAATGACATTTGGAAGTAATAGAAGAATTGAAGGATTTTTAAATCCAGTCCTCTTACAACAAGCAACAATAGATTATATTATATATGTATGAGTGTATGTATGTATCTTTTTCCATTATGGTCTTTGTGGCACAACAATCATCCAATAAAATCAAAAGCGAGATAAAAATGGGATATTAAAAGTTAACGAGAATATTGTATGAGATGTAATCCTGTAAAATCCTTTCCTGAAGCCCTTTCGACCATCTTCTTTATTGGCCAGCAGTGTCACAACATTATCAGCAGCAACAAAATGTGCTTAATCTATAGATGTCGACATAAATTCATTAATCCCTTTTACGACTGATAAAGGGTTATTTTGCAGTTGAATTAATAAAATGTCAATGATTAAATAATGCTGACATCAGACAAGACCAAATCGTTTTCCATGCGGCTACTTTTGTTTAATGGATGGCACACACACACACACACTCGTGAATTATTCAATTATCAGGTTAATTTAATAAGAACATATTGTAAGGGATTTTTTCCTCAAACTGTGATTTTTCTGTTCAGTTTTTTTGTTTCATTTTTTCAAAAAAATAATCGATGGTTTCTTGCGCTCGAAAACCCCAAATTAGACAAGTAAAATATTACGAAGGCGCATGTGAAATGTCGAGACTGAGGTGACCTGAACGAAAAAACGTACCATATCTCTCCAACGATAGTAGGAACGTACCAAAATTAAAAATTGAATCATTCGCGTCGAATGAAGCTACAATTCAACGATCATTGTTGTAGCTGTGACAGCGACGATAGAGGGAAGATAACTGGGACTGCACAGCTCTAATAAAAACAAGTAAACACGATCTTCAGTTCGACCGGGCCGAACTTGAAATTCCCTCCACAATGGATTGCATTCCACAGAGGCTGACGATTTTCGTAGAAGTGCAGTAACATTACAGGAAAATGTCAAATTTGTATAATATAGCCAAACCAAAAGAAATAAAACAATACTCTCGTGGAGTATATAAATATTAATTTCCATCATAGCCTAACTTCACGAATCAATCAATTTTTGCCGTCAAAAGAAAAAAATACGAATTTGGAAAAATCTTTTTATTTTGCGTGTCTATGCAGTCAGATGTATACATTGAATTCCATGATTCTAGCTGCGGCCATTTGGTTTTAACCCCTTAAGAGTACGACTTTCTAAAATCTATTTATTTTACGCGTCTACGCAATTTCATAAAGCTGTAGCCGTTTAGTTGGTACCATTTTTATACCTCTGTTCCAATTGTATCCCTTGAAAGTACGAAATTTTTTGAAGATTTCTGACTAATAATTATATTAACATTTATATATAGTAGAGGACTATTAATATTATAATAATGAAGAATCACAATTTTCCTGATATGGTAGTGCACTTCTATGTAGTGTCGACAGCCTACTACTATTTACTGATAATACTGTGAAATACATTCCGTGGTGGAGGGTATATAAGATTCGGCCCGGCCGAACTTAACGCCTTTTTACTTGTTTATAAATTTAATTTTCTCAAAACAAATTTTCATAGATCTACAATGATTTTAGAGTGTTTTGGGAGAAGATCTTTCAAACAAACAAAATTGACACAAATAATAGTTGAACTAGAAATATCCATGGTGAAATGGGTCAGATAGATTCAGATTGAGAAATAGCTCCCAAACAATATTGTTTTTATACCCTACACCACTTCGTGGACTAGGGTATTATAAGTTAGTTTTTCGCCAAATGTGTGTAACACTAAGAAATATTCGAGCTAGATCCACCTTTAAGGACCATCGGTATTGAGTTTGAAGGAAATCGGTTCAGATTTAGATATAGCCTCCATACAAGTTTGTATGTTTGTTTGTTTGTTCTTTATAGCAGCCTAAACTACTGAACCGATCTTCTTGAAATTTTCACAGTATGTTCATTCTGAACCGGTGGTGAAAATAGACTATATAATTTTTTGATATTATCAGTGGGCGTGACACCTCCCACACAAATTGCGGATTTATTCGTTTTTTATAAATTAGCATATTCGGAATACTATTGTAGCTAGAGTCTTGAATTTTTGTGAAAGTTCACTAATTACACTACTCAACAAATTGAAAAAAATTTCATGTGCTCCGGATGCGATAATTTTTTCTGTGTAGATAACCTTGACATGAGCTCGAAAAACGCAATAAAATTTTTTTTTTCGTTTGGTTTTTTTTTTATTATTTTTTTTTTTAATTTTAAAAATTTTTTTTTTGGTTAATTTGTTTCGTCCGGCATAACTCGGGAACCACTAGCCCGATTTAATTGAATTAAATTTTAAAAAATTTAAAATTACAATTCCCTTAATCTGTTCATATATTGTTTTCCTATACAAGTAGCAGTTTCCAAGTTAAAAATGAATATATAAAGGAAAAAACTTATTTTTTGCCTAAAGATTTAATTTTTTTTTTTTTTAAATCCATAAAAAATCCAAAATGAAAAAAAATGTCAAATCTTATTACTTTTACGTAAAGTCACATAACCTATGAGCAAAATGAGACAAAGATCATGAAAATCGATGCACGCGTTTCGCTTTTATTCGCAATTGAGTAAAGGTATGAATTTCAAAAATTTGCTCGACATATGCACAACTTTGTCTATGGTAAGGTTTTTTCTTTTTTTTTTGATTCTCAGAATTAACAAAACGGAATAAACAAAGGGTTATTTAATTTTTATGATTGCGTAAGCAAAGTAATAAACGCTAATAAATGTGCGTGAACAATTAAAAGGAAAAAAGGAAAGGGGACTTTTTTAATTATTTGGGTTTTCCGTTGGCTACCTGTATGATTTTTTTACAGAAATGCAACCCACATTTAAGGGTGGTCATTATTCGGAAAATTTAAGACTCACACATGGTGAAACAGGTATGTAGCCACCGTAAAAAAATATACACCCATTTATAAGTACCTGTCAGTAAAATACTAAACAATACACAGTATAAATAGGTCTTCATTGATCGATTTTACTCATTCAACAAGTGTCGACGAACGCGATAGTTAAAATGAGCAAACGTTCGCGAGGATTTGAATGCAATACCAATCCAAGTAATTTTTGTTACATGTGCGCCATGCTCGTCACTCACATCGCCCAGGTTGTCCGGAAAGAAGTCCAAGTGCGAGTGTAAAAAAGGTATCTTAAGCGACATATTTGCTCTAATTTTTTTATAATTTTGGAGTAGTTGTTCGACGATCTCTCTGTAATTTGAGCTTTTGTTGTTTCCAAGAAATCCGGAAATAATTTGCCGAAATGAGTTCCAAGCTGCAGCTTCATTTGGTGATAAAATGTGCTCAAACTGTTGGTCTTGCAACAACTTTTTAATTTGCGGACCGTCGAAAACGCCTTCCTTAATCTTTGCCGATGAAAGGTGAGGAAAAATGGTTTTTAAATAGGCGAACGATTCGCCATCTTTTTTGATAGCTTTCACGAAGTTTTTTAAGAGTACCCGAGTTCACCAAATAATCCGGGAATGTCCTTACAAAAACAGATGTTGTCTTTTTTTGTGTAGTACCTTGCGTATGGTTCATGACGCTTCCTGTAGATTGTTGTCACCACACCAGGAGCCAAGAAACCGAACTGTTGCATGCGCGATGCATGCAACTCTGCATCTTCCTTGGAGAGTTTCAATTCTCTAACCCAATCGTTCAGTTCTGCTTGGGAACATAAGCGTTGACCTCCATGCAATGTATATGTTGACTCGCATTCTGATGTGGTTTCTACTGTCTCCGGATCTGATGTTAGATGTATCGCCTCATTATTAGATGCCCATCTTGAAACGGACGGTTGCGGGTCCACTGGTTCTTCGGAAAATGGCACTGGAAAATTCACTGTTGAAACAGCAGCGTAAGTCCATCGTATATTTTTTCCCACGCCTGTTTTTTTGCTAAGACAGAAGTAGCAATCTGTTACATGGCAAAGCGGAGCTCTCCAAAGCATTGGCATGATGATTCTCGGCTGTCGTCTGAAAGAATTTCAATAATAAGTTATATATGTTCTTGAATTTCGTAATCTACACTTACCTTGAGTCAGCTAGCTGTACGTAGCACCTTGGACATAGAGCACTTGGTGTCCACCGCTCATCTATGCTTGAGACCTTTAAATTGAAGCTCTCTTCAAATGAATCTCTCAATTTAGGTGAAAAACAACGCTTGTTTTTTTCAGAAACGTATTTTCCGCACATGTAACAAAAATTACTTGGATTGGTATTGCATTCAAATCCTCGAGAACGTTTGCTCATTTTAACTATCGCGTTCGTCGACACTTGTTGAATGAGTAAAATCGATCAATGAAGACCTATTTATACTGTGTATTGTTTAGTATTTTACTGACAGGTACTTATAAATGGGTGTATATTTTTTTACGGTGGCTACATACCTGTTTCACCATGTGTGAGTCTTAAATTTTCCGAATAATGACCACCCTTAAATGTGGGTTGCATTTCTGTAAAAAATCATACAGGTAGCCAACGGAAAACCCAAATAATTAAAAAAGTCCCCTTTCCTTTTTTCCTTTTAATTGTTCACGCACATTTATTAGCGTTTATTACTTTGCTTACGCAATCATAAAAATTAAATAACCCTTTGTTTATTCCGTTTTGTTAATTCTGAGAATAAAAAAAAAAAGAAAAAACCTTACCATAGACAAAGTTGTGCATATGTCGAGCAAATTTTTGAAATTCATACCTTTACTCAATTGCGAATAAAAGCGAAACGCGTGCATCGATTTTCATGATCTTTGTCTCATTTTGCTCATAGGTTATGTGACTTTACGTAAAAGTAATAAGATTTGACATTTTTTTCATTTTGGATTTTTTATGGATTTTATAAAAAAAAAATTTAAATCTTTAGGCAAAAAATAAGTTTTTTCCTTTATATATTCATTTTTAACTTGGAAACTGTTGCTTGTATAGGAAAACAATATATGAACAGATTAAGGGAATTGTAATTTTAAATTTTTTAAAATTTAATTCAATTAAATCGGGCTAGTGGTTCCCGAGTTATGCCGGACGAAACAAATTAACCAAAAAAAAATTTTTTAAATTTTTGAAATTCATACCTTTACTCAATTGCGAATAAAAGCGAAACGCGTGCATCGATTTTCATGATCTTTGTCTCATTTTGCTCATAGGTTATGTGACTTTACGTAAAAGTAATAAGATTTGACATTTTTTTTCATTTTGGATTTTTTATGGATTTAAAAAAAAAAATTAAATCTTTAGGCAAAAAATAAGTCTTTTCCTTTATATATTCATTTTTAACTTGGAAACTGTTGCTTGTATAGGAAAACAATATATGAACAGATTAAGGGAATTGTAATTTTAAATTTTTTAAAATTTAATTCAATTAAATCGGGCTAGTGGTTCCCGAGTTATGCCGGACGAAACAAATTAACCAAAAAAAAAATTTTAAAATTTAAAAAAAATAATAAAAAAAAACCAAACGAAAAAAAAAATTTTATTGCGTTTTTCGAGCTCATGTCAAGGTTATCTACACAGAAAAAATTATCGCATCCCGAGTACATTTTGACTGTTGACTAGTGTTATTAGTCTGCACAGTTGTGCCAAAAAGGGGCGGTATTGGTATAGTGGGCGTGGCACCTCCCATACGAAGTTAAAACCTATTATTGAATATTGTCTGTTCTATGACACCTAGAGTGCTGAAATTTTGTGTAAGTGCATCTAGCACCAATGTTTATAGCTGTGCAAAAAAGGGCGGTATTGGAAAAGTGGGCGTTGCACCTCCAATACGAAGTTACAACCCATTTTCGAATATATTCAGTTCTATGGCAGATACAATACTGAAATTTTGTGTGAGTGCAACTAGCATCAATGTGCGTAACTGTGCCAAATTGCCAATTGCCAATTGGCGGTATTGGAAAAGTTGTCGTGGTACCTCCCATACGAAGTTAAAACATACTGTCGAATATGGTCTATGACACCTAGAGTGCCGAAATTTTGTGTGAGTTGATCCAGTGTAAATAGTTGTGCAAAGATGGGCGGAAAGTGGGCGTGACCTTCCCATAAGAAATTAAAACCTTTTTTTGAGCATATTCGACACCGACATTCCTATATTTTTGTGTGAGTTAATTTAGTTGTAACCTGCTTAGACAATATACAAATGGGCGGGATTTGAAAGATGGGACATTTTTGATTAGAATTTTGTAAAATTACACGTTTTCTGTGGATTTTCTTAGCACAATAGTAAAGAAAGGTTACAAAAAGAGAAATATTCATTCGTCAACAACCGCCTTAAGTCAAGAAAGCGGAAATTATATTAATTTTTTAGTCTTTGTGCTGTTTGATAAGTGATCAATTTGATTGAATTTCTATGTCTTTTGAATGTAATGTAATTTATTCTTAGGAATGAAGTTTTTTGTTTAGGTAATGGAAAGGGGAGAATCGCATTTAACAAAAAAATTAATTTGATTTTGGACATTTCTTCCTTTATTCGCCGTAAACTAACGTTCTCCAGGCAACATATCCATTTCCTTAGCATCTCAGGGAAGTACCTTGTTTATAATTGGTACATATATTACCGATCAGGAGAAAAATCAATATGAAAGCAGATTTTAATTTTACCGTTTGTTTTTTTTGCCTGGCGAAGCGGGCGGGGGTTCAGCTAGTATACTATGAAAGTCAAATATATGGGTCCATATTTTGGTGTAACCCCCATACAAATTGGGGCCCCATTCTACTCTATTACAGAACCCACATCATGCATTGGATCTCGATACAATTGTGCAGGTCATGTTACATTTTAGTAAAGAATACCTACTTTGAAGGTGATCTATATGGGCCATCTTTTTAATGTAGCGCCCCATTTCTGTTATTATTACCATATTTTACAAGGGAAGTTCTTCAAATTTTGCAGATTATATAATATTTCAACTAAGAATACATACTATGAAAGTCAAATATGTGTCCACAATTTGGAATAACCCAAATGGGGCCCCCATTCTACTCTGTTACAGCTCTAGAAACTACGGCTTACATCGGATCATGATATATTTGAACTAGGAATACCTACCGTGAATAAGAAATATATAGGCCCATGTTTTGGACAAGGCCCCCTGAATGTTGTTATAGGCCCCCTTTCAAATGTCGGTCCGATTCATCCTATTACTACTGTATAATTTGTATTTGTCTGCCGGAAAATTGGATCAATTATCATATTATTTACCATATTCGTTAATTGTATAATTTATATGAACTCCATAAAACTGCTCCCATGAAACACAATGGTTTAGTAATAAAAGCGATGTATATACGCAGGGAGTGGTGTAGGGTATTATATAGTCGGCCCCGCCCGATTTTAGCCATTCCTTACTTGTTTTTTTATTTGACCACATTTTGCTGCTACTCTGACAGCCGTAAAATAAACGATAACGCCATCTACATGTGGATGTCACAGTATTGTCATATGTGCATCAGATGATGTCGATCGTCAACAGACTCAGACGATATATTTTGGCTGGATGTCTAATATTTTGTTAAACAACAAATGACCGTCATTTGTGTCCAAACATTAGAGTGATGCGAAAAATAAGAATAAATCAGAAATTAGTGTATTTTATTATAAGGAAATCAGCTTGGATCTTTGAGGCTTAAGCAATATTTTGATAAATACAGGCCCCTCCGTATAGAGTTTCCTATACTAATGACATTCCAATGGCATTATTAGTTAGGTTCACAGCTCAATTGAATATTGATTGTCTAAATTCAAGCCATCAATTTCGACTGCATAACGAAAACAACCACAAAATATAAATCTTTGTAACACCAGCATAATCCAAGCGATTAACATAAAATTTAAATTCTCTTTCGAGCACATTACAGTGGCGTAATCCCTTAAGCAGATACTGTTATTACAAAGCAAGCAAAGCAAAGCACAACACGAAAAAAAACATAAAACGTGACAAGTTTGTTTCCGATAACAACTTTTAATCGAAAAAATACTTTATCCCAAATGCGAGTATCGACAGTATCGCGACAGCAGCTGAACTAACAAGAATCTGTGCAAACCCGACCAATTCGATTTAATTGAAATTCCCGTTAATCCTTTTAATAAGTTGTCATCTGATAAGATACACCACCCCGCATGCTGAAGCAGGGGAACGCGATACAGGCAAAGGAAGTATTTTTGTTGCGTTACTTCTACATAATGTTGAAGGATCTGCCATTTGTAGAGGAGGGGGAGTAGGAGCAGATAAATAAGTAAATTGTAAAGTTATTGACGTTAGTGCCTTTTATGTTTTTTTTTTCGGTAATAATTGTATTGTGAGACGAACTTTTTTCTTGTGGGCGTTGCTGTCAGTGGCCAACGAGGGGAATAACTGAAATTCCATAACAAAATCAAAGCGACATTTGAAATGTGTCGGGAAAAGGCGCTAAAGATTCGCTTAGGAAGAGAACGATTTTCGAATATTTCGGTTCGGACAACTAGGTATCTGAATCTTTCTCAATTTCAGGTTTTTCTACAATAGCTAGAGATGTCTTGGGGTCATATTCTTAGCTTTATTATGCCGCCAAAGCTATGTTGTGCCAAATATAATTTGTTTGCAACAAATATTAAAAATATCATTATTGAAAAAATGTATGACTAAAAGCCTTTCAACGGAGAACCCTTCTATTCTTTAAAGTATATTAAAGAAAACAAGTTATGTAGATCCAAAATCGTACATGTTTGAAAATATTTGTTACAAACAAACAATATTTGGCACAAACGCAGTTTAGTCGAACACAATAAAACTAAGACAACACAATATCTAATAAAACAAATTTGAGTGCAAAATATGTAGAAATTCCACCAAATAAAAAAAATACTTTTTTCAGTTTTCAAAATCTTTATATACCCTCCACCATGCAATGCATTCCACAGAGGCTGTCGATTTTCGTAGAAGTGCAGTAATATTACAGGAAAATATATTTTTTTTCATGTAGCCAAACCAAAACAAATACAAATATTGAAAACATAATTTTTTAAATAATTATAATATTTTTATTATTTCAAACCACGCTTATAAGGCAAGTCTACCAATACGTTTACACATCGAAATAATACTTCAAGTCAATTCAAAAATAAATAATCTTATTTTTATATTTTCAAAAAGCTTAAATGCCACAAATATTGGTAGATAGAGGGTGCTATAGTTGGCTGTATTTCCATTCTATTTTAATTCCAAAAGTACAAATTTTGAAAATCCATTATCTCACGTATATAGTGCAAAATAACCTAACTTCATGATTCAACCAATTTTTGCCGTAAAAGTGAAAAAGTACGAATTTGGAAAAACTTTTGCGTGTCTATGCAGTCAGAGGAATGTATACACTGAATTCTAGCTGCGGCCATTTGTTTGGTACCATTTTCATCTCCTTTTTCTTATTTTACCCCCTTAAGAGTACGGCTTTCTAAAATCTCTTTATTTTATGTGTCTACGCAATTAGAGGCATGTACACACCAAATTTCATCATGCTAGCCGTTTAGTTGGTACTATTTTTATTCCTCTGTACCATTTATCCCTTGAAAGTACGAATTTCGAAAAATCCGTTTATTTTCCGTGCCTACGCAGTCAGAGGAATACATGACTCTAGCTGCGGTCATTTGGTTGGTACTATTTTTATCCCCTTTTTCCATTTTAACTCCAGAAAGTACGAATATCGCAAAATCCGTTTATTTTACGTGTCTACGCAATCAGAGGAATGCATACACCAAGTTTCATTATTCTAGGTGCAGCCGTTTGGATGGTACCATTTTTATCCCTCTATTCCCATTTTACCCCTTAAAAGTACGAATTTGGAAAACATATTTTTTTTTATCTACTCAAGTAGAGAAATGTCCACAGCGAATCTTGTTTTTCTAGCTGTTGTCGTTTAATATGTACCATTTATAACCGTTTGCCCCATCTCACCCCTAACGAATAAAAATCACTCTATAGTGCACGTTTTTGTTATAGGGGGAACGCGCATACCCAACATCAAGTAAGTACAGGCAGACATATTGAAAAAATATGCTTAAATACTCTAAAATATTAGGGGATTTTATGGGTATTTGTAATCCTTGTGAGGGAAAATTTTTTCCCTGTTGGCCGATTTCGCCCAGTTTCAATCCCAAACGATCAACGGCTATAAGACTCATTTCATTTAGACGCTAGCGTGCTTTCAACAGAAGGACGGGCATGGCTAGATCGTCTTAGAATTTTATGACGATCAAGAATATATATACTTTATAGGGTCTCTGACGAATATTTTAAGGTGTTCCAAACGGAATGACAAAGTTAGTATACCCCAATCCTGGAGGTGGAGGGTATAACAAGTTATGTAGATCCAAAATTGTACATGTTTTCAAATATTCGTTACAAACGCAGTTTAGTCGCCACAATAAAACTAAGACACCACAATCTATATATATAAAAGAGTTGCGTTACTGACTTATCATTGACCAGCCCCCAGACCAAACGGCTGAAGCCAGGGTCATGAAATTCTCAGGGAAAGGGTTTTATGAAATTCGTACTTTTAGGGGGTAAAATGGGACAAAAAGGGAGGGGAAACATGAGATTCGGTGTGTTCCTTGCAATTTGTTTTAGTTTTTATACACTCCACGAGAGTATTATATCTTTTTTTGCATTTGTTTGTAACGCCCAGAAGGAAGCGAGATAGACCCATTGGTAAGTATACCGATCGACATGGAAACACTTTTTTAATCGATTTAGCAATCTCCGTCTGTCTGTTTGTCCTTCCGTCCGTCTGTCTGTCCATCCATTCTTGTAATCACGATACAGGTCGCAATTGCAGCCAGAACCAAACGAAACTTTGCACAACGAAGTTTTTCGGGATAAGGACGAACGCTATTTAATTTGAAGAAAATCGGTTCAGATTTAGATATAGCCCCCATTTAACTCCCAATTTGACTCTTTTACGCTGGATACCACATATTTTAACAGATTTAGTTCAAATTGGGTAGAATATCTAATTACCAATAACCCATGATAAAAATATCCCCCATACAAATTTCTCTCCCAATTTGACTTCTTCCGCTCTAGATACCACATATTTCAACAGATTTTCTTCAAATGGGTCAGATCAGTTCAGGTTTATATATGTGGCTCCCATACAAATTTCGCTCCGGGCTTGACTTTTTTCGCCCAGAAACCACGTATTTTCAGAGAATTTCTTCATATTGAGCATCACACGTTATACTTTTCACTGAACCAACACTCAGGGGATGTCCCCTATAAATGCAGTGCATTGCGTTGGTAGAAGGAAGATAAGGTATTGGAAGGAGGAAAGAGGGAGTAGTGTCTGTTGACATCTGTTTTGAATCTCTGAATGTCGTAATTGGAGGGAAAGATATTTGCCGGAAGTCGATTCCACATACGGATAGTACGGGCGAAGAACGAATTTATTCTGTAATGTGTAGTGCGGTCGGTTGTCCAATCGACAACAAATGGGTGAGCGTTCCTGGAAAGTCGCGTATCTCTACCGAACGTTCTCACGGGTGGTATAAGATCACGAATTTCCGAAGAACAAACACCATGAAAGTATCGATAGAACAATGACACACAACCAACATTACGACGGTGTTCAAGGGAGACAATAGAATTGGATATCCTACCATCACCTATCAACACCATCGCCCTCCTCTGGACACGGTCAAGTAGCTCCAGTGATGAAGCTGGAGCTCCCGACCATATATGGGAGTTGTATTCCATCTTTGGTCTGATGTAGGTAGTGTAGATATTGAGAAGATCAGAGGGTGTAAAATATTTCTTACATCTTTTTAAAAAGCCTAAACATTTGAAGGCATCTTTCGACACGTCAAATACATGCTTTGTCCATCGAACATCACGTTGTATTTTCATGCCGAGAACATCGAGAGCATCTGATTGCTCAACATCTACACCGTTCATTAAAATCGACGACACCGTTGGATCAGTGAATCGTTTGTGAGACAACAAGGAGCACTGGGTCTTACGTGCATTAAAATCTACTCTATTCTCACGACCCCATTCAGAAATGGCCATCAAATCCTGGCTAAGTGACTCATCCATCAATCGCCTTTTATCCTCAATTTCTTGACGACTTGGTCTATGATCGAATGAGTATGAATGACAGAGGTTGCTGTCATCCGCGAATGAGTATATTGGATTCACAGTCCGATCCAAGAGGTCGTCGATGAAAATAAGAAAAAGGGAGGGGGAAAGGACAGAGCCCTGTGGTACTCCTGCGGTTAACCTATGCTCGTCGGATGAGAACCCATCTACAACAACACGTATAGTGCGATCTCTGAGAAAGCTCGATATAAATCGAGAGAAGTCACTACCAACACCAAAAGCGATAAGCTTTGATATGAGTGCGCCGTGCCAAACTCTATCAAAGGCCTTGGAGATATCTAGAGCAACGACCTTACTCTCACCAAGCTTGTGAATAGATCGATTCCACTTTTCGGATAGCAGTGTCATCAGGTCTCCCGTAGATCGATTCCTACGGAAGCCATACTGTCGATCATTAAGTAAGTCATTAGTTTCTAAATACCTCACAAGATGGTGGTTAACCATACTCTCCATAACCTTCGAGAGCGCTGAGCAAATCGCGATCGGTCGATAGTTAGCAGGGTTATTAGCCTCACCTTTTTTAGGGATGGGCTGGATGTTCGCAATCTTCCAACACGCTGGGAAAACTCCTGCACGGTATGCAAGGTTGAAAAGATTGCGAAGGGGACGGGCAAGCGTCGAAGAGCACTTACATAGGACAAGTGCTGAAATGCCATCCGGGCCTGGAGATTTATTTACGTCGAGATTTGCGAGAACCCTTTTAACTCCACGTGTTCGAAAAAACATCTGAGGCATGGAACTAGATACATTTTCGATCACGGGGAGTGGTTGATTGCTTTCCGGCAAGGATGAATTCCTTGCAAACATTTCAGCCAATAGGTTAGCTTTGTCAACCGGGTCAGTGAATATCTGGTCATCTTTAACAAGAGTTGGGATAGATGAGGAGTTATCCTTTACTCTTCTTACAAATGACCAAAAGCTCTTACTTCCCCTAGGAGAAGCAAGAACTTTGGCACGAAGACGTTGTTCGTACAGAAACTTTTCACGTCTAAGTACCCTGGCACACATGGTTCTTGTCTGCTTGCGTAGCAGATCAGTTGTGGCATTTTTATTTAAACGCCATTTCCTGAACGCTTCCTCTTTGGATCTGACAGCAGCCTTGCATGTCTGGTTAAACCAACTTTTATTAGATGGTTTATCCGAAATAACTTTAATTGGAATAAATGACTTCATTCCAATCAAGATAATATTTTCAATCATTTCAGCCGCAGCATCTATATCGCCATTTAGAAAACAAAGTTTCCAATTGAAATGCTGGAAAAAGTTGTTGAGCTCGGCCCAACGTGCCTTTTCGTATAAATATATTGTCCGCTTAGGGGCTGCGGTCGAAGCGACACGAAGAGCGGAATACGAAAAGGATGCTGAAACAATGCAGTGATCCGAATTACCAAGAGGTGCTAGAACGTTAACTTCATACTTTTCAGGGTGTGATGTTAAGAAAAGATCAAGAATATTAGAGTGTTGCCCTTGGACACACGGAATGTGTGTCGGTTCATTCACTAGTTGCGTCAAATCATTATGCGCGGCAAAAAGCTCGGCGTATTGACCCTCCGGTGTTGAGTGACTCGAATGGGCAAGCCAAGAGGAATTATGGACATTGAAATCGCCAGCAACCACAATTTCACTGTCAGGATAGTCCTCTAAAATTTTTGTAATTGAATCGGAAAGGGCGTCAAAGCCATTTAGGGATACCTCCCTTTCCGCGTTTGGACTTCTATACACGAATCCGAAATGTAGTACGTGTGTTCCAATCTTGAATTTAACCCAAAGGGAGTTAAATTCTGGATTTTCAGAGTTTAAGTTATGCCGGCTCTGGAACACTATATCATTACGTACGTATACCAAAAGACCTCTGTGGGGGATAAAGAGGGATAGGGTGTGATACCCAGGAATGTGAAAATCCTGTGGATCAGAATCCTCACACACCTGGGTCTCACAAAGAGCAAAAACATCAGGCCGATGGAATTGTACATGAGCGTACACGGCAAAAAAATTCGCTCTCAGCCCTCGTACATTGGCAAATTGTACTTTAAACTTACCCACCATTAGAACAGACAAACAAGAAAAAAAACAAAACAGAGTCAGTATGCAGCTACAGTTGCCAAACTCCTCTCCCTGCCGTTGCTATATTCCCCCAATGCTCAGTGTTATGCCTTGAGCATTGGGCGAACAACGACAGAAAGAAGAGAGTGTCAACTGCACTGCACGAATGGGAAGGGGGGGGAAGGGAAGGAGACAACGCACACACTACGGAGCGGACATATAATGTGTGGTCAGTGATGAGTGGCTGTTATGGATGCTGCTGCGATGTTTAGTTGTTTTTTGTTGTTCACGTTGATGTTATTGTTGTTGTTGGGTTGTTTCGTTGTTTAAATGTTTTGGTCGGCGCGGAGCGACGCGGTTATTGTTGTTGGTTGTTTTTCATTTGATCTATTTCGTTGTTGTTTATGATTCCGGTATTTTGTTTCAATTTTTTTCTTTTTTTTTTTTATTTTAACACAAAACTGAACGGCACACAACACGGACGACAGAGAAACACAAGTGCATCGGACGACGGACTGACAAACACTATAGCCCCGATACAAATATTCTACTCGATTTGACAAATTGGGTCAGGTCATATTAGCCTATGATTAGGAAGCATACAAAAATCCTTCCCTTTTTCAATTTTTTAACGAATTGAATTGTATTCGGATAGAAAGTGGAGTGTATAACATAGTCGGCCCCGCCCGACTTTAGCCTTTCCTTAAATTTCACCATGCCATCTGTAAATAAATTTGCATTCTATTAAATATAGAAGCAAAATGGTCTTGAGCCATGACAATATCCCAGTTCAATTCAAATATTGATTATAGACCAGAAAAATACAAACGAAAAAAACTAAAACAAATAATTAAAAAAATTACAAAAAGATATAGAAAAAGATAAAAGATTATAGAAATTATAGATTAAAGTTCTCCAGAAAGTGTGATAGAGTTGCAACAAATACAGATGTTTTTCATCGACTTCTAGTATCGTCAGATCCTTTTCTAAGTAGCATTAGATGTCAATCCCGTAAACAGGTTATAGAACATGATGATATAGTTACAGAAGTGATAGATGATGAATAAAAGTCTATATTTAAATGCATGTACTGAAATTTATTTATAAAATAATTAGTTTTGCTAAAGAAACAAAAAGTTTTGGGGGAAAATATAATATGGGTTATATGTGCGGTGAGTGGTGGGCGTTAATTGAGGTAATAAAAGTTTCTGTGCCAAATTTCAGAAAGTTTGGGTCAAAAATAAAGTTTGGGTTCTATGGGCGGTGGGTACTGGGCATGGCCAATTTTGATGAAACTTTTTATTTTTCTTAATTGAGGTAATAAAAGGCTCTGTGCCAAATATCAAAAATTTTGTGCCAAAAATAAATTTTGGGTTCTATGGGCGGTGGGTACTGGGCGTGGCCAATTTTGATGAAACTTTTTATTTTTCTTAATTGAGCTAACCAAAGGCTCAGAGCAAAATTTCAACATTCTTCGAGCACTCCCTATATTTTTTGCCAAACTTTGTATGAACAAATCCCTCTGTGAGTCACACAGGTTGATTCCGATGAAGGGTGTAGGAGCCAGTGGTATCGAAATAGTCCTCTAGTCTAAGTGAACTCTACCACCACAATCTAACTTAAACTACCACGAAGTGTATTCCACTCTAAAATTTGACCTTTGTTAATGTTTTCATAGACGTTGCGTTCACCTGGATTATGGGCGATATTGTTACAGCCCTTCTGGTACCTCCCACAAAAAATTGACATAAACTGTGGTTATATTAAAACTAGTATAACTTCAATTCGGATAGTCATTAGCAAATGTTTTTATAATCGCTTGATATCTGTAAAATATTTATGCTTTTGCTACACCTATCCTAGGTAAAATTAAATATTTTATAATTTCTATACAGGTGTCTGAAATTCACTATTACTGGAAACGTGATCAATTTTTTACAAACATTTTATAAATGCGGAAGCATGACCCATGTGCTAAGAACGTTCTAGTCATCCCACACAAATAATTCGGCAGCAAGTAAAATAAATGTCCTTATAACTTTCAGACAGATGTTCCCTAAGAGTGAGGTTATATATAACTCGGTTTAACCGATTGAAATTTACTTGTTTGTTTAGTGATTCTTTAATTCAAAATTTCCTTTTACATCGTAAGTCTTCAATTTGGAAAATTTGTGAGTCCACTAGCTTTTCAAAGGCCCCTCGCACATTTAATGTAGGATAATTATTGAATTCGACATACATTCATTCACTCATTCAGTTCCGTTCTGTTTGTCGTGCCATTAAAGTGAAAACGAAACATTCGGTGATTTGATTATCGAATGTCCTTTGAAGCTTGAAAGCCCTGTCGATTGCCGTGGTTCGTGCTTTTGGTGCTGCGGTGACCTGGAGGAACGTTCATTCGTTCGTCTGCTCATAATATGTACTTGTATTGTTCGATAATTGAAAAGACAATTCATTAGAAATTCGACACTTACGTTTTTTGTTACGTTGTTGGTTTCCTTTCGACGAAGTTCTGCTGTCAGTGAGCTTTTACGTATGAAGTGTTTTGTTTTTTCCTTTTTTGTTTCTGTCAAGGTCTCTAATAAAGTAAATGTACAAAACTCAAATTGACTTTACGTGTCCTTATCACTCCGCCCACACTGACGGAGTGTTGGTGTGTGGTGTTCGTTGACATCATAAAGATGTGTACACAGAGAGAAAATCAAAATTAATTTCATTGAGAATTGGATTTAATTGGAATTGGCATTTTAACGAAATCATACAAATCGTATTTCAAAATTCAATATTTTAATTATCGTTTCGTTTTTGGTGAACCCTGTTAATGTTGGTTGAAGTTTGTTGTGTTTCCTGAAATTATATTTGATCTTGAAGATGTCACTGGTGGAGGTACAGAGAAATGCTGAAGGGACAAGTTCGTCCGAAATTGTTGGAAGATTCAGTTCGTAACTGAATCCATGCTTCACATGATTCTTAGAAGGTTTAATTTGTTAATATAATTGTATATTGTCCACAATATGAATTGAGATGATCCCAATTCTTTTAAGAACAAATAAATTGGATGTTCTGTGGAACAGAATGTTATACACCCTCCTTTCATAATTATGTTTTTATACCCACCACCTTCAGGATGGGGGTGTACTTTCCGTTTGTAACACCTTTAAATATTGACCCTATAAAGTATATATATTCATGATAGTGGGAAAATTCTAAAACGATCTAGCCATGTCTGTTCGTCCGCCTGTTGAAAACTAGCATCTAGCGTCTAAACGAAGTGAGCTAAGACGTCCAAATTTTCCAACAGTACGTCTAAGAGCTGTAGATCGGTTGCGATTGAAAATGCACGAAATCGGTCCAGAGGGAAATTTTTCCCTAACAAGTACAGAAAATATACTTCGAGTATTTAAGCATGTTTTTCGAATATGTCCGCTTAAATTTACTTGATATTTGGTATGCACCTTCCCCTTAAAGCGTAAGCGTGCACCATAAAGCTAGTCATAGCGGTAGGGTGTGAAATGGGGCAAAAAGCGATAAAAATGGTACCTATCAAACGACAACAGCTAGAAACACGAAATTCGGTGTGTACATTCCTCGAATTGAGTGGATACATAATATAAAAGTATTCGTACTTTTAAGGGGTAAAATGGGAATAGAGGGATAACAAGTAAGAAGGCGTTAAGTTCGGCCGGACCGAATCTTATATACCCTCCACCACGGAGTGCATTCCACAGTATTACCAGCAGATTAAAGGATGTCGACATAGAAGTACAGATATCCCCATTCGCCCCATTCTCCGCCCAAATGTACAACTTTCGAAAAAAAAAAACATTTTTCGAGTCTTCATAGTCAGAATGTATACACCGAATTTCATGATTTCAACTTCAGCGGTTTGGAAGGTCCCATTTTTATCCCTCTTTTTCTATTATATCCCTTAAAAGTACGAATTTCGAAAAGCCCTCTATTTTACGTGTTTATGCAATTAGAGGGATGTACACACCGAATTTCATGATTCTAGCTGTTGTCGTATCATTTATCCATTTTTGACCCATTTCGCCCGCTAAAACATTTATTTTCTTTGTGGTGCTTCCAAGCTACAAGAGGAATGTCCGCAACAAATTTTAAATGTATGAAAATCAGAAATTTAATTAATAAGCCAAGGCTACCAATATTTTTATACTATGTTTATTTTATGGAAATAATACTTCAATTCATAAAGTAAATATAAGGCAGCAATCACAAATACCCTAAATATTGGGGGATAGAGAGTGTATTTTCAGCTGCAGTCCTTTGGTTGGTTGTATTTGCATCTATTTTAAATTCAAAAGTATACATTTTGAAAATACCATATCTCTCATGTACGCATGATTCATGATTCTACCATTCATGATTCTACCATTTTTTTGTAGTAAAAGCAACAAAATAAAATACGAATTTGGAAAAAAATATTTTACGTGGCTATGCACTCAGAGGAATGTATACACCGAATTCCATGATACTATCTGCGGCCATTTTATTGGTACCATTTTTATCCCCTTTTTCGCATTTTACTCATTAAAAGTACGACTTTCGAAAATTTCATCATTCTAGTTGTAGCCTTTTAGTTGGTACCATTATTATCCCTCTGCTCCCGTTGAATCCCTTGAAAGTACGAATTTGGAAAAACATTTTTTTTTCGTGTCACTCAGTCAGAGGATTGTATACCGCGAATTTCATGGTTCTAGCTGCATCCATTTGTTTGGTACAATTTTTATCCCCTTTTTCCATTTTACATCCTAAAAGTACGAATATCGAAAATTTCCTTTATTTTATGTGTGTACGCAATCAGAGGAATATATACACCGAATTTCATTATTCTAGGCGCAGCCGGTTGGTTGGTACTATTTTTATCCCTCTATCCCCATTTAACCCCTTAAAAGTACAAATTTAGAAAAAATACTTGTATATTATGTATCTACTATATTAGAGGTATGTACACTAGGGCGTACCTCAAAAAAAAAGTTCGCCGTACACCTTCGAATATGAAGTATTATTGAAAGGTAGTTTCAAAAAATTTTTTTTTATTTTTTTATGCCGAACGTAGGGGTCGCGCTTTTACATTTTTCTATATAACTTCTGCATTTATAAACGGATTTTAAAGTGTGATACATCGATGTTTTTGTCTCGACGAGGCCGATTTTTTTGTCTTTGAAGTCATTGAGCTCAAGCACCCCCTTTTGGTACTTACCCATCATATCTCAGTTGCTACTACCCTAATGTACCACTCTAATATCAGAAAATTAAAGCTCGCATAAAATCATGAATCATGCTTGAGCTCAATGACTTCGAAGACAAAAAAATCGGCCTCGTCGAGACAAAAACATCGATGTATCACACTTTAAAATCCGTTTATAAATGCAGAAGTTATATAGAAAAATGTAAAAGCGCGACCCCTACGTTCGGCATAAAAAAATAAAAAAAAATTTTTTGAAACTACCTTTCAATAATACTTCATATTCGAAGGTGTACGGCGAACTTTTTTTTTTTACTTGTAACCTGGTACGCTCTAATGTACACGCCACTATTTTTATCCCTTTTCGTTCCATTTCGCCCCCTACAAATAAAAATCACTCGATGGTGCCCTTTTATGATATAATTTTATGCTATATCAAGTAAATACAAGCTATTATGTGCAAAAAACATGCTGAAATACTCTAAATATTAGGTGTGGTTTCAGTCCTTGAGAGGGAAAATTTTTTCCCTATGGACCGATTTCCCCCACTTTCAATCCCAGCCAATCTGCAACTATAAGACACATTTAGGAAAAATTTGAACCTCCTAGCTCATTTCTTTCGGCCGCTATCGTGCTTTCAACAGACAGACAGATAGACGGACATGGCTATATCGTCTTAGAATTTTACCACGACCCAGAATATATATACTTTATGGGGTCTCCGATGAATATTTCGAGGTGTTACAAACGGAATGACAAAGTGAATATACCCCCATCCTGGAGGTGGAGGGTACAAAAATGGTACCAAACACACAGTTGCACCTACAAAAATTACAAATTTCCCGAAATTCGAACTTTTAGAGGGGTAAAATGGAAAAAGGGGATACAAATTGTACCGACCAAATGACCGCAGCTAGAATAATTATATTTGGTCTACACATTCCTTTGACTGCGTAGCACGGAAAATAAAAGGTTTTTTTTTCCAAATTCGTATTTTTAACGGCGAAATGTGGAAAAAGGGATTAAATTGGTACCAGCTGCATCTAGAATAATAAAATCGCTGTATATTTCGCACAGGTTGCATAGATTCGAAGTATAATGCGATCTTTCGATACTCGTTCTTGTAAAAGGCTGTTTTTAATTTGTACTATTAGGGAAATAGATCAAAAGGTAATAAAAATGGTATCAATCAAACGGCTGCAGCTAGAATCATGAAATACCATTTATAAATTGTTCTAACTTCGTAGACGCTCACAAGAAAAGTATTTTTCCAAATTCTATAGGGATAAAGTGGAGTAAACGATATTAAACCAGGTACCAGGCAAATGGCTGTAGCTAGAATCGCAAAAATTAGGTGTATACATTCCATTGTGAACCCGAATGATAATGGAATTGCGAAATTCGTACTTTGCCTTTCTGAAGAATTGCGTTATAGTCAAACGTCCCCTAAGAAGGCGTGGTCTTTAAATTAATTAATTAATTTCATTTCAAATTTATAATAACGAAACACCAAAATTTATTTAACAAATATAGCTATAAGCGATTTGGAGAATTTTTTGAAAATAACAAAATAGACAAATTTTATAGAGGATTTACTGGGGAGGTCTGTTGATCAAAAAAACAGAAATTTGCACATGTTGGAAGAAAAAAAGACATAAATTTTAGTCTGGAACATCCAGAACTTTTTTGAAACCAGCTTAAAGTAAGTTGTTTTTATTATTTCTAATAAATATATTTAATTTGTCTTATCGACACGATTAGCTGTTAATAACATGCAAGAAAACGTCAGTCGGCTGAACCGACTTATAAAGGGTGGTTAAATTGTAAGGGCCGATGTTGAATGTGAACCACACCTAAACGTCAATTTTTTTCTGCATTTCACTTGACATTACTCAATTTCAGACTAACTTAATTTGAACCATGGAAAGATACACAATTGATCAACGCATTAACGTTATTCAGGCTTATTATGATAATGGGCGTTCAAATCAAAATGCATCAAAGTGCACATCGAGATTTTTTCGGTCAATTTAATCGTCCAAATGTGCGTACAATCGGAAAAATCGTGCAAAAATTTGATCAAACCGGGTCTGTAGGAGATATTAAGACACCAGTGCATGCTCGTACAGCTCGTACTGTAGAAAATATTGCTGCTAATCGGGATAGTGTGGCTGAAGAGCCGCCCACTTCAACTCGTCGTCGTGCCCAACTATTGCAGCACTCACGCTCGTCGTTGACGAACATTATGCACAAAGACTTGCATTTACACGCTTACAAGGTGCAATTGACTCAAGAACTAAAGCCTCTTGACCATTCCAAACGTCGTCAATGGTCAGAATGGTGGCAACAAATGACAACAGTGGATGAGGCACATTTTCACCTTAGTGGATTCGTGAATAAGCAGAATTGCCGCATTTGGGCGAATGATAATCCAAGAGTGATTGTCGAAAAACCAATGCACCCACAAAGAGTGACTGTTTGGTGCGGTTTATGGGCTGGTGGCATCATCGGTCCGTATTTTTCCAATGAGGTCGGTCAGGCAGTTACTGTAAATGGTCTTCGCTATCGTGAGATGATAACGAACTTTTTATCGCCCGAATTGGAAGATATGGATGTGGACGATATGTGGTTTCAACAGGACGGTGCCACTTGCCACGCGGCTAACGAAACAATGGCTCTTTTGTGCGACAAACTCAATGGCCGTGTTATCTCACGTGGTGGCGATGTCAATTGGCCGCCAAGATCATGTGATTTGACACCGTTGGACTTCTTTCTTTGGGGTTATTTGAAAGAACGGGTGTACGTCGATAAACCAGCCACAATTCAAGAGCTTAAGGGTGAGATAATTCGACATATTAACGGCATAAAACCTCAATTATGCCTCAGCGTCATCTAAAATTTGGACCAACGGATGGAGGTGTGCCGGCGAGGTCGTGGCGGCCATTTGGCCGATATTTTGTTCCATACATAATTGAACCATACCAATATAATCATAATAATTTGTGTTTTATTCAAAATCAACATCCGCCCTTAAAATTTAACCATCTTATATATACTCTCACTCACACAGAACATATCTATAAGGACTTAAATTTTACTTAGGGCCGGATGATTTGTGTGGAAGGTAGTAAAAGTTTCGTGTTACATGGTCCCAGCTTCCACATTTATAAAACAATTGTAAAATCATCATCAAATATCCAGTCATAGCGAATTCAATGCACCAATAGTTATGAAGGATTTTATATTACCTAGGATAGAGACAATAGTGTGGGACGTACAAGAAGGGGCGTGGCTAAAGCGTAAATATTTTTTATGTTTAATGTGATTATACAAATATTTTCGAATATCAAATTGCAAATGATTTTGACTACCCGCATGGATCTTATGTCGGTTTTATTGTAACCAAAGTTTATGCCACTTTGTGTGGGTCCATGCGAATGTAACTTCTGTAAAAGCATTGTCAAATATCAAATTTCACAGTATTCCGATTATCTGTTTAGAAGTTATAGCAGCTTTAATTTTACATAGTTTTGGATGATTCGTGAGGGAGGCGTGGAAAAACAGTTTAGCACAGTTAAAGTGATTATAAAACAAGTAAGGAAATGCTAAAGTCCGTCGGGGCCGACTATATGATACACTCCACTTTCTATGCGAATACAATTCAACTCGGTAAAAAAGTGAAAACGGGAAGAATTTTTGTATGTTTCCTAATCATGGGCTAATATAACCTGACCTAATTTCTCAAATCGAAAAGAATATTTGTATCGGGGCTATATCCAAACATGGAATAAAGATACTAGCTTTCAAAATAAGTTCTTTCACTTCAAATATAATGTGTTATGCTCAGTACGAAGAAATTCGGTCAAAATTCGTGGTTTATGGGGCGGAAAAAGTCTATCTGGGAGCGAAATTTGTATTGGAGCTATATGTAAATCTGAACCGCTCTAACCCATTTTCAGTATGGATGTTTCTAGTTGAAATATAAGATAATTTGAAAGATTTGAAGAAGATCTGTTAAAATATGTGGTTTATAGAGTGAAAAGAGTCAAATCGGGAGTGAAATTTGTGTGGGAGCTATATATAAATCTGAACCGATCTGACCCTTTTGCAACTGGCTGTTTATAGAACAAATATAATGTATTTCGCCAAATTTGAAGAGGATCTGTTAAAATATGTGGTTTCTAGAGCAGAAAAAGTCAAATCGGCAGCGAAATTTTAATGGGAGCTATATATAAATCTGAACCGATCTAACACATTTTTACCACAGGTGTTTCTAGTTCAAATATAAGATGTTTTGCCAAATCTGAAGACAATCCGATTCAATATGTGGTTTCTAGAGCGGAAAAAAATCAAATCGGGAGCGAAATTTGTATTGGAGCTATATATAAATCTGAACCGATGTAACACATTTTTACCACATCTGGTTCTAGTTCAAATATAAGATGTTTTGTCAATTTTGAAGAAAATATGTTAAAATATGTGGTATCTAGAGTGAAAGGAGTCAAATCGGGACTGAAATTCGTATGGGGGCTATATCTAAATCTGAACCGATTTTCTTTAAATTCAATAGCGTTCGTTGCAAAGTTTCATTTGGTTCTATCTACAATTGCGACCTGTATCGTGATTACAAGAATAGATGGACGGACAGACAGACAGACAGACGGACATTGCTAAATCGATTCAAACAGTGATTCTAAGTCGATCGGTATAATTAACAATGGTTCTATCTCCCTTCCTTTTGGGTGTTACAAACAAATGCACAAAGACATAATACTCTCGTGGAGTATATAAATATTATCAAATAACAAATTATAGCGGATTTCGGATATCCGTGTGGAAGTTACAGTGGTTTCAATTTAACGTTGAAATATGGGCTATTTATGTGGGAGGTACCAGAAGGGACGAGGCAATTTCGCCCATCTTCGAACTTAAACCAAGTTTGAGAAAACTATTAACATTTGCGAAGATTGAATTGATTCCTTAGCTCCTTTCGAGAGTTATCGTGTACACCAGCCAGCCAGACGGACGGACGTGACTGAAACACCTTAAAATGTCGTGAAACGGATTTGGTCCAAACATACTTAGGGTCTTAAGTCACTCCTTCAATGCTTTACACTTTTTTCTGTCCCAAATGATATATACTAATCCTAATCTGTAGAGTAGGAGTATATATATGCTGTCACTGTGCCCACAAAGAAAACCGCACTCTCAAAATGATAACAAGTTACGCTCTTTGTTTTCTCAACTCGTTTTCAAATTTTCAATCATTTTCAAATACAACCGCTTTTCGTTTGCCATAAACGCAACTCTTGATATATTGGACATAAACGAACGTATGCACTCAGCAATGGAAACTACGTTTATGATAAACGTTTTCATTTGCGGGGAATGTTTCAACTGTTATGATAAAATAAATAAATAAACTATGTTTGCGATAAACGATTGCAAAACGATTTTCTTTGCATGTACCCTAGACAAAAATCTTTATTTTCCATCCACCCTAAAGCATAGAGTTTAACATTTGTTAAATCGGAACTTGTTACATTATTCGTCATATAGAAAAGTATATATTTGGAGAAATTCATCAAAATCAAAAGGTTTTGAGCAAGGACAATAATATTATTAGGTATACAAAATTTCCCTCAAACCCGATTTTCACCATTTGCAATTTCTTGATTCCAGCTACAACCCAAATGTCTATACCATTTTGATAGGAACATTTCTAATATTCAAGATCCAATATGTTTCAGAGTGGAATGTACACAGCAAATTTCGTGATTTCAGCTACAGGCGTTTGATCTATTCGCGTCTACGCAGTCAACAATATACACACCAAATTTCATTATTATAGCCGCAGCATGGTACTATTCTTATCCCCATCCGCCCTAGTCTCCGACAAAAAGTAAAAAATTTTGAAAAGTTCCATTTTCTTTCGCGTCTTCTCAGTCAGATGAAGGTATACGACGAATTTCATGATTTCTAATTCAGCAGTTTGGTACAATTGGTACAATTTATATCCCTCTTTTCAAATTGTATCCTGTAAATGGTACAAATTTTGAAAAATCCTTCTATTTTATGTATCTGTGAGTGGGATGTACAGTTCAAATTTCCTGTTTCTAGTTGTTAACGAATCATTGGTACCATTTTTATCCTGTTTTTAAAACGAGTATTTACTTTTTGGTGCACTCATGCTACAAGAGTAATGTACGCAACAAATTTTAATTGTTTATAAAGAAGAAATTTAAAAAAAAAAATCTTGTATAGTCTAAATATTAGGGGGTATTTTCAGTTCTTATTATGGAATTTTTCTTATTTCTTATTAGGGAAAATTTCCTTTTTTTAATTGGACTTTATTTGTACATATAGTGTTACATTCATATATAATTTGGCCCCAGCGCCTTGAAGGCATTATTGAGGCAGGCTGGCAGTCTTTAATACATATACAAATAATTATAGTACTTATAAAAATTATGGTAGAAGTGTTTCAAACTTATCATATAAGTATTTTTTGCAGGAGGACTTGACTCGAATTTGACATTCGAGCAATATTTCCTAATTGAAACGGCATTTCGTTGTACTTATTTACCCCAATATAATCAATTCGCTGATTTGTTTTTTCTAATCTACATCTAGGAATTCTTAAATTGGTCTGATTCCTAGTGGCAAAATTCGACTGGTTTTGTATAAATCCACTGTACCCATGAAACTTTTCGAATCTTTAATATGAACATATTTCTGCAGCAATATTTTATGATCAACCAAATCAAAAGTATTAGTGAAATCAAAAAATATTCCGCAAACTCCACTAAAACCCTCATCAAATCCATTACAAACAAACTTCACAACATTCAGTAAAGCGTCCTGAGTACCACAACCTCT
This sequence comes from Polietes domitor, assembly GCA_947397865.1. Taxonomy (NCBI): domain Eukaryota; kingdom Metazoa; phylum Arthropoda; class Insecta; order Diptera; family Muscidae; genus Polietes; species Polietes domitor. The sequence goes on from OX377618.1 coordinate 141,805,437, forward strand.
TCTGAAGTCAAATTGATAATCACACAATAGCCGATTCTCCTCCATATAAAACAATAATCTATCATAAAACAGCTTTTCAAAAATCTTATCTATGGCAGACAACACTGTTATCGGCCGATATTTATCCAACAACGTTACATTGACTCCCTTTGGTAGTGGAACTACTCTGTGAACATTCAATACATTGGGAAACACTGATGTATTAATAATCTTGTTAAATATATCTACCACAATTGGTACAATAACCTTGTAAATTTAGCAGAAATATTATCAAAGCCTAGACTTTTATTCACCTAGCACATGATATCACTTGGTTTATATCTTCAATATTAATATTATCAAGTAAAATCTTCAAATCATATTTCTGCTGGCAACAATTATATGTATTCTCCGCCTATCAGTGACATTAGAATTTGAAATCTTTGCAGATTTCTAAACGCTGTTGTGAATTTGTTTCATGCTACAAATAACATGGTGTTGTTTACTGTCGAAACGTCTGAATTAGAGACTGTTCAAATAGTCTCTAATTCAATTTTGCCCGTAGCATAAGTTATAATTAATTACAAAATGGAAATATGATAATAACAAGTTCAAATATGCTCATATACAGACATTTACATATACACATATATCTTCGCAAGAGGCAAGAGCAGAGCATTTGCCACGTCAGATGCAGAGCCGTTTCAAATTTCCATGAAAATTTGAATTAAATTGAAAAATTTAATTTTCATTTAAATCGGAGAACACAAGGAAAATTTCTCTTCGGTTTCACATGGAATTAGGCTGCTATAAAATTTCAAATTAATTTATGAATTCTTCGTGTGGGATTTCAATCGCCGTCTAGAAACCCTCCGGTAGTTATATTTTTTATACCCTACACCACAGGGTATAATTTCTTTGTGCATTTGTTTGTAACACCCAAAAGGAAACGAGATAGACCCATCGTCTATTATACCGATCGACTTAGAATCACTTTTTGAGTCAATTTAGCGATGTCTGTCCATCCGATTTTACTTTTTCCGCTCTAGAAACCACATATTTTCCTCCAATACTGCAAAACGCCGTATATTTTAACTAGAAACAGCTCTGGTAAAAATAGGATAGATCGGTTCAGATTTAATGTCTCCTCCGATTTGTCCCTTTCCGCACTTGAGAAACCACAAACTTTAACAGATTTTCTTCAAATTTGGCAAAACAGCTTATATTTCAACTAAAAACAGCTCTGGTAAAAATAGGATAGATCGGTTCAGATTTGTAAAGGGTGATTTTTTAAGAGCTTGATAACTTTTTTTTTTTAAAAACGCATAAAATTTGCAAAATCTCATCGGTTCTTTATTTGAAACGTTAGATTGGTCCATGACATTTACTTTTTGAAGATAATTTCATTTAAATGTTGACCGCGGCTGCGTCTTAGGTGGTCCATTCGGAAAGTCCAATTTTGGGCAACTTTTTCGAGCATTTCGGCCGGAATAGCCCGAATTTCTTCGGAAATGTTGTCTTCCAAAGCTGGAATAGTTGCTGGCTTATTTCTGTAGACTTTAGACTTGACGTAGCCCCACAAAAAATAGTCTAAAGGCGTCAAATCGCATGATCTTGGTGGCCAACTTACCGGTCCATTTCTTGAGATGAATTGTTCTCCGAAGTTTTCCCTCAAAATGGCCATAGAATCGCGAGCTGTGTGGCATGTAGCGCCATCTTGTTGAAACCACATGTCAACCAAGTTCAGTTCTTCCATTTTTGGCAACAAAAAGTTTGTTAGCATCGAACGATAGCGATCGCCATTCACCGTAACGTTGCGTCCAACAGCATCTTTGAAAAAATACGGTCCAATGATTCCACCAGCGTACAAACCACACCAAACAGTGCATTTTTCGGGATGCATGGGCAGTTCTTGAACGGCTTCTGGTTGCTCTTCACTCCAAATGCGGCAATTTTGTTTATTTACGTAGCCATTCAACCAGAAATGAGCCTCATCGCTGAACAAAATTTGTCGATAAAAAAGCGGATTTTCTGCCAACTTTTCTAGGGCCCATTCACTGAAAATTCGACGTTGTGGCAGATCGTTTGGCTTCAGTTCTTGCACGAGCTGTATTTTATACGGTTTTACACCAAGATCTTTGCGTAAAATCTTCCATGTGGTCGAATAACACAAACCCAATTGCTGCGAACGGCGACGAATCGACATTTCACGGTCTTCAGCAACACTCTCAGAAACAGACGCAATATTCTCTTCTGTACGCACTGTACGCATTCGTGTGGTTGGTTTAATGTCCAATAAAGTAAACTGAGTGCGAAACTTGGTCACAATCGCATTAATTGTTTGCTCACTTGGTCGATTATGTAGACCATAAATCGGACGTAAAGCGCGAAACACATTTCGAACCGAACACTGATTTTGGTAATAAAATTTAATGATTTGCAAGCGTTGCTCGTTAGTAAGTCTATTCATGATGAAATGTCAAAGCATACTGAGCATCTTTCTCTTTGACACCATGTCTGAAATCCCACGTGATCTGTCAAATACTAATGCATGAAAATCCTAACCTCAAAAAAATCACTCTTTATATAGCTCCCATACAAATGTCTCTTCCGATTTGACTCTTTCCGCTCTAGAAACCACAAACTTTGGCAGATTTTCTTCAATTTTGGCAAAACAGCTTATATTTCAACTAGAAACAGCTCTTGCAAAAATAGGATAGATCGGTTCAGATTTATATATAGCTAACATACAAATGTCTCCTACGATTTGACTCTTTCCGCTCTAGAAACCACAAACTTTGACAGATTTTCTTCAAATTTGGCAAAACAGCTTATATTTCAACAAGAAACAGCTCTGGTGAAAATGGGTCAGTTGAGTTCAGATATATATATATATATATATATATATCCATTACAAATTTCGCTACTGACTTGATTATTTCCGCTCTAGAAATAGCATTTTTGTAAAATTTTTCTTCTAATTCTGCACATCAGCTAATGTTTCAAATAGAAATTACTATAGCGAAAGTGGGTCACATCGGTTCAGATTATATATAGCTCCCGATTTGATTCTTTCCGCTCTAGAAACACTCCATAAAATTTGGGAAAGCGTCTAATATTTCAACTAGAAAATCTTTGCTAAACATGGGTCGGTTCAGATTTGTATATAGCTCCCATTCAAGGTTTGTGTTCAAATTTTCTTACAAATACAGATAGCTGCATCGTATATCACCCGGTTCAAATGTAATGACCTTTTTATATCCTACACCATAGGATATAATGAATAAGTGTAGGGTATCATATAGTCCGACTTTAACCTTCCTTACTTCTTTAGTTTGAATTTTTGATGATTTTTTTAATTTATATGGCAACTCTTCGAATAATAATAACACTTTGATTCTAAAAAGCTAATTCCCTTAGGCTATGGGCGACACTAATATAGCGAGTAAAATTAGGAGATGCGACAGACAGTATTACAAATTGTTTCCCTTTGTCCCACCTCAAACGAAAGGTTCCCCAAATGGATAACCTCTCAACTTTAAGCGTTAAGATATTTCGAGTGGTTCTTCTTCCATGCGAACACTTGAAACACAAATGTATGCAAATGAAGAGATACAACTGTGGAAAATTGTATATATCCCGATTTCCTTTTAGCATTTTCTCAATGGCTTCCACAGCAAAGAAAAAATACACAAAAATACTCAGGAAGCCAACAACCTTCCCTCCAACCTATGCGACCCACAAATAGAGGACAATGAAACAAAGGCAAGACCAAAAAGTACAAAGAAAATTGTCAATTGTTTTTTTAGGATGTCATTTTATGTAAATCAATCATCAACCAAAACAAATGTCAATAAAACAACAACAGCGACAACGACAATCTAACGCTCCAGGCATTACCAGACAGCCAAGAAGGACAATTTACACATATTATTAGGTACATACCGACCGGCCAGACCAGAGACCGGGTGACGAATTGTAAGGCAAACAAATGGAACGAATAGACACAAACTTTTCTGTCGTTTGTCGTTTCGTCAAATATTTACCTGCGACAATTGCAGGAATGTAAACATGGCAAATGTTACAAGTTTTATGGCCGAAATGAAATAACAAATCTGTGAGGGCGCTTTTACTTGTTTCCTTTTTACAGCGGTATCCTTTATAGAATGAATTGAATTTGCTTATTTAAACTCAATATATAAAAGTCCACAGTTTAAGTGTGATTTTGTAACAATTACCAAAATAAAGCCGGTAATCGGTATATATGTACTAGGGCGGTTCAATTTTTATAGGTGAAAAAAAATGAACAAAGCGTCAAGCAATAATGAAATCTACGGAAAATTCTAAGAACATTTGTCCAAAAAATCATGGATCTAAGATGAACTCCTAGCCCTCGGAAATCGACTTCAAATTCTAAGACGAACCGTTTGTATGTCTAAAATATGAAGTCGCGCAAATTGACTTCATTTTTAGGGTTAGGAATATTAGATCCATGGCTTCTTGGAGAAATGTTCTTAGAATTTACCTAGATTACGTTTCTGCCTGGTGATTTGTGCGAAAAAATCGTTCCGCCCTAATGTATACCAAATAAATAAAATTCACAAATACATATAACTTAATTATGATTTCAATTTAATTTAAACTTTCATTAAAATTGAAAACGCCCCTGCTTTTGACCTGGCAAAACACACTTATTTGAACTTGTTATTATTATATTTCTATTTTGTAATTAATTATAAATTAGGCTTTGGACAAAATTGAATTAAAGACGTTTCGACAGTAAACAACACAAAGTTATTTATAACAGGAAACAAACTCGCCACGTTTAGAAATCTGCAAATATTCAAATTCTACAGTAGAAGTGGGACAGGCAACGTACGTATGCAGAGAAGACATTCAATACATATGATTGGTGCAAGCACAAATATGATTTGAAGAGCATCGAATTATAATTGTGGATGATCGCATCATGGACCGATCAGCTTAGAGTCATTTTCTGTTTTGATTTAGCCATGTCCGTATTTCTGTTCATCTATTCTTGCAATCAAAGTACAGGTCGATTATTGTGAGGCAACTGAACTATGCGGGTCAACGGCTGGCACTACTTTAAAATTTCAAAAAAATGATTAATGGAAAATCAAAATAAAATTTTAAACACTTTACAAAATCTAACGCGGTGAAATCATGCAATCTCAATAGTTGCAAAGTAATTGAAATTACATTCCAAATAAAAAATAGTGCATTAAAATCGCTCAAGTATGTATTTCAGGAGTTACAGGCGATTGAATGAACGTACCTTTTTGAAAAATCGTAATTTCACCACTGCACAGAGGTAACTTGAGGCCAAACCCCTATAACTTTTTGGCATTTTGATATGTGATTTAAAACAAGCAAGGAAAGGCTAAAGTCGGGCGGGGCCGACTATATAATACCCTACACCACTCCCTGCGTATGTACCTCGCTTTGATTACTAAACCCAGGTATTTCATGGGAGCAATTTTATGTAGTTCATATAAATTATACAGTATAAATTATACTATAAATTCATCTTTAGTCATACTTAACGAATATGGTTAATAATATGGTAATTGATCCAATTATCCGAAAGACAAATACAAATTATACAGTAGTAATAGGATGAATCGGTGTTTCTAGTTCGATTATAAAATGTTGTGCCAATTTTAAAGAAAACCGGGTACAAGATGTGGTTTCTAAAGCGGAAAAAGTGAAATAGGGAGCGACATTTGTATGGAGGCTAAATTTGAACCGATCCAAATTCCTCATAGGTGTTTCTAGTCGGATTATAAGATGTTGTGCCAAATTTAAAGAAAATCGGGTACATGATGTGGATTTTAGAGCGGAAAAATCAAATCGGGGCGACATTTGTATGGGGACTATATCTAAATCTGAACCGATCTTACCCACTTTCACCATAGGTGTTTCTAGTTCGATTATAAAATGTTGTGTCAATTTTAAAGAAAATCAGGTACAATATGTGGTTTCTAAAGCGGAAAAAGTGAAATAGGCAGCGAAATTTGTATAGGGGCTATATCTAAATCTGAACCGATCTTACCCAAATTCTGCACAAGTGTTTCTAGTTGGATTACAACATGTTGTACCAAATTTAAAGAAAATCGGGTAAAACATGTGGTTTCTAAAGCGGAAAAAGTCAAATCGGAAGCGACATTTGTATGGAGGCTATATCTAATCTGAACCGATCTTACCCATAGGTGTTTCTAATCGGATTATAAGATGTTGTGCCAATTTTAAAGAAAATCGGGTACAAGATGTGGATTTTAGAGCGGAAAAAGTCAAATCGGGGCGACATTTGTATAGGGACTATATCTAAATCTGAACCGATCTTACCCACTTTCACCATAGGTGTTTCTAGTTTGATTATAAGGTATTAAGCCAAATATGAAGAAAATCGGGTACTATATGCGCTTTATAGGGCGGAAAAAGTCAAATCGGGAGCGACATTCGTATGGGGGCTATATCTAAATCTGAACCGATCTTACCCAATTTTTGCATAGGTGTTTCTAGTTGGATTATAAGATGTTGTACCAAATGTAAAGAATATCGGGTACAATATGTGGTTTCTAAAGTGGAAAATGTCAAATCGGAAGCGACATTTGTATGGGAGCTGTATCTAAATCTGAACCGATTTCCTCCAAATTCAATACCGATGGTCCTTGGCCAGAAAAAATAACTTCAGCCCAGTTTCATGACAATCGGACAACAATTGCGACCTGTAGAGTGCGAACAAGCTTAGATGGACAGCAGACGGACGGACGGACAGACATCGACTCAGCTGGTGATTCTAAGCCGATCGGTATACTTAAAGGTGGGTCTAGCTCGATTATTTCTTGGTGTTACAAACATTTGGCGCGAAACTAACTTATTAGGGTATTATTGACCACGAAGTGGTGTAGGGTATAAAAATGGGCGGGCCACGCCTCTATACTTGTTTTATTTTTAAAAGGTAATTTTTTTAGAACACCTAAAACACATTCGCGAATTTCACAAACACTATACTCCAAATGGAGACTACCACCCAAATTTTCAGAAAATGCTTAATTTTGCATCAAAAAATTGGCACTACCTTTTCGAAGTTGTAAATAACGTTTTTTTGTTAGACTGTAAAACCTATATTAGAAAGAAGTAAGGAAAGACTAAAGTCGGGCGGGGCCGACTATATGATACACTCCACTTTCTATCCAAATACAATTCAATTCGATAAAAAAAGTGAAAACTGGAAGGATTTTTGCATGTTTCCTAATCATAGGCTAATATAACCTGACCTAATTTGTCAAATCGAGAAGAATATTTGTATCGGGGCTATATCCAAACATGGCATGAAGTGACTAACTTTCACAATAAGTTCTTCCAGTTCCAATTTAGTAAAACGTGTTATGTTCAATTTGAAGAGATTTGGTGAAAATATGTGCTTTCTAGAGCAGAACAAGTCAAATCGGGAGTGAAATTTGTGTGGGAGCTATATATAAATCTGAACCGATCTGACCATTTTCACCATGGATGTTTCTAGTGGAATTATAAGGTAATTTGAAAGATTTGAAGAAAATCTGTTGAAATATGTGGTTTCTAGAGCAGAAAAAGACAAATCGGGAGCGAAATTCGAATGGGAGCTATATATAAATCTGAACTATTTTCGCCGCAGGTGTTCCTAGTTTAAATATAAGCTGCTTCGACACCGAAGACAATTTGATGAAATATATTATTTCTAAAGCGGAAAAACTCAAATTGGGAGCGAAATTTCTATGGGAGCTATATATAAATCAGAACCGATCTGAGACAGTTTAATCACAGGTGTTTCTACTTGAAACATAAGATGTTTCTTTTATGTTTTGCCAATTTTGAAGAAAATCTGTTAAAATATGTGGTATCTAAGTCAAATAAGGAGTCAAATTCGTATGGAGGCTATATCTAAATCTGAACCGATTTTCTTTAAATTATATAACGTTCGTCCTTATCCCGAAAAACTTCGTCGTGCAATGTCTCAGTTGGTTCTGGCAACAATTGCGACCTGTATCGTGATTACAAGAATAGATGGACAGACGGACGGACGGACATTGATAAATCGACTCAAAAAGAGATTCTAAGTCTATCGGTATAATTAACAATGGGTCTATATCGCATTCTTTTGGGTGCTACAAACAAGTGCACAAAGACATAATACTCTGGAGTGTATAAATATTTATATATTTAAATATGAAATGGTGTTATTTCAATAGTTATCTTTCATTTGACATCATATTTTATATAAAACAAGTAAGGAAGGTTAAAGTCGGGCGTTTCCGACTATATGATACCCTACACCTAGTCAATATTCAATGTGGTGTAGGGTACAAGAAGGTCATTACATTTGAACCTGGTATATACTACAAATTTCATACTTTTATCTGTATTTGAACACAAACTTTGAATGGGAGCTATATATTAAACTGAACCGATCTAATGCATTTTTAGCATAGGTTTTCTGAAATATAAGACGCTTTCCCAAATGTGATGAAAATCTGTTACATATGTAGTTTCTAGAGCGGAAAGAATTAAATCGGGTGAGTCATTTATATATATAAATCTGCACCGATCCACTTTAGGCATGGATGTTTGTAGTTGAAATATGAGGTGGTTTGCCAAATTTTAAGCAAATCTGCACAAATGTGATATTTCTAGAGCGGAAATAATGAATTTGATTTGTATTGGATATATATATATATATAATTATCAGAGCTGTTTCTAGTTGAAATATAATTTGTTTTGCCAAATTTAAAAATGATCTGTTAACAAATGTGGTTTTTAGAGCGGAAAGAGTCAAGTCGGAGGAGACATTTATATGGGAGCTCTATATAAATCTGAACCGATCTGGCCTATTTTTACCAGAGCTATTTCTAGTTAAAATATATGACGTTCTGCTAAATTTGAAGAAAATCTGTTGAAATATGTGGTTACTAGAGCGGAAAAAGTAAAATCGGAAGCAAAATTTGTATGGCAGCTATATCTAAATCTGAACCGATTTGCTTCAAATTAAGTAACCTTCGTCCTTATCCCATAAAACTTCGTTGTGCAAAGTTTCATTTAGTTTTAACATCAATTGCGACCTGGACTTGGATTACAAGAATAGATGAACAGACGGACGGACATCGCTAAATCGACTCAAAAAGTGATTCTAAGTCGATCGGTATAATAAACGATGGGTCTATCTCGTTTCCTTTTGGGTGCTACAAACAAATGCACAAAGACATTATACCCTGTGGTGTAGAGTATAAAAATGCACTTTTGGCCGTTTGTTACCTCTGTGCACTATTAAATTGTTCACAACTCTGGAAGGGAATATAAACAAACTTTCGAAACTATCCAAGCTTATCGAGGTCAAAAATCGTACCGCTTCACATTGAATGACTCATATAGCTCTATACAATTGTCGCTCCCGATTTGACCTTTTCCGCTCTAGAAACTACGCAGTTTAACCGATTTTGTTCAAATTTGGTACAATACCTTATATTTCAACTGTGGCCAAAGTGAGTCAGATCGATTCAGATTTATATATAGCTCCCATACAAATTACGCGCTCGATTTGATTTCTTCCGCTCTAAAGACCACATATATTAGCAGAATTTCGTTAAATTTTGCAAAAAAAGTTATATTTCAACATTAAAAACTTATGGAGAAAGTGGGTCCATGAAACAGGACCCATATAAAAGACTTCACTTTTCTCACCTATTTGAATACGACGAGGTAGAAAGTGAAAAGGTATAATTAATTATCATTTCCATACTATTTATTTGTATACCCTCCACCATAAGTTTATAATTCCGTTTGTAACAGCCTTGAAATATCGACCTGAGACCGTATAAAGTTTATATATTCGTGATCGTCTTAACATTCTAAGACGATCTCGCAATGTCCGTTTGTTGAAAGCTCACTAGCTGGCGAACGAAATGAGGTAGAAGGACCAAATTTTTCAAGAATACATCAAAGAGTTTTAGATCGGTTGGGATTGAAAATGAGTGAAATCAATCCAGAGGGAAACATTTTCTCTACCAAGGACAGGAAATACAAGGATAGTATTTAAACATGTTATTTTTAATATGTCTTATATGTTGGTCCTCAAGGCACCATCCCCATCCTATGATGATCCCATACTGAAATTTTGACAGGTTTTAAAGAAAATTATGGACAAATTTGGCAAAATATCCCAATAACGTTATTTAAGAATATTCAAGGATATAAGATATTTTGACATTTTGAACATCCTTGTTCCACCAGTCGTCTGATGTTTTCCGATGATAAGGTTTCATAATCCGATGATGAATTTGGACAATAATTCAACTTAAAATAGTGTCTCTATTTATAAAAACACTGTAACTGACCAACTTTCGAATCACCCTATAGCATAAAGGTTCACTATAAAGCGATTCCTATTGGTAGGGGTTGAAATGGGACAAAAAGGGATAACAATTGATACTAGTGAAACGACAATAGCTAGTAAACTGCAATTCGGTGTGTGCATCCCTCTAATTGAGCAGACACGTAAAATAAAAGGATTTTTCCAAATGTGTACTTTTAAGGAGATAAAATAGGAATAGGCGATAAAAATGGTACCAACCAAACGGCTGCAGCTAGAATAAAGAAATCGGTCTACATACATGTTTCCTTTTTTTAAAATTCGAACTTTTATGGGGTAAAATTGTAACAGAGGAATAACATGTAAAGAAACGCTAAAGTCGGACGGGGCCGACTAAATAATACCCTACACCACTCCCTGCGTAAATACATCGCTTTGATTACTAAACCCAGGTATTCCATGGGAGCAATTTTATGTAGTTCATATAAATTATACAGTTACTATCAATTCATCTTTAGTCAAATTTAATGAATAGGGTAAATAATAAAGTCATTCATCCAATTTTCCAGCAGATATTCCGAGTAAAGTAAATATAACATGATATGGAAAAATTGATCAAGAACCATAGGTTTTATTAGTTCGATTTTTAGATGTTGTGCCAATTTTAAAGAAAATCGGGTACAATATGTGGTTTCTAAAGCGGAAAAGGTGAAATCGGGAGCGACATTTGTATTGGGGCTATATCTAAATCTGAACCGATCTTACCCACTTTCAGCATAGGTGTTTCTAGTTCGATTATAAAATGTTGTGTCAATTTTAAAGAAAATCGGGCACAATATGTGGTTTCTAAAGCGGAAAAAGTGAAATCGGGAGCGACATTTGTATGGGGGCTATATCTAAATATAAATCTGAACCGATCTAACCCACTTTCGCCACAGTTATTTCTAGTTTGATTATAAGATGTTAAGCCAAATTTGAAGAAAAGAAGAGTACTATATGTGATTTATAGGGCGGAAAAAGTCAAATCGGGAGCGACATTTGTATGGGGCTATATCTAAATCTGAACCGATTTCCTCCAAATTCAATACCGATGGTCCTTGGCCAGAAAAAATAACTTCTGCCAAGTTTCATGACAATCGGACAACAATTGCGACCTGTAGAGTGCGAACAAGCTTAGATGGTCAGCAGACGGACGGACGGACAGACAGTCATCGTTAAATCGACTCAGCTGGTGATTCTAAGCCGATCGGTATACTTAAAGGTGGGTCTAGCTCGATTATTTCTTGATGTTACAAACATTTGGAGCGAAACTAACTTATAATACCCTAGTCCACGAAGTGGTGCTATTCTCTGACTCACCACAAACATGTAGAAAATTAAGTTTTAAAATCTGAAGTTCTATGAAATTTAACTTACCAATAACTACTTAATTAAACCATTATAAGGAAGTAATTATTTCATACTTCAAAATAATGTAAGGCGTAACGAGCAGTCATTACTAGGTAATGATAAAAATAATGAGGTGTCATTACCGAGTTTTTGCTGAGATGTTACTGCGTTTATACGCGAAGTCGACAGCCTCTAATACTATTTAAAGCAATTCAGGGTGGATGGTATATAAGATTCGGCCCGGCCGAACCTAACACCTTTTATTTGTTTCGGTCTATAATCGATAATTTTTATTCGATGAATTTCTCCAATATGCTCGTAATAAAGGGTGATTTTTTAGCTATTATCTTTTTGGCAACACTGGTTTAAACAGCTGACGCACGTTTCGTGTTTGGTTTCACTGTCAAACATCTTCAGTTTGGTCTATAATTTAACCATGAATCGTCTTACAAACGAACAGCGCTTGCAACTTATTGCATTTTATTATCAAAATGAGTGCTCTGTTAAGAAAGTTCATCGCGCGCTTCCATTTTATGGTCAGTTTAATCGACCCACTGAAGCGGCTATTCGGGCTATTGTGACTATATTTCGCACCAAATTTACATTGTTGGACATTAAACCACCAACACGCTTACGTAGAGTGCGAACTGAAGAAAATATCGCAGCTGTATCGGTCAGTGTTAATGATGACCATCAATTATCGATTCGTCGCCGTTCGCAGCAATTGGGCATTTGTTACTCAAAAACGTGGAAATGCCAAAATTGGACTAAGCGGATGGACCATTTGAGGCGCAGTCAAGGTCAGCAATTGCTTCAAATAATCTTCAAACATTAAATTATATGGACCATACTATCGATTCAAATAAAGATTTCATGCATTTTTCTGAATTTTATGTTTTTTTTTTGAAAAAGTTTTCATGTAGCTTTTAAAAAATCGCCCTTTATATATCGCAAAGAATGCTGCATATCCCGATTTTCAAAAATATGAAATTGTCATTGGAAATTGAAACTAGTGAAAAGCGCAGCGTCCTCTTAATCGATACCACTCGCAATGTCATTGGTGGACGACCTTGTTTCAATTCAATTAACACTATTTCGAGAATAGCTCAACTACGTTAACAGGCATCTGAAATATGTTCATAAAAATCTCAAATCTTCCTGGTATTTCACATCCACCTAAATAATAGGGGAAATTGCAACGACTTATTAAAATTCTAAATTGAAAATGGCTTGGGAGCCACATAATTTTATGCCGACGTAAAAATAAAAACTAATGACTTCCACTCAATTCCGAGCAATCTCAGGCCAGCATGGCTTCATTTTATAGTCAAATAACCATACCATGGTCTACGTACAGCATCTTTTTTTTTGTTTGTGGGCCAACAAATTCCAATCATAAGTTTTCTTATTCAGCCATTCAAGCAAAACATCCACAAAAACTGAAATCGAAAACCCATAGACTTGGGACAACAATAGACACTGAAAACCGAAGCATCATGCCATCATGCAAGGACAACAACAAAAAAGACTCTAGCAAAGAACCCAAGAACAAATATCAGGATGTGAAATTAGAAAGAAAGCAATGCCTGATAGATGTAGGTACGTATGTATGCCCATGAAAGAATACATATATACATTAGAGTGGCTTCAAATTAAATATGAAAGATTAGTTTGTTTTATGTGTTCTCCCAAAATATTTCGCGTTTATCATTGTCCGTTCGTGAGCTGGACGCGTTCAAAATAACCTCTATAAATCAGATTTTTCTTGAATAAAATTCACGACGGTGAGAATTGTATTTAGAAAAAAACCTGCTACAAATTAAAATCTGGTCCGAGTCTTATCAAACCATATCAAAAACTTGCTAAAATGCAAGTTTTTTGAATAGAGGGTAGAATTTTAACATTTGTGTGCAATTTTTGTTCCATTTTTTATAAAAACCGCAATAACTTCCATATTTTTAGTTCGATTTCTGTTTTTGTTGGATCGTTGAAGAGGTATTGATGACCAATTCCAATTTTTAGAACTCCCTTACCCATTAAGGGCCGACAATTTTTTTCTTACTATTGGTTCTCAGTGGGTTAAATGTGATGAAAAAACTGAAATATGGCGCTATTTGCATCGTAAACACATTCTAGTCTTGTAAAAACCTAATTTTTTTGAAAAAAACATCTGAAATTTTGGTCTTTCTATGGATAAATTGGGAGGAAAACTTCACATAAGATGTTACAATAAAACCGTGCGACATGATTTGCCTCCCAAGAGCAAGATTATATAGAAGTGAAACTATAGGTCATTACTAGGAAAACTCATACTCAGTTTTTATACACTCCACGAAAGTAATATGTCTTTGTGCATCTGTTTGTAACACCCAAAAGGAAGAGAGATAGACCCATTGTTAATTATACCGATCGACTTAGAATCACTTTTTGAATCGATTTAGCAATGTCCGTCCATCTATTCTTGTAATCACGATACAGGTCACAATTGTACACAGAACCAAATGAAACTTTGCACAACGAAGTTTTTCGGGATAAGAACGAACGCTATTTAATTTGAAGAAAATCGGTTCAGATTTAGATATAACTCCCATACGAATTTCACTCCCGATTTGACTCTTTTCACTCTAGATACCACATATTTTAACAGATTTTCTTCAAAATTGGCAAAACATCTTATAGTTCAACTAGAAACATCTGTGGTAAAAATGGGTCAGATCGGTTCAGATTTATATATAGCTCCCATACAAATTTCGCTCCCGATTTGATTTTTTCCGCTCTAGAAACCACAAATTGTATCAGATTGTCTTCAGATTTGGCAAAACATCTTATTTTTCAACTAGCAACACCTGTGGTAAAAATGTGTTAGATCGGTTCAGATTTATATATAGCTTCCATACAAATTTCGTTCCCGATTTGATTTTTTCCGCTCTAGAAACCACATATTGTATCAGATTGTCTTCAAATTTGGCAAACTATTTTGTATTTCAACTAGAAACACCTGTGGTAAAAATGGGCCAGATCGGTTCAGATTTATATATAGCTACCACACAAATTTCTCTCCCGATTTCACTTTTTCCACTCTATAAACCACATATTTTAACAGATTTCTTTCAAATTTTTCAAAATATCTTATATTTCAACTGGAAACACCCATGGTGAAAATGGGTCAGATCGGTTCAGATTTACATATAGATCCAATACAAATTTCGCTCCCGGATAGACTTTTTCCGCCCCAGAAACCACAAATTTTCTCCGAATTTCTTTGAAGTGACCACAAAACGTTATATTTGAACTGGAAGAACTTATTTTGAAAGTTAGTCTCTTTATTCCATGTTTGGATATAGCCCCGATACAAATATTCTTTTCGATTTGACAAATTGTACCAGGTAATATTAGCCTGTGATTAGGAAACATACAAAATTTTTTCCCCGTTTTCACTTTTTTACCGAGTTGAATTGTATTCGGATAGAAAGTGGAGTGTATCGTATAGTCGGCCCCGCCCGTCTTCAGCCTTTCCTTACTGGTTTCTTTCGTGGTCGTTTGTCTTTTTTACAGGACTCTTAATAAAGTAAATGTTTCAATAATTTAGTTTCGTACCTTTGCGTGTCATACAATGGCGATATGGGTATCAAATGAAAGAGAAGAACATCGGCTAAATATACTTTTAATTTCATGCGTCTATCTATGTTAATTTAGCATTAACAGCCATTTCAATTTTTCCCCTTTATAAAGTTTATGTAGATTATTCATGTTTTATTTTGTAAGGGAGAAAATTTGAAATGGTTGAGTTTCTTTCCAAAAACTAGCTTTATATAAGACTAGAATGTGTTTACGATGCAAATAACCCCATATTTCAGTTTTTACTTCACATTTAACCCACTGAGTATTAACAGTAAGAAACAATTTTGTGGCCCTTAATGGGTTAGCAAATTCTAAAAATTGCAATTGGTTATCAATACCTCTCCAACGAGCCACTAAAACCATAAATCGTACTAAAAATGTGGAAGTTATTGCGGTTTTTACAAAAAAAATGCATCAAAAATTGCACTAAAATAGTATAAATCTGTCCTTTATATTGGGCCATATTGCAAGTTTTGATAAGGCTCGGGTCAGATTTTAATTTCCAGCGGTTTTGTTCTCAATACCATTCTCATCGTGAATTTTATTCAAGAAAAACCTGATTTATAGAGGTTATTTTGAACGCGCCCAGCTCATGAATAGACGAATGGAATAAACGCGAAATATTTTGGGAGAACACATAAAACAAACCTATCTTTCATTTTAGTTGGGAACATCAACAAAATTTTTTCTTCCACACAAAAGAAGCCACTCTAATATACATACATATATGCAAATCATGTCTATTCTGATGATGTAAAAAAAACGAGAAAAAACAGATAATCGCACTCAAACCCACAAAATACGTGAATTCAAAGGAATATATAAAAGTGAGAACTAATCCCAAGGAAGAAGAGGAAAACTATTACCACAAGGATGGCAAGGTTACGTATAAAATTAACATGTATGGGTGGTAATCTACGAAAAGGGTACTCGGCCGCATCGAAACATCCGCAGCACACACACGGACTACATACTCGTAGTGTATGTACGCTTATGTGAATATTAAAGCGGAGAGCGCCCCATGTAAAAAATAAAATCATAATTTGTATACTCTCCATCAGAGGATGGGGATGTGGTAAGTTTGTCATTCCCTTTGTAACAGCCTGAAGTATAGATCTGAGACTAGGAGCTAGGTGGTACAAATGTTCCAAGAATTGATTTGAAAATCGATTTGGATTACAAATTGGCGAAATCGATCCAGAGAGAATTTTCCTCTAACAAGGACATTAAAATACTCGCAATAACCTCTAATATTTATTTAACCACATTTTGAAGACCACAGGACTCTATCCTTTCCCCACCCGTTTTCTTATTTTCATCGACGATCTCTGGACAACCGATCATACACTACAGAGTGAATTAGTTCTTCGTCTGTACTATCCGTTTGTGGAATCGACTTCCGACAGATATCTGCGAAGCCAAATATGATATTCAGAAATTTAAAATAAGCATTACACCTTCTTTCCTTCTTTGAATTCCTTATCTTCCTTCCACCACCGCAATGCACTCCATTTACAAGGAAAGTCCCTTGAGTGTTGGTTCAGTGAAAAAATAAATGCAACAGATTTCGACTATCCGCATGGAACTTACATCAGTTTTATTTTAACCAATTTGTGAGGGCGGTACCAGAAAAGGGAGAGTGGTGAAAACTACGATCAAGTGTGTACTCTATACAAATATTACCAATGATGCAATTTTATAGTAATCCGATCCGAAGGAAAAAAAGTTATGTTTTTTAATATTTATTACATTTGGCACAAACACAAATTTGTCCACAAACCACAATTTCTAATAAAAGAAATTAGAATGCAAAATCTCTCAAAATGCGTTCGACAAATACGAAAAAAGAAATTGTGTTTTTATACCCTCCACCTCCAGGATGGTGGTATACTCACTTTGACATTCCGTTTGTAACACCTTGAAATATCGACCTGAGACCCTATAAAGTATATATATTCTTGATCGTCATAAAATTCTAAGACGATCTAGCCACGTCCCACAGAGGGTTGAAATCGCGAAAAATGGAGATTAATTCAAAAATCAAAATTTATTTTTTTTGAAAATTTTTGTTATACATTACTACCGAAAATACCAATGACATGTGTGATTTACTTTTCCAGTTGTACTGCCTTAAAGTCAAGAATGTTTTGAGTTTTACTGGAACAGTTGTGAAAATTGCAAATTGACATATTTTAAAGGTTAATATCATTTTCCACATTGTAAAAAGTAGCACTTTGATTATAGAATCTTCAAGTTCAGGTATTTTAGAGTAATTTTACAAAAAATGTTTTAACGAAAGTATTGTAGAAATATTTTTAAAAAAATGTTGAAAATATGTCTAAATTTGAGGTATTTTCAAAATATATGAGGAGTTTCAAATGTGAATTCTGTAACATACCGCCAGATGCTGAATTTCTATTTAAATTACAATGTGTTTGCTTCAATACTCCGCAATTACACGTTGCGCGTTTTTGCGCCAATTTATTTTATTAAAAAAATTGTGAAAATAGCCAATCTTTTGGGTGTTTATATATGCATTTTTATTGTACAACTTGAAATTTGAATTTGACGAAAACTTAATAGTTAAGGATTTTGTAATTGAAAGTAAGTTATTTTTTATTTATTCAACCCTTATACCTGCTAAATGAAACAACTATTTTCAGTGAAAAGATATTGACAGAAGCAGAATGAGATCCCAAAATGCAAAATATCTGTACAAAAGCAAGAAAGGAATAAATAAAGTCGGGCGACGCCGGCTATATGATACCCTGCACTTTCTACTCTCTTACGAGTAATTTACTACAAATTCTAGATTAATTCAAAATATTTGTGTTAGTTAAATGCCGGAAAAATTCGAAACATTATTCTTAATGAGCACATGACACACCAAATCTGGTGGTACATTTGTATGAGGGTTATATCAAATAATGGACCGATGTGATCGAATTTAACTACAGATGTTTCTAGTTGAAATATAAGGTGTTGTCACAAATTTAAAAGGGGTCGGCTATAATATGTGGTCTCTAGAGCGAAAAAAGTCAAATTGAGAGATATCTTTGTGTGGGAGCTATATCTAAATCTGAACCGATCTGAACCATTTTCACCACAGATTTTTCCAGTTCAATTATAAGGTACTGTGCCAAATTTGAAGTTAATCGAGTGAAATATGTGGTATATAGAGCGAAAAATGTCAAATCGGGGGTGACGTTTATATGGAAGTTATATCTAAATCTGAACCGATTTGCTTCACATTTAATAGCGTCCGTCATTGGTGCGCAAAAATCAATTGTACCAAGTTTTGTTGAAAATGGGTAATAATTGCGACTTGTTCTTCGATAACAAGAATAGATGGATGGATGGATTATTATTATTATTATTTTCCAGGAAAAATTTTGTTTTCACTAAATTGTACTCAAATTGTGTATTTTTTTACTGTTTATGGTATAAATATTGAAAAAATATAAACATTACCTGACCCGAAGGCTTCCCGAATTAATCTCCATTTTTGGCTATTTCAAACCTCTGTGCGTCCGTCCGTCTGTCCGTCTGTTGAAAGTACGCTAGGATCTAAACGAAAGCAGCTAGAACGTTCAAGTTTTTCCATAAATGCGTCGTCGGTTGGGATTGAGACGGGACGAAATCGGCCCAATGGGAAAAATTTTTCCCTCACAACGACTAAAAATACCCACAATAATCCCTAATATATTAGCGTATTTAAGCATGTTTTTTGAATATGTCTGTTTATATTTGCTTGATATTTGGTATGTGCATTCCCCTTATAGCAAAAACGTGCACCATAAAGTGATTCTTATTTGTAGGGGGTGAAATGGGCCAAAAATGGTACATATTAAACGACAACAGCTAGAACAAGTAAGGAAAGGCTAAAGTCGGGCGGAGCCGACTGTATAATACCCTACACCACTCCCTACGTATATACCTCGCTTTGATTACTAAACCCAGGTATTTCATGGGATCAATTTTATGTAGTTCATATAAATTATACAGTTACTATAAATTCATCTTTAGTCATATTTAACGTATATGGTTAATAATATGGTAATTGATCCAATTATCCGACAGACAAATACAAATTATATAGTAGTAATAGGATGAATCGGACCGACATTTCAAAAAGGGGCCTATAACAACATTATGTGCCTGGTCCAAAACATGAGCCTATATATTTCTCATTCACGGTCAGCATTCCTAGTTGAAAAGTATCATGATCTGCAAAATTTGATGAAGATACGATGTAGTTTCTAGAGCTGAAATAGATCAGAATGGACCCAATTTATGTTATACCAAATGGGCATATGGGCATCACCCAAACAAGTTAAGAAATGGAAATGCTAAGGACGGACGGACTTTCTATCTCATTACAATTCAATTCGGTAAAAAAGTGAAATCGGGAAGGATTTTTGCATCCTGTAAATGTATGTGTTTGACAAAAATGTTAAATCGGAAAGGACATTTGTATGGGGGTATATTGAAACCTGGAACGATGTGACCCGCTTTCACCATGTATGTTTATTGGTGAAATATAATATGTAAAGTTTGGCCAAAATCGGTTAAACATTAGGGAGCAACATTTGTATGAGGACGATATCTAAATCTGAACCGATCTTACCCACTTTCACCATAGGTTGGATTATAAGATGTTGTGCCAATTTTAAAGAAAAACGGGTACAATATGTGGATTTTAGAGCGGAAAAAGTCAAATCGGGAGCGACATTTGTATGTGGGCTATATCTAAATGTGAACCGATCTTACCCATTTCCAGCATAGGTGTTTCTAGTTCGATTATAAAATGTTGTGCCAAATTTAAAGAAAATCGGGTGCAAGATGTGGTTTCTAGAGTGGAGGGAGTGACATTTGTAGGGGGCTATATCTAAATCTGAACCGATCTTACCCATTTCCAGCATAGGTGTTTCAAGTTCGATTATAAAATGTTGTGCCAAATTTAAAGAAAATCGGGTACAATATGTCTTTTCTAGAGCGGAAAATGTCAAATCGGGAGCGACATTTGTATGGGGGCTATATCTAAATCTGAACCGATCTTACCCAATTTTTGCATACGTGTTTCTAGTTGGATTATAAGATGTTCTGCAAAATTTAAAGAAAATCGGGTACAATATGTCTTTGCTAGAGCGGAAAATGTCAAATTCGGAGCGACATTTATATGGGGGCTATATCTAAATCTGAACCGATCTTACCCAATTTTTGCATAGGTGTTTCTAGTTGGATTATAAGATGTTGTGCCAATTTTAAAGAAAATCGGGTACAATATGTGGTTTCTAAAGCGGAAAAAGTGAAATAGGGAGCGACATTTGTATGGGGGCTATATCTAAATCTGAACCGATCTTACCCAATTTCGGCGCAGGTGTTTCTAGTTGGATTATAAGATGTTGTACCAAATTTAAAGAAAATCGGGTAGAATATGTGGTTTCTAGAGCGGAAAATGTCAAATCGGGTCCGACATTTGTATGGGGGCTATATCTAAATCTGAACTGATTTCTTCCAAATTCAATACCGATGGTCCTTGGCCAGAAAAAAAAACTTCTGCCAAGTTTCATGACAATCGGACAACAATTGCGACCTGTAGAGTGCGAACAAGCTTAGATGGACAGCAGACGGACGGACGGACGGACAGACAGACATCGTTAAATCGACTCAGCTGGTGATTCTAAACCGATCGGTATACTTAAAGGTGGGTCTAGCTCGATTATTTCTTGGTGTTACAAACATTTGGCGCGAAACTAACTTATAATACCCTAGACCACGAAGTGGTGTAGGGTATAAAAACGAAATGCGGTGTATACATTCCTCTAATTGATAATAATAAATAAAAGCATTTTTTCCAAATTCGAACTTTTAAGGGGTAAGGATAAAAATGGTACCAACCAAACGGCTACACCTGGAATATTGAAATTCGGTGTATACATTCCTCAGATTGACACTTAAAATAAACAGATTATTCTAAGTTCGTACTTTTTGGGGTTAAAATGAAAAAAAAGGTGATAAACCAATGATCGCAACTAGAGTCATGAAATTCTGAGTATACATTCCTCTGACTGCGTAGATACGGAAAATAAACGGATTTTTCGAAATTCGTACTATTTGGGGTTAAAATGGAAAAAACGGGGATACAAATAGTACCAACCAAATGACCGCAGCTAGAGTCATGCATTCCTCTGATTGCGTAGACACGAAAAAAACGGATTTTTCGAAATTCGTACTATAAAGGGATACAATGGTACAGAGGGATAAAAATAGTTCCAACTAAACGACTACAGCTAGAATGATGAAATTCTAATTGCGTAGAAACGTCAAATAAAGAGATTTTAGATAGTTGTACTCTTAACGGGGTAAAACTGGTACCAACCAAATGGCCGCATCTGGAATCATGGAGTTCGGTGTATACATTCCTCTGACTGCATAGACACGCAAAATAAAAAGTTTTTTTCCAAATTCGTAATTTTTCTTTTACGGCAAAAAGTCGTTGAATCATGAAGTTAGGTTATTTTGCACTATGTACGCCTGGGTAATGGATTTTCAAAATTTTTACTTTTGGAATTCAAATAGAAATGGAAATATAACCAACTGTAGCACCCACTACCTACTAATATTTATGGTATTTAAGCTTTTTGAAAATATAGGAATAAGAACTATAAGAATATTTATTTTTTTGATTTGAAATTAAATAATGGTTTGAAATAAATAAAATATTATATTTACTTATAAAATTATTTTTTCCATATTTGTATTTTTTGTTTGGTTTGGCTATATGAAACAAATTTATATTTTCCTGTAATATTACAGCACTTCTACGAAAACCGACAACCTCTGTGGAATGCAATTCATGGTGGAGGGGTATATAAAAAATTAGGCCCGGCCGAACTTAACGCCATTTTTACTTGTGTTTGTTAATAATTGTTTGCCTAAAAATCGTCAACTTCGAAGGTGCTGGAGGAATGTTTTAGAGGCAACCCTTTATTTTGTATATTTTTAGATATTTTAAAACAAAAATTTTGGCTCTAGAGCGGTAATAGTGCAAAAATGAGGGACCCATTTGTATGGAAATATGGACACAAAAAAAATATTGAAATATAACATGATCTCCAAAATTTGATCGACTTCTGATGTAAAATGTGGGTTCTAGAGCGATAATAGTCAATATGGGGGGCCCTTATGTAAGGGCGCTGCATTTATAGATCACTTTACACTCTATAGATCACTTTCAAAGTTGGTATTCTTAGTTGAAAATATAACATGATCTGTATAATATTATCAAGATGCGATGTAAGATGTGGGTTCTAGAGCGGTAATAGTGTAAATTTGGGGCCCATTTGTATGGAGCCCTATACCAAAACATGAACCGATATAATTGAGATTTATAGTAGATATTTATAGTTGAAATATAACATGATGTAAGAAAATTTCATCAAAATCCGGCGTAAAATATGCATTTTTAGAGCATCGGATCATGTTTCTAGGTGAAATAAAACATGATCTGCAAAATTTTATCAAGATCAGATGTAAAAGGTGCAGATGTAGAGCAGCAATAGTGTAAATCGGAGGTACATTTGTATGGGGCTATATCAAAACATGGACTCATGTGGTTCCACTTTAACGTTAGCTGTTTCCAGTTCAAATATAACATGATCCTGAAAATCTTGTCAAGATCATTTTAAGTTCTCAAGCTCTTTTCATGGGCACAATGTGCTTCATTTCGGGAAATACTGATATACTTACTTCTACATCTTGATCATATTCAATGTAGGGGTGTTTTGAACGTACATTCAGCAACTAATTATTTACATACCTACAAAGAAAAGAAATAAATAATGATTTAATAAAATGTTTGAAGTATATTTTAGAGATTGATATGCATTATGGGAAGGTAAAAATGAGCAGGTTAATAATGAGAACCTGGTTAATAATGTGCAGCGATGTGCCGATTTTTTTCGTGAATACAAGATTAACTGAATACATGTTCTTTCAACTGTACGTTGCAAAGTGATTCAGAATCAAAATCCATCAGCAAAAAAATGCAATAACTTGTGTTCTAGTTCAGTATATGTTAAAGTATTTGCTTTTGAGTTCTGTAAAAAAAATGAAATTAGACAAAGATCCAGGTATTATTTTGAGATATTGATCGGGCATATTTTTAGAAATTAGCCCAAAGTTGATTTTCGATTTTAAAATTTGATTTGAAACTTGCATATTCTCCTGGCTTAAGACCATTTTGCATTGGGTTGGGATTGAAATTGGCCCAAAAGGGAACAATTTTTCCCTCGCAATGAATAAAAATACACATAAATATCCCCTAATATTTTTAGAGTTTTTAAGCATATTTTTTAATATGTCTACTTGTACTTACTTGATATGCACATTCCCCCCTATAATAAAAAGCAGTGCACCATAAAGGGATTTTTATTCGTAGGAGTTGAAAAAAGGGATAAAAATGGTACATATTAAACGACAACAGCTAGAAACACGAAATTCGGTTGCGAGTATAGATAAATAATAATAAAAGTATTTTTTCCAAATTCGTACTTTTAAGTGGGTAAAATGGGGAATAGAGGGATAAAAATGGTAACAACCAAACGGCTTCACATAGAATAATGAAATTCGGTGTATACATTCCTCCGATTGCGTAGACACGTAAAATAAAAAGGGATAAAAATTGGTACCAAATGAAGTATTATAGCTAGAATCTTGAAATTTGGTTTGTAAATTCCTCTGACCATATAGAAACGAAGTAAATTTGGATTTTTCGAAATTTGTACTTTTAAGGGAAGAGCGGGATAAAAATCGTACCAACTAAAGTATTACAGCTAGAAACGTGAAATTTGGTATGTAAATTCCTCTGACCATATAGAAACGAAGTAAAATTGGATTTTTTGAAATTTGTACTTTTAAGGGAAGAGCGGGACATAAAGGGATAAAAATGGTACCAACTAAAGTATTACAGTTAGAATCGTGAAATTTGGTATGTAAATTCCTCTGACAACGTAGAAGTGCAAATCTAAATAAATTTTTCGAAATTTGTACTTATTATGGGTGTGCGGGACAAAAAGGGATACAAATTGTACCAACTAAATTATTGTAGTTAGAATCGTGAAATTCGGTATGTAAATTCCTCTGACGACGTAGAAGCACAATATAATTGGATTGTTCGAAATTTGTACTTTTTAGGGGGTAGGCGGGACAAAAAGTGTTCCAATTTAAGAATTGCAGCTATAGTCATGAAATTTGGAGTGTAAACTGTGTGTAAAGCGCAATCTAAATGGATTTTTTCGAAATTTTCTTATAGGGGGTGAGCAACAAGGGATAAAAGTAGTACCAACTAAAGTATTTGAGCTATAGTCGTGAAATGTGGTGTGTAAGTTCCTCTGACAACGAGAAGAGCAAATCTAAACGAATTTTGTACTTATAAACAATGAGCGGGATAAAAATAGTACCAACTAAAATATTTTAGCTATAGTCGTGAAATTTTGAGTTTAAATTTCTCTGACAACGTAGACTTGCAACATAAATGGATTTCTCGAAATTTGTTCTTTTAAGGGGCGAGCGGGACAAAAAGGGATAAAAATGGTACCAACTTTAGTATTACAGCTAGAATAGTGAAATTTAGTGTGTAAATACCTCTGACCATATAGAAGCACAGTAGTTTGATTTTTCTAAATTTGTACTTTTAAGGGGTAGACGGGACGAAAAGGGATAAAAATGCTGTACAGTCCTTTAATTAACTAAACGCGGAACATAAATGGATATTTCAAAATTTGTACTTAAAAGGGGGATACGGGACAACAAGGAATAAATGTGTTACCAAATAAAGTACATATTTTTAGGGGAAGCAAAATCACATTTTACCTATAGTGATTTTTCAAATGTGTACTTTTTGGGAAAGAAGTGCAAAAGGTTATAAACTGGCTGGCTGAATCTAGAAACATGAGATCGAGGATATAAATGGTTGTAATATTTTGTTCAAAACTTGGTAGAAAATTATAAAAATTATACATACGAAGTAGTTCAGCTAAAATAGTGCATATCGACAAACACATTCCTTTGCCAGTGTGTGTGTGCTAGCGAATAGGTTGTTTCTAAATTACTCTTTTAGATTTATCTATCTCCACCAAAAGAAAATTAAATTAATACTATCCATTTTTTAACTTCATGTAAATTGAAAAAAAAAAAACGTAATTTCATATTTCGACTTCGACCAGTTCCTCTTACATATTAAGATTTGTTGCACTCGAATTTATTTTATTGGAAATGATGGTTTCTTAGATCTATTATGTGTTTGCGCCAAATAAAGTTTGTTTGTAATAAATATTAAAAATGTAATTTTTGAAAAATTATAACTTTTGTCTAACATAACTTTTTGCCTTCAAAAGCCTTTGAGAAATAAAATACATATTTCGAAAGGCTGAAGGGTTCTCCGTTTTTGCAGAGTAACTTCTGCCTGCACGAAATGTCACTCTTTGAAGATATAGTACCAAAATTCAGGTTTTTTAGTACTAAAACGCGTAAAGTAAGTACGCAGCTAAAAAGATGGGCAAATTACTGGATTTGGATGGGCAAGTCAATTGGTCACAGATATCATGCGATTTAACGGCCCTAGATATTTTTGTCTGCACTCAGAAAAGAGTGAACCCGACATTGAGCCCTAAAGCAATTTTTCTCCATATTAAATTCAAACTAGAAAATACTTTAAACTCGATAATAGTTAAAATAAATAAATTTTGCTGAATAAATTCATAAATTCAGTAAATTTTTAATCAATCTGAAGATTATTTCACTGAAAGTTTCCTAAAAACAAGTAAAATCGGTGTTAAGTTCGTCCACCTCCACCATGGATTGCATTCCACTGGGGATGTCGATTTTCGTAGAAGTGCAGTAATATTACAGGAAAATATAATTTTTTAATATAGCAAAACCAAAACAAATACAAAAATTTTGAAAAATTAATTTTATAAATAAATATAATATTTTAATTATTTCAAACCACGCTTATGAGGCAAGGCTACCAATGCGTCAATTCAAAAAATAACTATTCTTATATTTATATTTTCAAAAGGCTTTAATACCATAAATATTGGTAGATAGTGGGTGCTACAGTTGGTTGTATTTCCATTCTATTTTAATTCCAAAAGTAAAAATCCATTATCAGACGTACATAGTGCAAAATAGCCTAACTTCATGATTTAACCAATTTTTGCCGTAAGAGAAAAAGTACGAATTTGGAAAAAACTTTTTATATTGCTTGTCTATGCAGTCAGAGGAATGTATACACCGAATTCCATGATTCCAGCTGCGGCCATTTGGTTGGTACCATTTTACCCCCTTGACGTTTCTACGCAATTAGAATTTCATCATTCTAGCTGTAGTCGTTTAGTTGGTACTATTTTTACCCCTCTGTACCATTGTATCCATTGAAAGTACGAGTTTCGAAAAATCCGTT
Organism: Polietes domitor; assembly: GCA_947397865.1. Classification (NCBI taxonomy): domain Eukaryota; kingdom Metazoa; phylum Arthropoda; class Insecta; order Diptera; family Muscidae; genus Polietes; species Polietes domitor. The sequence continues at coordinate 141,832,259 of OX377618.1, forward strand.
TATTTTCCGTGTCTACGCAGTCAGAGGAACGTATACTCCGAATTGCATGATTCTAGCTGCGGTCATTTGGTTGGTAGTATTTGTATCCCCTTTTTCCATTTTAAACCCAAAAAGTACGAATTTCGAAAAATCCGTCTATCGAATTTCATTATTCTAGGTGTAGCAGTTTGGTTGGTACCATTTTTATCCCTCCGTAAGCATTGCATGCCTTGAAAGTACGAATTTTGAAAAAATCCTTTTAGTTTTCATGTCTACGTAGACAAAGGAATGTATACTCCGAATTTCATTACTCTAGCTGCGGTCATTTGGTTGGTACTATTTTTATCCCCTTTTTCTATTTTGACCCCAAAAAGTACGAATTTTGAAAAATCTGTTTATTTTCCGTGTCTACACAGTCAGAGGAATGTATACACCGAATTTCATTCTTCTAGGTACAGCCGTTTGGTTGGTACCAATTTTATCCCTCTGTTCCCATTTTACCCCTTAAACGTACGAATTTTGAAAAAATACTTTTATATTATGTAGCTACTCAATTAGAGGAATGTACACACCAAATTTCGTGTTTTTAGCTGTTGTCGTTTAATATGTACCATTTGTATCCCTTTTTTGCCCCATTTCACCCCCTACAAATAAGAATCACTTTATGGTGCACGTTTTTGCTATAAGGGGAATGTGCATACCAAATATCAAGCAAATATGAACAGACATATTCAAAAAACATGCTTAAGTAGCTAAAATATTAGGGATTATTATGGGTATCCTAAGTCCTTGTGAGGGAAAAAATTTTTCCCTTTGGGTCGATTTCGCCCCGTTTCAATCCCAGCCGATCTACGACTATAAGACGCATTTATGGAAAATTTTAACGTTCTAGCTCCTTTCGTTTAGATGCGAGCGTGCTTTCAACAGACGGACGGACATGGCTACATCATTTATGACGATCAAGAATATATATGCTTTATAGGGTCTCAGGTCGATATTTCAAGGTGTTACAAACGGAATAACAAAATTAGTATACCCCCATCCTGGAGGTGGAGGTATAACAAGTATTTTAATTGAAGAAAATGTTGCTGAAAATCGCCTAAACCGAGTACAACTTTAGTCAATTCAATTAAATGTTTACGTTCTCACAACACTAGAAATAACAATTTGAATTTAAATTTAAATATATACATTAGTAGGTTTTTCTGGGAAACACCTCCTGTCAAATAAATCTCCCAGACGTTAGACAAAATCAAATATTCACAATGTATTTGATGGAACACAGATAAAAGTAAAAGGCTGATAAACTTAAACGACCTCAAACTAAATACTTCCAACTGCGCTGAGTTTTTTTATTTAAATGGGCTTTGCATTAGAATCTCCTCCTCCTCAGCTACACATATAGCGTTTATTCCTGTGTCTATTTTCACTTAAAGAAACTCTGAAATAAATGTTGATGTGGCTCAAATGTAACACTGTATTACATACACTGTTACGGAGACTGGAACTCTGGCATATAAGACATACCTACATTACAATTACAACACGATACTGGAGTGGGTTTCATGAAGATTCCCGAAATCGTTCGAATATTTGTAAAAAAGTAAGGAAAGTTTGCAGTAGCATTTAACAGGGATAGTTCTAGGAAGGTGAGGTTCTTTTAAACTAATACAAGATCAGAGAATAAACAAGGGTCGATCTTTTGACCCTCATAGAACAAATTTGAATAAATCTTTTTATTTTTCGCAATCATGATAATAACTGCAACCATCGGGTTGGTACCATTTTTATGCCGTTGTCCCATTTTGACCCTAAATGTACGAATTAAATAAATCCCTTTATCATCAAGGCAGTCAGAGGAATGTATATGCGGAATTTCAGCGTTCTAGCTACGGCCGTTTGCTTGGTACTATTTTCATCTCTTTGTTCATTTGGACTCTAAAAGTACGAATTCAAATAAATCATTTTATTTGTCGCATGTACCACAGTATACACCGAATTTCAAGATTCTAGCTACAGCCGTTGGGTTGGTACCATTTTTATCCCTTTTCCCATATTGACCCTAAATGTATGAATTAAATATTTTTTTATTGCGAGCATCTATGCATTCAGAGGAAAGTATATATCGAATTTCATGGTTCCACGTACAGCTGCTTGATAGGAACTATTTTCATCCCTTTTCTCATTTTGTCTCTAAAAGTATAAATTTCAAAAAGCTTAGGTGCCATCCCCAATTTTTTACTTATTTTGACCCTAAAAGTACCCTTTTATTTTTGCAGTCAAACGAATGGAAACCACAATTTCATGATTCCATCCACAGCCGTTTGCTTGGACTATTTTTATCCCTTTTCCTATCTTGCCCATAAAAGTACAAATTTAGAAGAAAATATTTTATTTTGTGCGTCAGAGGAATGTACGCACTGAATTTCACGATTCTAGCAACTGCCTATCGCTTTGTACCATTTTTATCCCTTTTTTCTCATTTTGACACTAAAGGTAAGAATTTCGAAAGTTCTCTTTATTTTCCACGTCTCCTTATTATCCGGCGATGCCACAAGGAATACTTCTGGACGATAAATCGGCGATATTGACAAATTATCATTCGAAACAAATCTAAATAACATCGCTAAACTATCACCCGGATGTTAAAAATAAGATATCACCCGATAACCACATAGAAGAAAAATTAAAATTTTCCAAATTCTAAGTCCAAATCTAAATGAATAATTATAAAAAGTTTCAAATTAAAAACTACAATAACAACATAAATGATAATAAAACAAATAGTTGGGCATCAGAAAAAATTAATGAAAATATAGGGTGCGCCATTTAAAATTTTAAATTTGAACTAACGACTACTTTGATTTTGAAAGGTACAATAACAATCATTTTTAGACCCACCACCTAAGGATGGGGGGTATATTCACTTCGTCATTCCGTTTGTAACACCTAGAAATATTCATCGGAGACTCCATAAAGTATATATATTCTGTGTCATGGTAAAATTCTAAGATGATCTAGCCAGGTCCGTGTGTCTGACCGTCTGTCTGTTGAAAACACCCTAGCAGCCGAACGCAATGAGCTAAAAGATATTTTTCTTAAATGTGTCTTATAGTTGCAGATCGGTTGGGATTGAAAGTGGGTGAAATCGGGCCAGACGGAAATTTTTTTCCCTAACAAGGACTATTTAAGAAATTGCAAATTGGGAAAATCGGGCTTGAGGGGAATTATTTCTACCTAATAATATTTAGGGCACATTTTTGAAGATTGCAGCCTAATGTTCACTTTTCGATTACACTTGAAGTTTTATATTTATGGTAACTATATAGTCAAAATTTTCCTAATATGGTATTGCACTTCTATGTAATGTCGACAGCCTCTAATCTGCAAAATGTACTCCGTGGTGGAGACTATATAAGATTCGGCCCGGCAAAGTGAGACGCTATACGCTCAAACAAATTTGGGAAATTTATTTTTAGTTTTTTTCGTTTGCATTTTTTTTGGTCTGTAATCAATATTTGATTTGAACTGGGATATAGTCCTGGCTCAAGACCATTTTGCTTCTATATTTAATAGAATGCAAATTTATTTACAAATGGCATGGTGACATTTATTACTTGGCTGCAGACTACCACGATCATGATTTCGACCATGTCAAAAGTGCGAAATATTAAAAAATTACTTCCAAATTTTAACGCAAATTGTATGTCTATAAGCAAAATAGCCGCATATGGAACCAACACGTGACTAATGTGAAGCCAATGCATCCACAACGAGCCACTGTTAGGTGTGGATTTTGGGCTGCACTGAAAAATTGGGTTGATCGGATGAGGTACTGCCGAGCCTGTCGTGGTAGTCATATCAATGATATTGAGTTCAATTATTAAATGACAAAGTTCAACTTTTCCAATAAAAACGGAAATTTGAAAAAATAATCTGCACTTTTTTATAGTCGAGTCCAATTTAAAATGTTACATGGCCCACCCTATAGTTACCATCAATTATAATACTGCTATTTTCGCCTTCTTTCTTTTGCTAGTTCGATAATAGGCATTCAAAAATATATGGTTAATCACAGTGACATTATTGCATCAAATTATTATACTTTTTGATTTTTTCTCCAACAGAATACAAATGTTTCAAAAGTGGGGAAAATCTGATCCAAAATTTTGGACCTTTGACTAAATAAATCGCCATTTCTTTATATAAAAATGTACTATACAATTTCTAATCGGTGCTTTGCGACTTGAGAATTTTTGCCAATAAAATTGTCCATACCAATTATGACAACAAAATCAATATATTTTTACAGTATCGTCAATATATCTTCAAGATGATAAGGGGTAGATATGAGAAAATATAACTTCGATTACTTTTTCCAAAATGATAAATCAACAATATTTTCGCAATATCTTATCTTGGAGTTAAATCATCCAAATATTTCAAATTTTTATGGTTAAATATTAACTGAAACTCCTTTGTCCTTTTCAGCCTCAGCGATCCACTCCAATATACAGATGTACGTATATCTACTTGTGAATATTTCTAACAATACACAATTCATTCATTCAGTCATTTTTTCAGTTCAACGCTGTTGTTAAAAAAATTGTGGCTTAAAGTAACGAGAAGCTGAAATGGAAGTGGAAGTGGAAAGAAAGCGTTTATGATTGACAGTACAAATAAAAGTTTATTCAGTTCGTTCCGCTGTGTTCTCAGACCAAGCCGCAAACAAAAACAGCAACAAAGGAATAAAGACGTTTTATTGTAACAAAATCGTTGCGGAATAAATAAATCGATAGATTTTCTTATGCGATATTTTATGGCTTAGTGTAAGTAAGAATAAGAAAAAGTCACTGGCAAACGAAACGAAATATGAATTCTTGCTGATTCATGACATTCATCCTCCTCGTCCTGTGGCGGCGGTGGGCTTGTGAGGATGTTCCTTGCTGATGATGTTGTTGCATCGTAGCGTGGAAGCTTACATAACTAAATAACTAAATAACTAAATAACTAAATAACTAAATAACTAAATAACTAAATAACTAAATAACTAAATAACTAAATAACTAAATAACTAAATAACTAAATAACTAAATAACTAAATAACTAAATAACTAAATAACTAAATAACTAAATAACTAAATAACTAAATAACTAAATAACTAAATAACTAAATAACTAAATAACTAAATAACTAAATAACTAAATAACTAAATAACTAAATAACTAAATAACTAAATAACTAAATAACTAAATAACTAAATAACTAAATAACTAAATAACTAAATAACTAAATAACTAAATAACTAAATAACTAAATAACTAAATAACTAAATAACTAAATAACTAAATAACTAAATAACTAAATAACTAAATAACTAAATAACTAAATAACTAAATAACTAAATAACTAAATAACTAAATAACTAAATAACTAAATAACTAAATAACTAAATAACTAAATAACTAAATAACTAAATAACTAAATAACTAAATAACTAAATAACTAAATAACTAAATAACTAAATAACTAAATAACTAAATAACTAAATAACTAAATAACTAAATAACTAAATAACTAAATAACTAAATAACTAAATAACTAAATAACTAAATAACTAAATAACTAAATAACTAAATAACTAAATAACTAAATAACTAAATAACTAAATAACTAAATAACTAAATAACTAAATAACTAAATAACTAAATAACTAAATAACTAAATAACTAAATAACTAAATAACTAAATAACTAAATAACTAAATAACTAAATAACTAAATAACTAAATAACTAAATAACTAAATAACTAAATAACTAAATAACTAAATAACTAAATAACTAAATAACTAAATAACTAAATAACTAAATAACTAAATAACTAAATAACTAAATAACTAAATAACTAAATAACTAAATAACTAAATAACTAAATAACTAAATAACTAAATAACTAAATAACTAAATAACTAAATAACTAAATAACTAAATAACTAAATAACTAAATAACTAAATAACTAAATAACTAAATAACTAAATAACTAAATAACTAAATAACTAAATAACTAAATAACTAAATAACTAAATAACTAAATAACTAAATAACTAAATAACTAAATAACTAAATAACTAAATAACTAAATAACTAAATAACTAAATAACTAAATAACTAAATAACTAAATAACTAAATAACTAAATAACTAAATAACTAAATAACTAAATAACTAAATAACTAAATAACTAAATAACTAAATAACTAAATAACTAAATAACTAAATAACTAAATAACTAAATAACTAAATAACTAAATAACTAAATAACTAAATAACTAAATAACTAAATAACTAAATAACTAAATAACTAAATAACTAAATAACTAAATAACTAAATAACTAAATAACTAAATAACTAAATAACTAAATAACTAAATAACTAAATAACTAAATAACTAAATAACTAAATAACTAAATAACTAAATAACTAAATAACTAAATAACTAAATAACTAAATAACTAAATAACTAAATAACTAAATAACTAAATAACTAAATAACTAAATAACTAAATAACTAAATAACTAAATAACTAAATAACTAAATAACTAAATAACTAAATAACTAAATAACTAAATAACTAAATAACTAAATAACTAAATAACTAAATAACTAAATAACTAAATAACTAAATAACTAAATAACTAAATAACTAAATAACTAAATAACTAAATAACTAAATAACTAAATAACTAAATAACTAAATAACTAAATAACTAAATAACTAAATAACTAAATAACTAAATAACTAAATAACTAAATAACTAAATAACTAAATAACTAAATAACTAAATAACTAAATAACTAAATAACTAAATAACTAAATAACTAAATAACTAAATAACTAAATAACTAAATAACTAAATAACTAAATAACTAAATAACTAAATAACTAAATAACTAAATAACTAAATAACTAAATAACTAAATAACTAAATAACTAAATAACTAAATAACTAAATAACTAAATAACTAAATAACTAAATAACTAAATAACTAAATAACTAAATAACTAAATAACTAAATAACTAAATAACTAAATAACTAAATAACTAAATAACTAAATAACTAAATAACTAAATAACTAAATAACTAAATAACTAAATAACTAAATAACTAAATAACTAAATAACTAAATAACTAAATAACTAAATAACTAAATAACTAAATAACTAAATAACTAAATAACTAAATAACTAAATAACTAAATAACTAAATAACTAAATAACTAAATAACTAAATAACTAAATAACTAAATAACTAAATAACTAAATAACTAAATAACTAAATAACTAAATAACTAAATAACTAAATAACTAAATAACTAAATAACTAAATAACTAAATAACTAAATAACTAAATAACTAAATAACTAAATAACTAAATAACTAAATAACTAAATAACTAAATAACTAAATAACTAAATAACTAAATAACTAAATAACTAAATAACTAAATAACTAAATAACTAAATAACTAAATAACTAAATAACTAAATAACTAAATAACTAAATAACTAAATAACTAAATAACTAAATAACTAAATAACTAAATAACTAAATAACTAAATAACTAAATAACTAAATAACTAAATAACTAAATAACTAAATAACTAAATAACTAAATAACTAAATAACTAAATAACTAAATAACTAAATAACTAAATAACTAAATAACTAAATAACTAAATAACTAAATAACTAAATAACTAAATAACTAAATAACTAAATAACTAAATAACTAAATAACTAAATAACTAAATAACTAAATAACTAAATAACTAAATAACTAAATAACTAAATAACTAAATAACTAAATAACTAAATAACTAAATAACTAAATAACTAAATAACTAAATAACTAAATAACTAAATAACTAAATAACTAAATAACTAAATAACTAAATAACTAAATAACTAAATAACTAAATAACTAAATAACTAAATAACTAAATAACTAAATAACTAAATAACTAAATAACTAAATAACTAAATAACTAAATAACTAAATAACTAAATAACTAAATAACTAAATAACTAAATAACTAAATAACTAAATAACTAAATAACTAAATAACTAAATAACTAAATAACTAAATAACTAAATAACTAAATAACTAAATAACTAAATAACTAAATAACTAAATAACTAAATAACTAAATAACTAAATAACTAAATAACTAAATAACTAAATAACTAAATAACTAAATAACTAAATAACTAAATAACTAAATAACTAAATAACTAAATAACTAAATAACTAAATAACTAAATAACTAAATAACTAAATAACTAAATAACTAAATAACTAAATAACTAAATAACTAAATAACTAAATAACTAAATAACTAAATAACTAAATAACTAAATAACTAAATAACTAAATAACTAAATAACTAAATAACTAAATAACTAAATAACTAAATAACTAAATAACTAAATAACTAAATAACTAAATAACTAAATAACTAAATAACTAAATAACTAAATAACTAAATAACTAAATAACTAAATAACTAAATAACTAAATAACTAAATAACTAAATAACTAAATAACTAAATAACTAAATAACTAAATAACTAAATAACTAAATAACTAAATAACTAAATAACTAAATAACTAAATAACTAAATAACTAAATAACTAAATAACTAAATAACTAAATAACTAAATAACTAAATAACTAAATAACTAAATAACTAAATAACTAAATAACTAAATAACTAAATAACTAAATAACTAAATAACTAAATAACTAAATAACTAAATAACTAAATAACTAAATAACTAAATAACTAAATAACTAAATAACTAAATAACTAAATAACTAAATAACTAAATAACTAAATAACTAAATAACTAAATAACTAAATAACTAAATAACTAAATAACTAAATAACTAAATAACTAAATAACTAAATAACTAAATAACTAAATAACTAAATAACTAAATAACTAAATAACTAAATAACTAAATAACTAAATAACTAAATAACTAAATAACTAAATAACTAAATAACTAAATAACTAAATAACTAAATAACTAAATAACTAAATAACTAAATAACTAAATAACTAAATAACTAAATAACTAAATAACTAAATAACTAAATAACTAAATAACTAAATAACTAAATAACTAAATAACTAAATAACTAAATAACTAAATAACTAAATAACTAAATAACTAAATAACTAAATAACTAAATAACTAAATAACTAAATAACTAAATAACTAAATAACTAAATAACTAAATAACTAAATAACTAAATAACTAAATAACTAAATAACTAAATAACTAAATAACTAAATAACTAAATAACTAAATAACTAAATAACTAAATAACTAAATAACTAAATAACTAAATAACTAAATAACTAAATAACTAAATAACTAAATAACTAAATAACTAAATAACTAAATAACTAAATAACTAAATAACTAAATAACTAAATAACTAAATAACTAAATAACTAAATAACTGGCAAAAATAGTCGGTTTCAAAACACTGTGCATTTTAAGAAGAAAAAATAAGCCAATCATATTCTTGTGGTTCGTACTTCTTCTTGTGCTTATCGACAATTTCATTCTTTAGCTTTGGCAATCAATAACAATAAATAATGTTAAATTTTTGTTGTGGGGAGGTAGGTGGATGATAGTTAAAAGCCTTGGGCCGGATTATAAATTAGCAAATTGTCACAATGGCAAGATGTAAATATCGACATTCACATCAAACAAACTTTGAACTGGTGTTCATTCATTTTAGATCAAATGAAATATGAGATGTTTTTGACTTTGATTCCATGTAGTAACGGGTGATTCAACGTGAGGTTTGATTTTCAATAGGCTTCTTTTGACAGATCACACACATCAAAGTGATTAGTCATTTCGTGTTCAATATCGTTTGGCAAGTCATCATGGAAAGACTCACACCACAACAGCGTCTCCAAATTGTTCAACTAAAAAGAATTTCCTGAGGAACCTCTTTCATCACATATTTGATAAGCCTAAAGACAACCAACCTAATGTAAATATGGTTCGATGTCGTTTCTATTTCAAAATGGTTGGTTCATGTTTGTGCTTCCGGCATATGTCACAAATTGAATTGTTTCAATTTTGTGGTTAGCGCACGACGACATGCGACCTGAATAACTTCACATCGATCGATACGTGTAATGTTTTTTGCAATAACTAGTGGAAAACCTGCAACAATAACCACAACATCATAAACTTCGAATCGTGTTTAACAAGGAAACTAACAAGGAGCACAGGTGCTCCTGCCAAGCGTACGTGTCTCCAACAGATGTGCATATTTCACAGGATTGCTGGTGGGAACAGCATCAACACAACCGATATATCATTTAAATGAGAAGGTAGCAGATGTACGAAATTACAATGTCACAATAATCGAAGGTATGTACATTAGGCTGGGTCGTGGTCCATACAAATGAAAAAAATATTCCTGTCACCCCACGAAAATAAAGTTGGGATTGTTTAATGATGATTTGCATAATATTTCGTTCCTAGATCGACGTATGTTTGCTAAACCCTCCTGGGGGTATATTCATTTTGTCAATCAACACCTTGAAACATTCAACGGAGACCCCATGAAGTATATAAAGCCACACCTGAACGTCAAGTTTTTTCTGCTTTTCATTTGACATTTCTCAATTTCAGACAACTCAATTTGAACCATGGAATGATACACAATCGTACAACGTGCAATCGTTAAAGTTATTCAGGCTTATTATGAAAATGGCCGTTCAAATCAAAATGCATATAGTGCACTTCGTGATTTTTTCGGTCAATTTGATGAGGCACATTTTCACCTCAGTGGCTTCGTCAATAAGCAGAATTGCCGCATTTGGGCGAATGATAATCCAAGAGAGATTGTCGAAAAACCAATTCACCCACAAAGAGTGACTGTTTGGTGCGGTTTATGGGCTGGCGGCATCATCGGGCCGTATTTTTTCCAAAATGAGCCCGGTTAGGCAGTTACTGTGAATGGCCTTCGCTATTGTGAGATGATAACGAACTTTTTATGGCCCGAATTGGAAGATATGGATGTGGACGATATGTGGTTTCAACAGGACGGTGTCACTTGCCACGCAGCTAACGAAACAATGGCTCTTTTGCGCGACAAACTTAATGGCCGTGTTATCTCACGTGGTGGCGATGTCAATTTGCCGCCAAGATCATGTGATTTGACACCGTTGGACTTCTATCTTAGGGGTTATTTGAAAGAAAAGGTGTACGTCGATAAGTCAGCAACAATGCAAGAGCTAAAGGGTGAGATAATTCGACATATTAACGGCATAAAACCTCAATTATGCCTCAGCGTCATCTAAAATTTGGACCATCGGATGGAGGTGTGCCGGCGAGGTCGTGGCGGCCATTTGGCCGATATTTTGTTCCATACATAATTGAACCATACCAATATTATCATAATAAAAAGAAATGACAATAATTTCCTAAATTATTTTACATTTTATTCAAAATCAACATCGGCCCTTAAAATTTAGGCACCCTTTATATTGTCGGTCGTGGTAGAATTCTAACACTATCAAGCTATGCCTGTTGAAATCACGCTAACTGGCCTACGAAATAAGCTAGGCGGTTCAAATTTTCTATATATGTATCTAATGGTTGCAGATCACTTGGGATTGAAAACGGACGAAATCGACACAGAGGGAATTTTTTCCCTACAAAGGACTGCAAATGCCCCCTAATATTTAGAGTTTATTTTTTAAGTTCCGCCACATATTCAAATTTAGTACAAACATCAGCGTGAATGCGAAATTCATACTATTAGGATATTTATAAATTCGAACTTTAACGGGATAACATGGGACAAGAGGAATAAAAATGGTACCAATCAAACGACTGAAGTTTACATCGTGAAATTTGGTTTTTACATTACATCTGACTGAGTCGGCGCGCAACATAAAGGTATTTTTCAAAATTTGTAAATTTTTTTTTGGGAGAGTGGTAAAACGGGGCGAACGGGGATAAAAATGGTGCCAACGAAACAGCGGCAGCTAGAATCATAAAATTCAGTGTGTAGGATCCTCTGACTATGTGGAAATGGGTAAAATTGATAGAGATGGGTAAAGGTTATACTAAAAAGATAAAAAACTGTGTTAAGTTCGGCCTAACTTTATATACCCTCCACCATGGATTGCATTCAACAGAGGCTGTCGATTTTCGTAGAATTGCAGTAATATTACATGAAAATATAATCTGTTTAATATAGCCAAACCAAAACAAATACAAATTTTAGAAAAATAATTTTATAAATAAATATAATATTTTTATCATTTCAAACCACGCTTATAAGGCAAGGCTATCAATATGTTTACATATCGAAATAATAATTCAAGTCAATTCAAAGAAATTTATATTTATATTTTCCAAAAGCTTAACTAACATAAATATTGGTTGATAGCTGCGGTTGGTTGTATTCAATTTAAATTCCAAAAGTACCAATTTTGAAAATCCATTATCTCACGTACATAGTGCAAAATGACTTAACTTCATGATTCAACCAATTTTTGCCGAAAAAGTAAAAAGTACGAATTTGGAAAAATCGTTTTATTTAGCGTGTTTATGTAGTCAGAGGAATATATACACCGAATTCCATGATTCCAGCTGCGGCCATTTGGTTGGTACCATGTTTACCCCCTTAAGAGTACGACTATCTAAAATCTCTTTATTTGAAGTTTCTACGCAATTAGAAGTTCAACATTCTAGCTGTAGTCGTTTAGTTGGAACTATTTTTATCCCTCTTATTGTATCCCTTTAAAGTACGAATTTCGAAAAATCTGTTTTTCGAGTCTACGCAGTCAGCGGAATGCATGACTCTAGCTGCGGTCATTTGGTTGGTACTATTTGTATCCCCTTTTTCCATTTTAACCCCAAAAAGTTCGAATTTAGAAAAATCCGTTTATTTTCCGTATCTACGCAGTCAGAGGAATGTATACTCCGAATTTCATTATTCTAGGTGTAGTCGTTTGGTTGGTACCATTTTTAGCCGTACGTACCCATTCTATCCCTTGAAAGTACGAATTTGCAAAAAACTTTTTCATGTCTACGTAGTCAAAGGAATGTATACTCTGAATTTCATGAGTCTAGCTGCGGTCATTTGGTTGGTACTATTTTTATCTCTTTTTTCCATTTTAACCCCAAAAGTACGAATTTTGAAAAATCCGTTTATTTTGCATGTCTACGCAGTATGGGGTCACAGAGGTAAGGTGTCCGCTTTGCACCCAGAAGGTCTCGGGTTCAAATTGTGGCTCGGGAATTTTTTTTTACTTTTATAAATAAACAATGTTCAATTTTGTATAATTTTAACAATTTAAAAATTTTTGCTTTAAAAAGTGCAAATTTATCGCTTTATTGATGTACTTCAAATGTTTCATTTTTAATTATTATTAATACTTCTCATAATAGTAGTTAAATTAAGTAGTGTTACTTTATTTAATGCTAATTTAATTTTATATTACTTTAATTTAGTATATTAGTTTTTATTAAATAGATATTTTGTTAAGTTTCCTATTGTCAGCTCTAACGAACAAGTTGGTTTGCTAGTGAAAATGGGGTTCCTTTGCAACACTCTAAAATAACTTTTAAGTCTTTCAAAATAAAGTACATCCCTCCTATGACAATTCCATGTTAAATTCATTGGTGAAGATCCCACTTCTTCCGAATCACAAGATGAACATCTTTTTCACTTCTTTGGGGCTCTCTTTTCGCTGGGTGGGTATATAAGACTTACTCATCGAATCCTCTAATGCTTGACATAGCAGACAATCGGACCAAGTTGAATTAACTAGCCATATTATGAGGAATTCCAAGGGTTACTGCCAAGTGAGAAAAACGAAAAGGATAAGTTCATATGAACTCCCACTATTCGTCGCGGTTATAAAAAACAAACTACTCTTTTCACAAAGTTGATTTCAACACAATACAAAGTGCCAACGTACAAATTTCCCACACGAGGAAAAGTTTGCACAAAAAAAAAACAAAACTCTCGCTCACACACAAGCGAAATTTATTTTGTAAAAAATAGCTTTCATTCCCTGTAATATAACCACTTTCGACATTTGGAAGTTATGAAGTCTGTTTTGGCAAGAAAAGAACATTTTCTGGAGGAGGAGAAGAAGAAAACGAAACTGATGATAAACATTTCAGTTTAAGTTTCGTGTCTTGCCTCCTTACAGCTTCAAAGGGCTCAACAACATGCTGCACGTAAATGTAAACGAAAACGAAAAAGGAAAGCGTAAAAGTTTTATGGCAGCCAACGCTGAGGATCCAGACAACAGCCACGCTTTATGGTATACATATATGTATGTATGTAAGTATATATGTGGGTGGTTATAGCCAGAATATTCATTTTCATAATTTTGTTGGTAATTTTTTGTTTGAAATAAGTCAGTGCAACGGAAGCACGAAGGAATTGCTGACTTACTGGAGAGGGTAGGGGTAGTTTAGTGGATAATGTATGGATAGGAGAATCCCTTGGCAATATTTATTTTGTTATTCGAAATTCTCAATAATATGGTATATGAAATGGACCTATTACACTAGTCATATTTTATTAGCCACACATGGATTCCCTTTTAACTGAGGGAATTCCAATTTATTTAGCTTAATCTAGTATGGACAATAGAATGGGTCGCGGTCCGCATAAATAAAAACATAATTTCTATGGACACCAGGAAAATAAAGTTTCTATTGTTTAATGATGATTTGCAAAATATTTCGTCCCTGGGTCAAACCTGCGAGCTAAACGCCCTGTGAAAACACCTCTATAGATAATGTTTTTATACCCTCCACCTCCAGGATGGGGGTATATTCACTTTGTCATTCCGTTTGTAACACCTTGAAATATTCATCGGAGACCCCATAAAGTATATATATTCTGGGTCGTGGTAAAATTCTAAGACGATATAGCCATGTCCGTCTGTCCGTCTGTCTGTTGAAAGCACGATAGCGGCCGAACGAAATGAGCTAGGAGGTTCAAATTTTTTCCAAATGTGTCTTATGGGTGTAGATCGGTTGGGATTGAAAGTGGACGAAATCGGCCCAGAGGGAAAAATTTTTCCCTCACAAGGACTGAAAATACCCCTAATATTTAGAGTATTTCAGCATGTTTTTTGAACATATTAGCTTGTATTTACTTGATATTTGCAATGCGCATTCCCTTTATAGCATAAAAGGCCACCATAGAGTGATTTTTATTTGTAGGGGGCGAAATGGGACAAAAAGGGAAAAAATTGGTACCTTTCAAACGACAACAGATAGAAACACGAAATTTGGCGTGTACATTTCTCTAATAGAGTAGATAAATAATATAAAAGTACTTTTTCCAAATTCGTACTTTAAAGGGGTTAAATGGGGCAAAAGGGATAAAAATAGTACCAACCTAACGGCTGCACCTAGAATAGTGAAATTCGATATATAATTCCTCTGATTGCGTAGACACGTAAAATAAAATTACTTTCCAAAATACGTACTTTTTGGGGTTCAAATGGTAAAAGGGGATAAAAATAGTACCTACCAAATGACAGCAGCTAGAATCATGAAATTCGGAGTATACATTCCTCTGACTGTGTAGACACGAAAAATAAAACGGTTTTTCCAAATTCGTTCTTTCAAGGAATACAATGGCTAAAGGGGATAAAAATAGTACCAACTAAACGAATACAGCTAGAATGATGATATTCGGTGTGTACATCCCTCTAATTGTGTAGATACGAAAATAAAGAGATTTTAGATAGTCGTACTCTTGAGGGGGCAAAATTGAAAAAAGGGGATAAAAATGGTACCAACAAAATGGCCGCTGATAGAATCATGAAATTCGGTGTATACATTCCTCTGACTGCATAGCCACGTAAAATATTTTTTTTCCAAATTCGTACTTTATTTTGTTGCTTTTACGACAAAAAAATGGTAGAATCATGAAGTTGTCTTAGTATAAATTTTCAAAATTTATACTTTTGAAATTAAAATAGAATGGAAATACAACAAACCAAACGACTGTAGCTGAAAATACACTCCCTATCCACCAATATTTAGGGTATTTATGTTGCTCCCTTATATTTACTTTATGAATTGAAGTATTATTTCCATTATATATATATATATAGTATACAAATATTGGTAGCCTTGGCTTATTTCTGATTTTAATACAGTTAAAATTTGTTGTGGACATTCCTCTTGTAGCTTGGAAGCACCACAAAGAAAATAAAAGTTTTAGCGGGCGAAATGGGACACAAAGGGATAAAATATGGTACCAATGATACGACAACAGCTAGAGTCATGAAATTCGGTGTGTACATCCCTCTAATTGCATAGACACGTAAAATAGAGGGATTTTTCGAAATTCGTACTTTTAAGGGATATAATTAAAAAGAGGGATACAAAACTCTGAAGTTGAAATCATGAAATTCGGTGTATACATTCTGACTATGAACACTCGACAAAGGTTTTTTTCGAAATTTGTACATTTGGGCGGAGAATGGGGATATCTTTAAAATGTATACTTTTCTTATCACTTTGTCTTTATCTGAAAATGCTTCTTTCTAATGGCGACTGACAATCGCCTAATATTTAAGCATGTTCACTTTCACAATTTCAGCATTGTATTTATATATAGTAGTCGATTTTAAACAGTGCGCATAAGTATACATTATAGTTTGAAATAGTAAACAAATATAGTAATGTGCATAAAAATATCACAATTTTCGTAATATGGTTCTGTACTTCTATGTCGACATCCTTTAATCTGCTGGTAATACTGTGGAATGCACTCCATGGTGGAGGGTATATAAGATTCGGCCCGGCCGAACTTAACACCTTCTTACTTGTTTTGAATATGTCTGTTTATATTTGCTTGATATTTGGTATGCGCATTCCCCTTATAACAAAAACGTGCACCATAAAGTGATTATTATTTGTAGGGGGTGAAATGGGGCAAAAAAGGGATAAAAATGGTACATATTAAACGACAATAGCTAGAAACAGGAAATTCGGTGTGCACATTCCTCTAAAGGAGTAGATACATAAAATAAAAGTATTTTTTCAAATTGATACTTTTAAAGGGTAAATGGGAATAGAGGGATAAAAATGGTACCAACCAAACGGCTACACCTAGAATAATGAAATTCGGTGTATACATTCCTCTGATTGCGTAAACACTTAAAAAAAAGATTTTTCGAAATTCGTACTCTTTGGGGTTAAAATACAAAAGGGGATAAAAATAGTACCAATCAAATGACCGAAGTCATGAAATTCGGAGTTTACATTCCTCTGACTGTGTAGACACGGAAAATAAACTGATTTTTCGAAATTCGTACTTTTTGGGGTCAAAATAGAAAAAGGGGATACAAATAGTACCAACCAAATGACCGCAGCTAGAGTCATGCAATTCGGAGTATACATTCCTGTGACTGCGTAGACACGGAAAATAAACGGATTTTTTCGAAATTCGTACTTTCAAGGGATACAATGGTACAGAGGGATAAAGATAGTACCAACTAAACAACTACAGCTAGAATGATGAAATTCTAATTTCGTAGAAACGTGAAGGGTTTAAAAATGGTACCAACCAAATGGGCGCAGCTGGAATCATGGAATTCGGTGTATACATTCCTCTGACTGCATAGACACACAAAATAAAAAGTTTTTTCCAAATTCGTAATTTTTCTTTTACGTCAAAAATTGGTTGAATTATGAAGTTTGATTATTTTGCACTATATATGTATATTTAAGCTTTTTGAAAATATAAATATAAGAATAAATTTTTTGAATTGACGTATTGGTAGCCTTGCCTTATAAGCTTGGTTTGACAAAATATAAATATTATATTTATTTATAAAAATATTTTTTCAATATTTGTAGTTGTTTTGGTTTGACTATATTAAAAAAATATATTTTCCTGTAATATTACTGCACCTCTGCGAAAATCGACATCCCCTGTGGAATACAATCCATGGTGGAGGGTATATAAAGATCGGCCCGGCCGAACTTAACACCGTTTTTACTTGTTTTATTTTGCACTGTTGTCCATGTTTTCGGAATCCGTGAAGGCACTTTAAATATAAATAATATTAAAAACAAGGAAAGGCTTAAGTCGGGCGGGGCCGACTATATGATACACTCCACTTTCTATCCGAACACAATTGAATTCGGTAAAAAAGTGAAAACTGGAAGAATTTTTGTATGTTTCCTAATCATAGGCTCCACTGAAAGAATTATATTCAAACTATTTATGATTTAGTCTTAACCTCAGTGAAAATTTTCATTAAACACTTCATACAATGTATGAAACATGATAACATAAAGCACAAATCAGTGAAAAGTGTCATAGAATTTATGAAACATTTCTTAGAAACTATGTAATGCAGTTCTTCATTCGATGAGCTTTTGTCATACAAGTTCATTATTTTTCATAATATGATTTGATTAATATGAAAATTTTCATAGATTTTATAAGGAAACTTCAGTAATTGTATGAAAAAGTTTCATAAATATTAATAATTTATACTGAAGTTTCCAATATAAACAAAAAATCAAAAAAAGGTCTGACGTGTTGACTAACCAATCAACACACACCACCATTGAGAGAGTCTTTGCAATGCATGTCTTTGACATAAATCGGGGTTCATACTTATGTCAGAGTTAACAGAGTACAAATGAGAATTGCTAGCATTCAACGAATAAAGTCGACATCCTAAAAATGTAGTTGTATGTTATAAAACATTTCATAAAAACTATGAAATCCTTCATTATACTTACGAAGACATTTCACAAAAAAAACATTTTATTTGTTATGCCATATTTCATAATATTTAAGAATTGTTTCTTTAATACTACGAAATGTTTCTTTGATCTTATGAAACTAAGTTTCACTAATTTAACAATTTTGTTTTATGAGATATGAAATGTTTATGAAAAAATTTATATGAACATTTCATTATATTTATCGATTTTTCATGCATATTAAGAAAAAATCACTAAATTTATGAAAAAACTTTTATGAAACCTCTTCATAAATATTATGAAGGAAAATTCTTTCAGTCTATTATGACCTGACCCAATTTGTTAAATCGAGAAGAATATTTGTATCGGGGCTATATACAAACTTGTGTGGTAGCTATATATAAATCTGAACCGATTTCCTTCAAATTAAATAGCGTTCGTCCTTGATCCACATAACTTACTTGTGCCAATTTTTGTTAACATCGGACTATAATTGCGACCTGTAATTTGATTACAACAATAGATGGACAGACAGGCAGACAGACGGACATTGCTAAATAGATTCAAAAAGTGATTCTAAGTCGATCGGTATAATTAACAATGGGTCTCTCTCGTTTCCTTTTGGGTATTACAAACAAATGCACAAAGACATAATACTCTCGTGGACTGTATAAACATGACTAAATACTGTAAAATATAAGGGATTATTATGGGTATTTTTAGTCCTTGTGAGGGAAAAATTTTTCCCTTTGGTCCGATTTCGCCTAGATGTTAGCGTGCTTTCAAAAGACGGACGAACATGGCTAGATAGCCTTAGAATTTTATGACGATCAAGAATATATATCCTTTATAGGGTCTCTATGTGTGCAACATCACAAGTACCCCTAATTGAACGCACCAGTGGGTATTATTGGACTTATATTTAAAAAATGAGAGTACAAATATTAAAGGTACATTTGACAAAATTTGGAATTGTAGTAAATAAAAACAGCCCTAAGCATTTACCAGTTCCACAAAGTACTTCTGTAGAATGTCCCTTGAATATGTTACATATTTTATGAATATTCATTTTATTCGATTATTTTCATTTTCAATTGAACTGCTTCGATCGGAGCTCTCTCAGCTTAGAGCTCAGCATGGCAGAAGTGCATAAATCAGAGAAACGCAAATACGAATATTTCATCAGCAAATGTTGCTTTATTTTTGTGATTTTCGACCCCTTTCCCCCTCAATTTGAATATGCAAATTCCCAGTTTCTGAGTTTCTTTTCTCAGTATAATGTCGTCCTGAAGTGCGGCACATGTTGTTGTCGTCGTTGTCGTTGGCATTGTTTATGCGAGTGTGTGTGTGTGTGCGAGGAGGTAACAACGAATGTTAATGGACAGCATAAATACAGTTGTGAACAAATGACTACCAAGGAAACCGACCCACCGAAGGGCTTTTATCCTTTCATCTTGGATATTATTTTAATCAGTGAGCAGGCTAGCAACACTTTTTGTTTTCAACAAGGATCCACAGCCTGCGTGGAAAGGAAGGAGGAACGCTCCCCTTCCCCCTCCGCCCCTGCAGGAATAACTTTGAAGTGATGTGAATTCTAAAAGAAAATCGGTTAAATTTACAACACTTTCCTTGTGGTGTTGGATGAAATTCTTTTTATTGCGCGCCAAACTGCTTCTGTTCATGGGCATGTTGCTGGCGAGGATGATTTCCGTTGGAGGCGATGAACGACGTCATTTTTTTGTTTTTATTTTTTTGGCGGTACAAATTTAATTCGGTTCCAGATGCTGGGGGATTTTGTTGTCGAACTTTTTGTTCAGCGACCGCCGTTGTTGTGGATGCTTAATATCTTGCGGTGAGTGTCGTGCTCGTATTATTGCCAAAAGTTTTTACTGCATTTGCCAAGTAGTGGCACTGACAGTAGCAGTGTGCTCTGGTTGTGGCACTGACAGTGGCAAAGCATGAAATTTCATTATAAACAATCCACAAATTAAACTAATCCGGGGACTATGGGAAAACACTTCAAGTTAAGTTGTTCGTTCGACCAGTGGAACTTGAATGAAGATGGAACAAATGCAAATTTCAAGGTTACATAACGCACACACACACAGGGTAGTCCACAAGAAATCGTGCTAAAATCTAATTTGATTATTATAACAGACATGATCTGCTTTTACTGCAGATTTTTATATTCGAAATATAACATAATATGGCAAATTAGGAATGAATAGTTCAAATAGATTGGACAAATTCAAATCAGGAAGGACATTTTATGTACGGGTGCTTTATCAGAACATGGGACGATGTGACCCAATTTCGCCACAGAAGTATTTGGGAGAACAAATCCTTACCAAATAACCTCTACGCTATACGATGAATATACACACCGAGTTTCATTATTGTAGCGTCAACAGCGCAGTGTATTGTAGCTCTGTTATCCCATTTTTCTCGATTACCCTTTAAAAGTACGAGTATAGAATATTAATTCAATGATTTTGAGAGGTGTCCGCACCAAATTTCATGATTCTAGCCTATAAGTTTGATTGGTACCATTTTTATCCCTGCCTACCAAATATCACCCCCAAAAAGTACGAATTGTGCCAACACAAAATTTTCTTGTATGCATTCATGCTATAGCAGTAATGACCGTTCCAAAAAATTATAATTACTAGGCCTTGCCCTTCAGTTTTTATCTCATTTAATCCCTTAAAAGTACAAATTTCGAAAAATTTCTTCTTATTACTCATCTACGCTATAAGACGAACCGAATTTCATGATTCCAGTCCATTATTATTAAATAATCATGTCATGTAATTATAAATGTTGATTGCATTAAAATATGAAAAATTGCATTTTGTCTTCTATATATGGCGATATCCCTTTTTCATCTTCCAGGCGATATCATATAGATAGCCTTCGGATGATAATCTAACACTATCGTCTATCCAGAAGTATTACTTTCGTATTGTGGGGTATTTGTTCTCCTTTTTATAACCTCCACTCCCAGGATGGAGGCATACTAACTTTGTCATTCCGTTTGTAACAACTTGAAATATCGACCTGAGACCCTATAAAGTATATATATTCTTGATCGTCATAAAATTCTAGCCATGTCCGTCCGTATGTCTATCCGCCTGTTGAAAGCACGCTAGCATCTAAACAAAGGGAGCTAGAACGTTCAAATTTTCCACAAATGCGTCTCATAGTCGTAGATCGGTTGGGATTGAAACGGGGCGAAATCGGCCCAAAGGGAAAATTTTTTCCCCCACAAGGACTAAAAATACCCATAATAATAATCCCTAATATTTTAGCATATTTAAGCATGTTTTTGGAATATGTCTGTTTATATTTGCTTGATATTTGGTATGCGTATTCCCCTTATAGCAAAAACGTGCACCATAAAGTGATTCTTATTTGAAGGGTGTGAAATGTGGCAAAAAAGCGATAAAAATGGTACATATTAAACGACAACAGCTAGAAACACAAAATTCGGCGTGTACATTCCTCTAATTGAGTGGTTACATAATAGAAAAGTATTTTTTCCAAATTCGTACTTTTAAGGGGTAAAATGGGAATAGAGGGTTAAAAATAGTACCAACCAAACGACTGTACCTAGAATAATGAAATTCGGTGCATAGACACGTAAAATACACGGATTTTTTAAAATTCGTACTCTTTGGGGTTAAATTGAAAAAGGGGATAAAAATAGTACTAATCAAATGACCGCACCTAGAGTAATGAAATTCGAAGTATACATTCCTCTGACTGTGTAGACAGGGAAAATAAAGAGATTTTTCGAAATTCGCATTTTTGGGGTCAAAATGGAAAAAGGGGATAAAAATAGTACCAACCAAATGACCGCATGAAATTCAGAGTATACATTCCTTTGACTACGTAGACATGAAAAAATTTTTTCCAACTTCGTACTTTCTAGGGATACAATGGGTACAGACGGATAAAAATGGTACCAACCAAACGGCTACACCTAGAATAATGAAATTCGGAGTATACATTCCTCTGACTGCGTAGATACGAAAAAAACGGATTTTTCGAAATTCGTACTTTTTGGGGTTAAAATGGAAAAAGGGGATACAAATAGTACAAATCAAATGACCGCAGCTAGAGTCATGTGTTCCTCTGACTGCGTAGACACGAAAAATAAACAGATTTTTCGAAATTCGTACTTTAAAGGGATACATTGGTACAGAGGGATAAAAATAGTTCCAACTAAACGACTACAGCTAGAATGATGAATTTCTAATTGCGTAGAAACGTCAAATAAAGAGATTTTAGATAGTTGTACTCTTAACGGGGTAAAACTGGTACAACCAAATGGCCGCAGCTGAAATCATGGAATTCGATGTATACATTCCTCTGACTGCATAGACACACAAAATAAAAAGTTTTTTCCAAATTCGTACTTTTTCTTTTACGGCAAAAATTGTTTGATTCATTAAGTTAGATTATTTTGCACTATATACGTCTGATAATGGATTTTTAAAATTTGTACTTCTGGAATTAAAGTAGAATGGAAATACAACCAACTGTAGCACCCACTATCTACCAATATTTATGGTATTTAAGCTTTTTGAAAATATAAATATAAGAATATTTATACACTCCACGAGAGTATTATGTCTTTGTGCATTTGTTTGTAACACCCAAAAGGAAACGAGATAGACCCATTGTTAATTATACCGATCGACTTAGAATCACTTTTTGAATCGATTTAGCAATGTCCGTCTGTCTGTCCGTCCGTCTATCTGTCCGTCTGTCTGCCCATCTATTGTTGTAATCAAATTACAGGTCACAATTATAGTCCGATCTTAACAAAAATTGGCACAAGTAAGTTTTGTGGACCAAGGACGAACGCAATTTAATTTGAAGCATATCGGTTCAGATTTAGATATAGCCCCCATACAAAAGTCGCTCCCGATTTGACATTTTCCGCCCTAGAAAACACATATTGTATCCGACATGCTTTAAATTTGGTAAAACCTCTTATAATCCAGCTAAAAACACCTATTCAGAAAGTGGTTAAGATCAGTTCAGATTTAGATATAGCCCCCATACAAAAGTCGCTCCAAATTTGACATCCGCTCTAGAAACCACATATTGAAACCGATTTTCCTTAAATTGGGCACAACATCTTATAATCCAATTAGAAACATATATGGTGAAAGTGGTTAAGATCGGTTCAGAAGTAGATATAGCACCAATACAAATATTGCTCCCAACTGTTTAACCGATTTTGGCATATTATATTTCACCTAAAAAAACCATGGTTCAAAATACCCCCATACAAATGTCCTTTCCGATTTAACATTTTTTGTCAAATACATACATTTACAGGATACAAAAATCCTTCCCGATTTCACTGTATTACCGAATTGAATTGTATTCGGATAGAAAGTAGAGTGTATCATATAGTCGGCCTCGCTCGACTTTAGCCTTGCTTACTTGTTTTATGTTGCATATTTGTCCAAATTTTTTTTTTTTCTATATTAATGGACCCTTGGAAGCACATTAAATAAAAAATTTTAGTCTTGTCTTAGAATAACTCTTTGGTAGAATTATTGGACGTTTATATTGACTTTTTGTGGATTTTAAGGTGACAGCTAAAAACTCATATTTCTTGGAATCATTTTGTAAGATGTGTAATGAAAAATAAATAGAAGGAATCAATACTTTTCGAATGATACCTAACTGATGAATATTGGTCGAAAAATGACGTCACTGACTCCATTTTTGTGAAATAATTAAATGCAGGCGATGGTTTTCGGAGCAAAAATGTTCAAACTCTTACAAAAATGAACGCTGCGGCGTCAATTTCATTATGATTTTCTTCATTTAGGCATCATTCGAAAGATATTCTATTAAATTCTATTAAATATAAAGATATAGTCTTGAGCCAGGACAATATTATTACAATAGTTCAAATCAAATATTGATTACAGACCAAAAAAATACAAAGGAAAAAACTAAAACAAATGAGCGTTGGCACGGCAGAAGTATTGCTGGGTAACTATACCTGCATATACACATACTTACATATGCAACTCAATGAGATGCTTGTATGATGGCATGTGTACTTTATTACTTGGTGCGATTTTTTAAACGCAAATTCGGCAAGTGAGTTGTGCTTCTCGTTCGTTTGTGAGAATCATTTATCTAATGAGCCGCTTGAAAAGACTTTTGACATGGTCGAAATCATGATCGTGGTAGTCTGCAGTCAAGTAATAAATGTCACCATGCCATTTGTAAATAAATTTGCATTCGATTAAATATAGAGGCAAAATGGTCTTGAGCCAGGACAATGTCCCAAATCGAATATTGATTGCAGACCAACAAAAAAAATACAAACGAAAAAACTAAAACAAAGAGATATTGACTGCTGCTATTTACTTTTTATGAAATACTGCCACCAAATACGAAAAAGTTTCCAGTTTCCACTGTTAAAAACCACAAGAAAAAATACTATAAACGGCCAATAATTCGACCAATAAGTTACTCTAAGTCAATAATCAAAATTTATATTCAACTAGCTGACCCGACAAAAATGTTCCTGTCCATATTTCAATTAGTTTGTTTGTGATCGTCGTGTGAATTTTTGAAAAGCTATTTCAAACGTTTCAGCAAAACTACAATGAAAAAAATTTTGTCCTCAGTGATTATTGTATCGATTAACTTTTGCTGCCATAGATTATCAATTTAATGATACGATCATGGATATCTAATTCACATTACGCCAATGGAAGTGCCTGCACTTTCGCTTAAGTGAATTTTGAACAATTTTCATGAGTTTGATTTTTCATACGGTGAACTGGAAAATCGACGGGGAATATAATGCAGACCTTCTGCATTATCATCATTTCTTAGGCGATTTTGCCATTGGCACTTTCAAGCAAGTGTTTTGAATATTATTGTGCAGATTCGTCGTTCTGCAACTCGAAACTCTTGATAGTACTTAATTTAAATGCAATTTGCATTTTTAATCTATGCAAACATAATATTTGTTATATCGTTTTTTTTTTAATATTGAGATCATGAGAATCATTTGTGTGAAGTCGTCGTTCAATTATAACCATCCTCTCAAAATATACTTTTGCATAAAATCGCCTGTCTAGTCATTATTCGGTGTAAATATTCAATCGACTTTATGTGAGACATCCTGTATTCATTCCAAGCCATCAATTTACGTTACTGCACAACCATGATCACCGGCGCAATTCTTCGACAGTTTGCACGTTGGAAGTTCTTTAATATCCGTATTCAGCAGCAATTTGATTGCTGAATGAGCTGTTCGACCTTTTCCAACAACTTAGTTCTATTTCAGATGATGGCGGTAAAATTAAATTCTGCGAGAAATCGTAGCCAAAATCTACACGATCAAAATTGTTGTATGGTTCCAACGTGATCGTCCAGAAGATAACAATTCCATTTTTCAAAACTTTCATGAGTGTCGTACTTTAATTGCCAATTTAACAGCGGTGTGTACTCTCAAAATGTCTACATTTTCGTGATTTCCTTTAAGAAGCGTTTCTTCAATATGCTATTCGTTAATTTCCCCACTTCCCAGTGTCATTGCCAAAAATAATCTAGTATTAACTGAAGATTCTGAGGGGATAGTCTGCGGTTGCCAACAGTATTTTCTCTAGAAACAGAATCCTCCAAGTCTATGCTTTTCGCAGCCAATGTAGCATGTTCGCTCAACGACATGGGAACACGAACTGAAAATATCTAAATATCAACATTCGCAATATCAACAGAATTTTTCTAGTGCAAATGTCCAGCAATTGTTTTGAAAATACTCCGGATTGGCCGTTCCGCAACACATGATTCTGTTCGTCACCTGGAGATTGCCATGGAATCGCCAGTAATGTTAATCGAAAATCACCTTTCAACCAACAGTGCGCCATAGTACACTCCTCCGAACCGATCAAACCGTTGGCCGCCTCAGATCTTGGAAAGGTTGCACGATGAAGTTGCGTTAATTTCCTATTCATCGCAACCTGAGTGCATTTCGACAGTCTTCAAAGAACGCAGCTGAAATTCCTGAAGAAGCACGCATCGCTTTAATTTTGCGAGTGATTTTTTGCCAAAATTGGTAATATCAAAAAGGATTTTCCGTTTTCACCGAGAGCGTCCAAGAAGAAAATCACTATAGTTCAATCATTCATAAGCCGCGTTTTCCGTAAGCTTCTTATTCTCGCAATGCATCGTATTCACAAATAAAAATTGATCAACAAAATAAGTCGTTCCTATCGCAAGTTCTGACAAAAGTGCATAAAGTGTAAAGATTTTTTGCATTTGGTCCGAATTTGTTGACTTTTCTTTATAATATCTGAATTTTTGTATTCCGTAAACTTTCGCAGAATTATAACGAACATAACATAAAGGACTTTCGCATATACATCGCATATACATACTATAGAAAAAGGCACTTTCAGTTTTTTTAAAACAAGTAAGGAAGGTTAAAGTCGGTCGTGGCCGACTATATGATACCCTACACTTAGTCATTATACCCTTTGGTGTAGGATATAAAAAGGTCATTTTATTTGAACCGGGTGATATACTATGCAGCTACAAATTCCATACTTCTATCTTTATTTGTAAGAAAATTTGAACACAAACTTTGAATGGGAGCTATATACAAATCTGAACCGATCTGACCCATGTTTAGCAAAGGTTTTCTAGTTGAAATATTAGACGCTTTCCCAAATTTTATGGAGTGTTAAATATGTGGTCTCTAGTGCACAAAGAATCACATCGGGAGCTATATATAATCTGAACCGATGTGACCCACTTTCGCTATAGTAATTTCTATTTGATGTGCCGAATTAGAAGAAAATCTGTTCAAAAATGCTATTTCTAGAGCGGAAATAATCAATTCAGTAGCGAAATTTGTAATGGAGCTATATATATATATCTGATTTCATCTGACCCATTTTCGCCAGAGCTGTTTTTAGTTGAAATATAAGTTGTTTTGCCGAATTTTAAGAAAATCTGTCAAAGTTTTTGGTTTCTAGAGCGAAAAGACTCAAATCGGATGAGACATTTGTATGGGAGCTATATATAAATCTGAACCGATCTATCCTATTTTTACCAGAGCTGTGTTTAGTTGAAATATAAGTTGTTTGGCTAAATTGGAGGAAAATCTGTTGAAATATGTGGTTTCTAGAGCGGAAAAGTAAAATCGGAAGCAAAATTTGTATGGGAGCTATTTCTAAATCTGAACCGATTTGCTTCAAATTAAATAGCGTTCGTCCTTATCCCATAAAACTTCGTTGTGCAAAGTTTCATTTAGTTCTAACAACAATTGCGACCTGGACTTTGATTACAAGAATAGATGGACAGACGGAATAGTTCAAGGTGTTCCAAACGGAATAATAAAACATGTAAGGAAAGACTAAAGTCGGGTGGGCCGACTATATGCTACACTCCACTTTCTATCCGAATACATTTCAATTCGGTAAAAAATTGAAAACGGGAAGGATTCTTGTATGCTTCCTAATCATAGGCTAATATGACCTGACCCAATTTGTCAAATCGGGAAGAATATTTGTATCGGGGCTATATCCAAACATGGTATGATGTGACTAGGGTTTGCATCCCGGGATTTCTCGCGGGAAAATTCCCGGGAATTCGCACATTTTTCATTTCCCGTATCCCGGGAAATTCGTACGGGAATCCCGCGGGAATTACATATTTCTTCGCATATTTTTGTCCATCATTTCCACAATAAAATTAAAAATGTTGTATAAAAATTTAGATCACATAGCTTTTAATCAGGTATGTAGACTCAAATATTAAAATATTTTTAAGCTGCGTTCGGATGTGGAATCAAAATCAACTTTTTCGGATTTTTCCTGTCAAGCTCCATATGAAAAAAATTAAAATCTGGGAAAAATAAATTTTGGGCGTGTATCCGAACGCCAAAACACCTGGTTTCTGGGGCTAAAAAAGTCAAGCCGGGAGCGAAATTTGTATGGGAGCTATATATAAATCTAAACCGATCTGACTCATTTTCACCATGGGGTTTTCTAGTTGAAACATAAGATATTTTGCTAAATTTGGAGAACATCTTATAAAATATGTGGTTTCTAGAGCGGAAAAAGTCAAATTGAGAGCGAAATTTGTATGGGAGCTATGTATAAATCTGAACCGATCTGACCAATTTTCACCATGGGTGTTTCTAGTTGAAACATAAGATATTTTGCCAATTTTGAAGACAATCTAACAAAAGATGTGGTTTCTAAAGCGGAAAAAGTCAAATTTGGAGCGAAATTTGTATGGAAGCTATATATAAATCTGAACCGATCTGACCAATTTTCACCATGGGTGTTTCTAGTGGAAATATAAGATATTTTGCCAAATTTGAAGAAATTCTGTTAAAATATGTGGTATCCAGCGTGAAAAGAGTAAAATCGGGAGCAAAATTTGTATGGGAGCTATATCTAAATCTGAACCGATTTTCTTCAAATTAAATAGCGTTCGTCCTTAGCCCATAAAACACCGTTGTGCAAAGTTTAATTTTGTTCTAACAACAATTGCGACCTGGACTTTGATTACAAGAATAGATGGACAGACGGACGGACAGACGGACATTGCTAAATAGACTCAAAAAGTGATTCTAAGTCGATCGGTATACTTTACAATGGGTCTATCTCGTTTCCTTTTGGGCGTTACAAACAAATGCACAAAAACATAATACTCTCGTGGAATATACACTCCACTTTGAAGTAGAGGATATTGATCATTCTACTGCGAACGTTCCCAACTTTCATAGAAGATCTGAGTGGGGTTTCTGTTTATTAGCCAATTTCTGAATATTTCCTCCATGTGTTTGAGGGGACTTTCGTATATCAGCTTATTAAATCAAAAATTGTTTTAGCTGTGAATAAATATGTATATTCAAAAATTCCAAAACAAATGTTATTTTGAAAGTATGTACATACAGCGACATTGATATTTACTTACGGAGTGGCGGATTTTTAACCCCCCCAAGTCCCTCCTCATCATTGTGGATGACATAACGCAATTCAATGTCATTGGTTTTGTTTGTAAATATGACCCCTACTTCGCTGTTCTCCAAATGTTCACCAAATGCGCACTATCATCGCCGTCATTGTCATGATGATGATGATGATGTTGACGATGATGATGATGATGGTGTACTGAGTTGGTTGGGCCCTTGTTGTTGTGTGAAGCGTTCATAAGGTGTTGAATTTCGTGCGATATGTTTTTGTTTGTTTTGTTTGCCCTATTTCGTCGTCGTTCTGTTTCACTTACGTTTTCGCTTTTGCACTTTGTCATCTTTGCGCTGAACGAACTCCTGCTGTAAATGCTTGCTCGTGTTCAGAAATTGCTGTGTTGTAGATTTTATTAAATAAAGTTTTCCTTCTGACTGCAGCATGAAAAGTGCAAAAGTGACGGGAAACATTAATTTTGATGCAATACAGAGATACGGACGTACGTTTTTGTATTACCCAACAAAACGACAATGCATTAGAGTGGGTCATGCGAGAATATCTATTGAATGATACCACCAGAAAATTAAACATGAATTGTTGTGTGTGAATTTGTCAGCTCCGGCTTAAGACGTTGCCGATCTGCTGATCTACATTAATTTTTTTAATTTTCTAAACATTGACATTTGTCCGTAAATTTCACAGTTACTGAGATATCAGTCAAAATGTTCTAATACTCTTTGCATTTACTTGGAATGTATATTCCGTCACGTCTGCTGTATAATACTTTATTAGACTGGGGAAAATGGGCCGTATAAAAAAATTAATACAAATATGGTGGATGTTGAAAATGTATAGAAAATCGAGATTTCCAAGTTTACAGATAGCCCAACCCATTTTGCAGACATTAGCTTCAGAAAACACTGGTGCTCCCTTTAGAAATTCCACCTTTGTTTATCAAAAATTTTCCGAATTCGCATACTGTGAAATATTCCCCAGTGACTAATGTACCTAGTTTATATTCGATCGAGACCCACTTTAACATATACATATACATGTATGTACTTGTGAATTCAATTTAATAGAAAAATCTTGATATTTCTTTATTACTATTCGTTGAAAGTTATGTTGCAGAGATAACACATATCACGAAACATAATTAAAGATGAAGATCGCTTTGAAGGTATAGGTTGTGGAAAATTCATAAGATTATTTTGTTACAACTACAACAGAAAATTAATAAGACGACATTTTATTTATATATATATTTTTTGTATATATATACATATATATGTACAAAAGAAAATTATTACCAAATTAGTTGCTAAACATGTGTCTAAATAAATAAAATATAAAATTAATTTATTTTAGAACAGGTAAGGAAAGGCTAAAGTCTGGTGGGCCGACCATATGATACACTCCACTTTCTATCCGAATAAATTTAATTCAGTAAAAAAATGAAAACGGGAAGGATTTTTGTACGTATCTTAATCATAGACTGATATGACCTGACCCAATTTGTCAAATCAAGAAGAATATTTGTATCGGGGCTATATCCAAACATGGAATGAAGTGACCCACTTACACAATAGGTTCTTAAAGTTCAAGTATAACGTGTTATGCTATGAAATACGTGGTTTCTGGGGGCGGAAAAGTAAAGTCGGGAGCGAAATTCATATGGGAGCTATATATAAATCTAACACATTTTCACCATGGGTGTTTCTAGTTGAAATATAAGATGTTTTG
Source organism: Polietes domitor (assembly GCA_947397865.1). Taxonomy (NCBI): domain Eukaryota; kingdom Metazoa; phylum Arthropoda; class Insecta; order Diptera; family Muscidae; genus Polietes; species Polietes domitor. Next base: position 141,863,770 of record OX377618.1, read on the forward strand.
TCAATTTTGAAGAAAATTTGTTAAAATATGCGATATTTAGAGTGAAAAGAGTCAAATCGGGAGCGAAATACGTATGAGGCTATATCTAAATCTAACCCGATTTTCTTCAAATTAAATAGCGTTCGTCCTTTTCCCGAAAAACTTCGTTGTGCAAAGTTTCATTTGGTTCTGGCTACAATTGCGACCTGTACTTTGATTACAAGAATAGATGGACAGACAGACGGACATTGCTAAATCAATTCAAAAAGTCGATCGGTATAATTAACAATGGGTCTATCTCGTTTCCTTTTGGGTGTTACAAACAAATGCACACAGACATAACACTCTCGTGGAGTCTATACAAAATTTCAGAGCCAAGATTTTAACCTTCTTTATTGTTATGACGAAATATTGGAAAATTTCCTAAATCGTAGTTGATTAACTGATTGTCAGATTCACTTTTTTGGTGTAGAAGTCAAAAAGGGATAAAAATATTAACAATTGCGCAAATGGTCATAAAAATTGTCAATTAATGATAAGAATGATACCAAACAGAGGATGAGGATATATAAAGGGTGATTTTTTAGCTATTATCTTTTTGGCAACACTGGTTTAAACAGCTGACGCACGTTTCGTGTTTTGTTTCACTGTCAAACATCGTCAGTTTGGTCTATAATTTAACCATGAATCGTCTTACAAACGAACAACACTTGCAAATTATCGAATTTTATTATCAAAATGCGTGCTCTGTTAAGAAAGTTCATCGCGCGCTTCCATTTTATGGTCAGTTTAATCGACCCACTGAAGCGGCTATTCGGGCTATTGTGACTAAATTTCGCACCAAATTTACATTGTTGGACATTAAATCACCAACACGCTTACGTAGAGTGCGAACTGAAGAAAATATTGCAGCTGTATCGGCCAGTGTTAATGATGACCATCAATTATCGATTCGTCGCCGTTCGCAGCAATTGGGCCTATGTTACTCAAAAACGTGGAAATACCAAAATTGGACTAAGCGGATGGAGCGGATGGAGTCGCAGTCAAGGTCAACATTTGTATGAGATAATCTTCAAACATTAAATTATACGGATCGATTCAAATAAAGATTTCAAGCATTTTTCTGAATTTTATGTATTTTTTTTGAAAAACTTTCCTATAGCTTTTAAAAAATCACCCTTTAGTTTTGATTATATTTAAAATGAATAACACTATGGAACACAAGAAAAAATAACATTAATATACGTCTATCGGCATTTTGAAACTTTACGTATGGTGGACATTTTAGAGGGGTGTATAGTTCCCAACCCTTTGCACATTCTTATGATGAATCGGCATAGGAAATCTAGTGACCCTTACATTTTAAGCAATGGATGTGTGCAGAAATATTATTTAAAACTCTACGAGGAACCTTTTTTCTAGAACATGTTAATTCTCTAGCTCCTCAAGCTCCTCCCTTTTGTGCAATAGTGTTAAAAACACCCCAAAAACAGTTTTATGATTTACCATAAAATACAGCTGATAATTTTTTAAAAATAATCACTGATGGTTTGTATTATTGTCCGGCTTAAGGTCTCAAATAAATGAAAACAAGATCTTGTTTGTTTATTATTTTATTTTTCAATTTTGTTCCCGATATTTCGAACGACTTCGTCGATCATCGTCAGGGGCGTTACAATTTTAAAAGACAAAACGATCCTTCCACTTTCACAAGTTTTTGTCACATAATAAATTTAATCACCCAATATTTTCCGTTTGGTTTCGATGGGCTCAGTATTTTTAGCTTGATGGGCTCAAAAATATGCATCTACAAAATTCAAGATTGTATGAATTTTAGAGACATCTGAACTATGTGGGAGCCAAATTCGGATAGGGCACGTCCAGGGCTATCTGTGCTATAAATTTTATTCACCCAATATTTTCCGTTTAGACACCATAAACTCGCAAAGTTACCTTCCATAAGAATTTGCTCCCCATGTTAACTCCTGTCAACAGTGTTCAATCTGTGATACAAAATTCAAGATTGTATGAATTTTAGAGACATCTGAGCTATGTGGGGCCAAATTCGGATAGGGCACACCCAGGGCTATCTGTGCTATAAATTTCATTCATCCAATATTTTCCGTTTGGATACTATAAACACCCATAGTTACCCTCCATCAGAATTTGTTTCTCCTGTTAACTCCTAACAGAGCTCTGTTAACAGCGCTGCTCTGTTAACAGCTCTGTTATTGCAAGTTGTATTCGAATTTATTTTCACATACATTCAACAGTGCTCTGTTATCAGTGTTCCATCTGTGATACAAAATCAAAGATTGTATGAATTGTAGATACATCTGAAATATGTGGCGGCCAAATTCGGATAGGGCACGCCCAGGGCTATCTGTGCTACAAATTTTATTCACCCAATATTTTCCGTTTGGATACTATAAACTCCCATAGTTACCCTCCATCAGAATTTGTTTCCTCTGTTAAGTCCTAACAGAGCTCTGTTAACAGCCCTGTTATTGCCAGTTGTATTCGAGTATATTTTCACATACATTCCTATACTTAAAGTTTAAGGATCACAAGGTTTCCTTTGCCCATTCATCATAAGAATGTACAAAGGGCGGAAATATTGACCCGTCTATAAAATGACCAACCATATTCTTTTTCACCCCCTATAGCAGAGATTATTCCTTCAAATCTCTATGAATTGAAAATCACAGGCCGCTTTAAGGCTTAATTTTTTGAATTTTAATATTTTGACATAAAAGTCTTTAATACTCAGAAATTAGATCGTGAACTGAACTGAATTATCAATAAAAATGTTAATAAATTCGCAAACGCTTAACTTTATCACACGCAGGCAATCCGTTCAGGTTAATTGTCCGCATTTTCGAAGGAAAAGCAAACGAAAAACTTATTTGTTTCACACGTTCGAAATCCTCAATAATCTGCACATGTTTGGGATGCAAAAAAAAAACGAAAAAGAAAAAAAAACAAAAACTGTAATCGCAGATAAATCCGTACAAATGGCCACCACGAAATCAAACAAAACAAAATGTGTACAAATCTATGTATGACAGCAACAAAGTATGAAGACGAAAAACAAAAAAACACCGAAACCCTAATAAAGTTCACCACGCCATACGCACACATGCATTCATATTATTGACCAACAGATGGATGGGCGAACGTTCGTCCGTCCCTACAAGAACGAAAACGAGAATGAGCATGAGAATGACGGATACGGAAAGCAATAAACTGACTAAGGATACTAATGCCCAAATAAGATTCCAGTCCAATTGCAAAAAAGCAAGCAAACAACTCCCCCACCCACCCCCAAGCACTTCCAGCAAGGACCAAAAGACGTAAACAAAAACGAAGCAGCCGAACAAAACAGAGCAGCGACAGACTCACGCAATTTGTAAAGATAATGAAAAGCGAAAAGAACACAGAGGCCCCAAATGGGGGTCTGGCAACGAGTAGATAAAAACAAAGAAATATGATTAAAACTGGGTAGCATTTGTGGCTGGGTGGCTGGACACATGGCCAATGGAGCCAATGTCGCAAAGCCGAAAAGGAAAAGGGAAAGTGACAATGGCTGGGCAACATTGAGAGGCCGGTTTTGGAGTGAAACGAATACTCCGTACTTTATCCCTTTTTCGATTGTTGTTGTGATTTAAGCATATATTTTTTAATTGAGTTAGCAACTTCAGTCTGTGAAAAAACTTAGGACACAACTCATTCGCAGCCGGCGAGTCTAGCCAGACCCCATATACGTGAAACCAAGCAACTTTTGGTCAAATGACTCTGACAAGACCTTTTGAATTTTATTGTGATTTAAATGTTATATACGTATGTTTATTAGAGTGGCTTCAAAATAAACATTGTGGATGTTCCCGACTAAAATGAAAGATTGGTTCGTTTTATGTGTTCTCCCAAAATATTTCGCTTTTATCAGTGTCCGTTCGTGAGCTGGGCGCTTTCAAAATAACCTCTATAAATCAGCTTTTTCTTCAATAAAATTTACGGTGAGAATGGTATTTAGAAAAAACCTGCTATAAATTAAAATCTGGTCCGAGCCTTATAAAAGCATATCAAAAACTTGCATTTTAACCCAGCATAGAGGGTAGAATTTCAACATTTTTGTGCAATTTTGTTGCATTTTTTATAAAAACCGCAATAACTTCCACATTTTTAGTTCGATTTAGGTTTTTAGGGGCTCATTGGAGAGGTCTTGATAACCAATTGCAATTTTTAGAACTTCCTAACCCATTAAGGGCCGACAATTTTTTTCTTACTGTTGGTTCTCAGTGGGTTAAATGTGATGAAAAAACTGAAATATGGCGCTATTTGCATCGTAAACACATTCTAGTCTTGTAAAAACCTAATTTTTGAAAAAAAAAACATCTGAAATTTTGGTCTTTCTATGGATAAATTGGGAGGAAAACTTCACATAAGATGTTACAATAAAACCGTGCGACATGATTTGCCTTCCAAGAGCAAGATTATATAGAAGTGAAACTATAGGTCATTACTAGGAAAACTCATACTCAGTGTTCTATTTCGTGGTAGTTTGTCTTTTTACAGGACTTTCAATTTCCAAAGGATGTAAATGTTTCAATAATGTGTTGTCATTTATTTTGGTTCAAGACCAAAGGTTGTGCTGAAGTCTTCAGCAGCACCCAAAATTAGCAAAAAGGCAAAGTGAGACCTTTATTGTTGCAGCTAAAAGTTGACTGCGCAGTTTCGATGGGCGCTACCCCATCTCGTCAGAACTTTCGCAACGAAAGTATGTCTTTGACTTAAATCAGGGTTCATATTAGTACCAGCGGTCACATACGACAAATGAGAAGCGCTGATAAACAAAATATTCCACCGAACTATGTCGACACACTAAAAATCTCGCTTTGCCAATTCAATTTTATACATGTGCTCGCATCGCTCGCAACAATGCAAAGGTTGTTGTTGTACGGTATGTCCCGTCTTCACAGTACCTCGTGTTCCAAAAATTTAGTTTCGTACTTTTGCGTTTCATACAATGACGATATGGGTATCAAATGAAAGAGAAGAAAATCTGCTACATATACTTTTGATTTCATGCGTATATCTATGTTAATTTAGCATTAACAGCCATTTCCATTTTTATGTAGATTATTCATGTTTTAATTTTTAAGGGGGAAAAAATTTGAAATAGTTGAATTTCTTTCCAAAAATTAGCTTTATATAAGACTAGAATGTGTTTACGATGCAAATAACCCCATATTTCAGTTTTTACTTCACATTTAACCCACTGAGTATTAACAGTATGAAAAAAATTTGGGGCCCTTAATGGGTTAGAAAATTCTAAAAATTGCAATTGGTTATCAAGACCTCTCCAACGAGCCCCTAAAAACATAAATCGAACTAAAAATGTGGTAGTTATTGAGTTTTTTATAAAAAATGCATCAAAACTTGCACTAAAATAGTATAAATCTGTCCTTTGTACTGGGTCATATTGCAAGTTTTTAATATGGTTTGATAAGGCTTGGGTCGGATTTTAATTTCTAGCGGTTTTTTTCTCAAACCATTCTCATCGTGAATTTTATTCAAGAAAAACTTGATTTATTGACGTTATTTTGAACGCGCCCAGCTCATGAATGGACGAATGGGATAAACGCGAAATATTTTGGGAGAACACATAAAACAAACCAATCTTTCATTTTAGTCGGGAACATCAACAACATTTTTTCCTTCCTCACAAAAGAAGCCACTCTAATGTTTATATATTGAGTTATAAACATAAAATTATATATAAAGATTGTCCAAAGAGGTGTCAAATGTATAATTTATAGCAAACACTTGATTTTAGATCAACATTTTAAATTTTACTACCACGGAACCACTCATGAAAGTTAAGGACACTCAGAAAAGAATAGAGAAAATCTATGTTTTATTTTCGGCGTTCTAATAAAGGGCTAAGGCCACTGTAGAGGTCCGAAGAAGTGAAAAATATTTTAATCTTGTGTTTCGAAAGTAGTAGGAAATTGCGCTCTTCACTAATGAACTTAACATGGTGTTATTATAGGGGGGAAGTTCTTTATTTTGAAATATTTAAAAGTTAATTTAAAATTTTATTTATAAAAATCCGCAGCCACAGCTGCACAGTGGCTCCATTTGAATGGGAGAGTGCGACAAAAACAGTTAAAGAAGAGATATCGTACTTTCGGCATATACTCTCGTCTCCTAATGTATTGTACTTCGCAGGAATGGGCGTGGTCGCATAACGATAACGCCCACTTTGCGTACATATATGTTTATATATATTTTATTATATGTGTTTTTTATAACCTCCACCTCCAGGATGGGGGTATATTCACTTTGTCATTCCGTTTGTTACGCCTTGAAATATTCATCGGATACCCCATAAAGTATATATATTCTGGGTCGTGGTAAAATTCTAAGACGATATAGACATGTCCGTCTGTCTGTCTGTTGAAAGCACGATAGCGGCCGAACGAAATGAGCTAGGAGGTTCAAATTTTTCCTAAATGTGTGTTATGGCTGTAGATCGGTTGGGATTGAAAGTGGGCGAAATCGGCCCAGAGGGAAACATTTTTCCCTCACAAGGACTGAAAATACCCCTAATATTTAGAGTATTTCACATTCCCTTTACAGCATAAAAAGAGCATCATAGAGTGATTTTTATTTGTAGGGGGCGAAATGGGACAAAAAGGGATAAAAATGGTACCTATCAAACGACAACAGATAGAAACACGAAATTTGGCGTGTACATTCCTCTAATAGAGTAGATACATAATATAAAAGTATTTTTTCTAAATTCGTACTTTTAAGGGGTTAAATGGGGATAGAGGGATAAAAATAGTACCAACCTAACGGCTGCACCTAGAATAATGAAATTCGATATATACATTCCTCTGATTCCGTAGACGCGTAAAATAAAAGAACTTTTTGGGGTTCAAATGGAAAAAGGGGATAAAAGTAGTACCTACCAAATGACCGCAGCTAAAATAATAAAATTCGGAGTATACATTCCTCTGGCTGCGTAGACCCGAAAAATAAAACGTTTTTTCCAAATTCGTACTTTCAATGGATACAACGGCTACAGGGGATAAAAATAGTACCAACTAAACGAATACAGCTAGAATGATGAAATTCGGTGTGTACATCCCTCAAATTATGTAGATACATAAAATAAACAGAGTTTATATAGTCGTACTCTTGAGGGGGCAAAATTGGAAAAAGGGGATAAAATGGTACCAACAAAATGGCCGCAGATAGAATCATGGAATTCGGTGTATACATTCCTCTGACTGCATAGCCACGTAAAATATTTTTTACAAATTCCTTCTTTATTTTGTTGCTTTTACGACAAAAATGGTAGAATCATGTAGTTGTCTTATACTGCGTACGTTAGAGATAAGGAATTATCAAAATTTATACTTTTGAAATTAAAATAGGATGGAAATACAACCAACCAAACGACTGTAGCTGAAAATACGCTCTATATCCTCCAATATTTAGGGTATTTATGATTGCTCCCTTATATTTACTTTATGAATTAAAGTATTTTTTCCATTATATATATACATAGTATACAAATATTGGTAGCCTTGGCTTATTAATTAAATTTTTGATTTTCATCGGTGTGTACGTACGGATTTCGAAATTCGTACTTTTAAGGGATATAATTAAACAAGTAAGGAAAGGCTAAAGTCGGGCGGGCCGACTATATAATACCCTACACCACTCCCTGCGTATGTACCTCGCTTTGATTACTAAACCCAGGTATTTCATGGGAGCAATTTTATGTGGTTCATATAAATTATACAGTATAAATTCATCTTTAGTCAAATTTAATGAATATGGTAAATAATAATGTAATTGATGCAATTTGCTAGCAGATGTTCCGAGTAAAGTAAATATAACATGATGTGGAAAAATTGATCAAGATCCAATGATAAATACAGACATTTGAAGGGGCCTATAACAACACTTGAAGGCTGTGCCAAAATATGGGCCTGCATAGTTTTCATTCACGGTAGGTATTCCTAGTTGAAACATATAATGATCTGCAAAACTTGATCAAGATCCGATGTAAGATGTAGTTTCTAGAGCTGTAATAGAGCAGAATGGGGCCCATTTGGGTTATACCAAAGTATGGAAATATGGGCATCTCCCAAACCGGTAAGGAAAGGCTAAGGACGGACTATATGATACACCCCACTTTCTATCTCATTACAATTCAATTCGGTAAAAAGTGAAATCGGGAAGGATTTTTGAATCCTGTAAATGTATGTGTTTGACAAAAAATGTTAAATCGGAAAGTGCATTTGTATGGGGGTATATTGAAACCTGGAACGATGTGACCCGCTTTCACCATGTATGTTTATTGGTGAAATATAATATGTAAACTTTGGCAAAAATCGGTTAAACATTCGGGAGCGACATTTGTATGGGGACTATATCTAAATCTGAACCGATTTTACCCACTTTCGTCACAGGTATTTTTAGTTAGATTATAAGGTGTTATGCAAAATTTGAAGAAAATCGGGTACTATACGTGCTTTATAGGGCAGAAAATGTCAAATCGGGAGCGACATTTGTATGGGGGCTATATCTAAATATGAACCGATTTCCTCCAAATTCAATACCGATCGTCCTTGGACAAAAAAAGTAACCTCAGCCAAATTTGATGACATTCGGCCCACAATTGCGACCTGTAGAGTGCGAACAAGCTTAGATGAACAGCAGACGGACGGACGGACAGGCCGACATCGTTAAATCGACTCAGCTGGTGATTCTAAGCCGATCGGTATACTTAAAGGTGGGTCTATCTCCATTATTTATTGGTGTTACAAACATTTGGCGCGAAACTAACTTATAATACCCTAGTCCACGAAGTGGTGTAGGGTATAAAAATCGTATGTTCGGACTTTGAATTCATTATTTAAAATTATGAATATCGAGAAAGTAAGAAATAATATAACATAGCGGACTCCAATAGTAATTTGCAATTCTTTACATTTGTTCAACGAAGCGCACTACCCATCTATCTTCGAAACTTGAATAAAATTGTATCCAGTATTGATACAGCTTAGATGGGAGGTGCCAGTGGGTGTGGACTGATCGGTCAAAAAAAATATTTTTATGTGTTCTATGTCTTTTACTGTAGCTATTGTGTATAAAGATGTTAAAACCAAAAATAAAAATCGACACTGCCACCGACCACCGATTTTTTATTTTAATTCAAAGTTGGAAAAACCGGAGAAACCGGTGTTTTCATGTCGATTAACCGGTTTTTAAAATACAAAATATTTGAGTTTCGTGAATATATCCTAAAGGGTGATTTTTTAAGAGCTTGATAACTTTTTAAAAAAAAAAACGCATAAAATTTGCAAAATCTCATCGGTTCTTTATTTGAAACGTTAGATTGGTCCATGACATTTACTTTTTGAAGATAATTTCATTTAAATGTTGACCGCGGCTGCGTCTTAGGTGGTCCATCCGCTTAGTCCAATTTTGGCATTTCCACGTTTTTGAGTAACAGAGACCCAATTGGTGCGAACGGCGACGAATCGAAAATTGGTGGTCATCATTAACACTGGCCGATACAGCTGCGATATTTTCTTCAGTTCGCACTCTACGTAAGCGTGTTGGTGGTTTAATGTCCAACAATGTAAATTTGGTGCGAAATTTAGTCACAATAGCCCGAATAGCCGCTTCAGTGGGTCGATTCAACTGACCATAAAATGGAAGCGCGCAATGAACTTTCTTAACAGAGCACGCATTTTGATAATAAAATTCAATAATTTGCAAGCGTTGTTCGTTTGTAAGACGATTCATGATGAAATGTCAAAGCATACTGAGCATCTTTCTCTTTGACACCATGTCTGAAATCCCACGTGATCTGTCAAATACTAATGCATGAAAATCCTAACCTCAAAAAAATCACTCTTTACAATAAAATGTGGATGCAGTGATAATTCGTTTACTAGTTGTTAAGATAAACTGATTTATTTTTAATACGTTTATACGTATGGCAACAATGCGTCCAATCTTGATTCCCATCGCTCATAACGATAGGGAATTCCTATCGAATTGCGCGCTACATAAAACAAGTCGCTTGGCCAGTGAAAAAGAAGGGACAACGCAGCATAGAGTAAATATTAGTAACTGATTTAACGGCCTAGTATGTTCACAATCTGAAGAAAATAAACTAAAAAGTCTGAATAAAATAAATTAAAACAAAAATATGAAGGAAATCGCTTACGAGACGATGGTAATCCCGGGTTGCATTTTATTTAAAACTTAGGTCTAAGGCACCCAAAGAAAGCAGAACTCATCTGTGTATCTCTCCAAACTTGGCAATTTTTGAACATGTTCGGCGAATTATTAATTTTGATTTGGCGTTATGACTATTTTGACGTTTAGAGCGTCTCTTAGCGGATTTTAAGAAAATATTGAACATTTTGATTTGTTTAATACCAAATTTTTATACACTCCACGAGAGTATTATGTCTTTGTGCATTTGTGTGTAACGCCCAAAAGGAAGGGAGATAGACCCATTGTTAGTTATACCGATCGGTTTGGAATCACTTTCTGAGTCGATTTAGCAATGTCCGTCTGTCTGTCTCTCCGTCCGTCCGTCTGTCTGCCTGTCCGTCTGTCTGTCTGTCCATCTATTGTTGTAATCACGATACAGGTCGCAATTGTAGTCAGAACCAAACGAAACTTTGCACAACGGAGTTTTTCGGGACAAGGACGAACGCTATTTAATTTGACGAAAATCGGTTCAGATTTATATATAGCTCCCATACAAATTTCGCTCCCAATTTGAATTTTTCCGCTCTAGAATCCACATATTTTAACAGATTATCTTCAAAATTAGCAAAACGCCTTATATTTCAACTGGAAACACTTGTGGTAAAAATGTGTTAGATCGGTTCAGATTTAGATATAGCCCCCATACGAATTTCACTCCCGCTTTGACCCTTTCCCCTCTAGAATCCACATATTTTAACAGATTATCTTCAAAATTAGCAAAACGCCTTATATTTCAACTGGAAACACCTGTGGTTAAAATGTGTTAGATCGGTTCAGATTTATATATAGCTCCTATAAAAATTTCGCTGCCAATTTGAATTTTTCCGCTCCAGAAACCACATAATTTAACAGATTTTCTTCAAAATTGACAAAACATCTTATATTTAAACTAGGAACACCTATGGTGAAAATGGGTCACATCGGTTCACATTTACATATAGCTCTCATACAAATTTCGTTCCCCAGAAACCGCGTATTTTCAGAGAATTTATTAAAATTGAGCATAACACGTTATACTTCAACTGGAAGAACTTATTGTGAAAGTTGGTCACTTCATTCCATGTTTGGATATAGCCCCGATACAAATATTATTCTCGTTTTGACAAGTTGGACCAGGTTAAATATAATCTGTGATTAGGAAACATACAAAATTGTTTCTCATTTTCACTTTTTTACTGAATTGAATTGTATTCCGATAGAAAGTGGAGTGTATCATATAGTCGGCCCCGCCCGACTTTAGCCTTTCCTTACTTGTTATACCTTACACCTCTTCGTAGAATATGCTATTATAATGTATTTAAGGTAGTAGATTTAACGGCAAGCTAGAGCATACTCTCAAATTACAGGTCGCAATTGTTGCACTACAATTTGGCAGAAGTATTTTTTGGACCAAAGACGGACACTATTGAATTTTGAGGAAATCTATTTAGATATAGCCTTCATACAAATATCCCACTGTTTTAGAACACACAATTTACATTGGATCTTGATGAAATGTTGGGGATCCTATTCTATTTGAACTATAAAGAGCTAACGTGAAAGTGGACTATATGTAACCATGTTATGATATAGCCCCCATATACTTTATTAATAATATTACTGCTCTAAATTGCACATTTTAAATCGGATCTTAATCAAATTTGCTACATCATAATACATTGCAACAGGAAATATCAACCACGAAAGTCAACTATTTGGGTTCATGTTTTGGTGTGTATATAGTCCAAATCCAACACAAAATCGTAGGATTGTAATTAATTTACATCCAAACTTTAGAAGGGTGGCGCGTGAACCCCCAAACTACATCTGCATAGACATACCCCAGAGGAGAAAATCTTTAAGCTCTGCAGCTCGGGATATCTTTATTCAGAAATTTACCCACAATATATTTCTGTTAAAATAAATAAAACACAAATTAAGATAAAGCAATGTCCATGAACTAAAATACGATAAAATTATAACCGAAAATAGTTTGAGGGTCATGTCATTTGGGCATTATTTCATTACTAGCTGAACACGACCAGTTTCGCCAGGCTAAAAAAGAAATGGTAAAATATACGTTTCAATATTCAGCCTTCTAGCTAAAAAACACTTTTACCACGCCCCACTGCCCACCAAACGAAAATTCAAAATCCAGCATCATATTTATCTTTTTCGTGGTCAGTAATATATACGATCCAATTTTCAGCCTTCTAGCCCAAAGAACACTATTGCCAATCCGCCCACAAAAAGAAAATCCAAATTTCGGCATAAATTTGATCTTTATCGCGGTCAGTAATATATATGTACCAATTTTCAGCCTACTACCTCTCAAAAACACTTTTGCCACGCCCACTCCGCCCACAAAATGAAAATCCAAATTTCGGCATCAAATTGTTCGTTATCGTGGTCAGTAATATATACGTTACAATTTTAAGCCTTCTAGCTCTCAAAAACACCACGCCCTCTCCGCCCACAGAGCAAATTTTTAAAAATTATATAGCCTATAGTTCCTTCCAGACCAGCATCTATCTGTACTGAATAATAATAATAGGGATAGGTATGAAATAATCTCCAAATTAAAAGTGACAAAAAAACTCCAGAACAAAATTAAATTAACACCAATTTGTTTCCATTTTTTATTTCATTTTCTCATTTAGGGGTTATCCGTAGCGCCCTAGCTTAACCATAGCTTAGCTTTAATTAGGCTGTCACAATAAGGATTTCTAAATTTTAAATTTTGCATTATTGCTAAAATTAAATTCACTCTGACGAACATACCAGCTATTCAAAAGAATGAAATCACGTCTTCAATTTTGATGCCCTTAATCGGAACCGACCTCTATACTGGCTAAGTCGTCAAAGTTTTCAAAGAAAGCTTCTAGAGAAAGCCGGACAGAGATAGATAAGGTTTTGAACGCTCACAATCTTGGTTGACTCGATGCCCAGCTTCTGGGTATGTGTACCGCCTCACATACGCCTATCAACACTGAAACCAGTGACAAAAGGAGCTCGTCCTCTTTATATCATACTTTGACCGGACCATTTCGCGATTTTCTACATGTTTAGGTCTGTTCACCTGTTCACATCGACAACAACAGTGCCTTTTGTCTGATCTGCAACTTCCATATCGACAGTGGTGTATCTGTGCACGAAAGTCCCTGTGGAACTTGAAGGGTCGTCCCTAATCTGGTAAGCTCGTCAACTTCACTGTTCCATGGTGAATATCGCGGTAGTGTTAGGCTGCTCTAGAATTTAGGTCCAGGGATCTAACGGCAGCCTGACTATCCGAGTTGAAGTTGATTTGATTTCAATGTTCGTCCCAACATTGTGGCGCAACCAATCCACAACTTCTCGAATAGCTTGGTATACACTGCAGAAATCGTGTAGTCTTCAAGACAGACTGAACATCATCCAGCTCCTGGCCGTGCCGCCCCTACCCCAACCTACCATCAAATTTGGAGTTGTCTATGTTAATTTTGTGAGAACGACTTCTAGCAGGAATTCTGCTCACGCCAGTAGTAATGGATGGATTTTGTTGACTAAATGTGTTGGTTGAATTTTACAGAGCTCCGAGAATATTTCTTAACACCCTCGACGTCAGACAAAACAAAAAAACAAAAATGCCGGTTTGATGTCAATATTAACATAAAGACCTCGCGCACGCACCATCATTTAAAATTTGCTTTTAAAGCTAAAAAATCACCATAAGCCTGATGATGATAACGCTTGTGGCGCGTAGAGTGTATATGTATGTGCTATGCCGAAAGCATGTGGAGAATATGGTGGAGAGATGAAACAAAATGATGTTTATTATACGCACCAGTAGGACGACGTCTATAAAAAAAAAGGGGGAGCGGATAAAACCCGCGACGGCTCAAGTCAATAACGACCAGCCAACAATAACAACGACGATGACGACAATGGTGGTGGTGAAGACAAGAGCGAGGACGAGGGCGGAAGGCAATTTACGAATAACAACAATTTTGAAATGTTTGTTTGAAATGTGAGCCAAAGAAACAACACAACACTTAAAGAGGTTTTGTAATAAATTTTTGAAATTTTTGCCAGGAAAATGCTTTAAAAACAAACTCATGATGAAGAGACAGACGTAAATGGCAGGTGGGGGGAGGTTTTTGCAAATTCAATTTAAATTGAGTTATTGTTGTGTAGATTCTTAAGCAGATTTTGTATACGCACTGACCTTTTTTGTTGTTGTTGCTGTTCTGGTTTTGTTTACGGCTTTCCTGGTTTGTTGCTTCGCTTTTGTGGTTGTTTTGTTTTTTTTTATTTTGTTTCCACTTTTTTTGTTATTTTGTTTGTTTGTTTACTTATTTTTTGTTTATTTATTTATTTAATACCGCCTCACATACGCCACACACATAACACGTACGTATTCAGTAATAATCTGTTTCTGTATTTTTTGTATTTACTTTGCGAATATTTATGTTTGTATGTATGTGCTCGTATTTATTTTATTTATTCGTATGTTTTGTTTATTTTCCAACTTTTTGTTGTATTATTTCATATGATGATGATAACCCGGCTACACTAAACACTTTGTTTTTATTCTTATTTTTTTGCTTACTTATTTCGCTGCTTTGCACTTACACTTAATTAAATTTTCTCTCTCTCTCTCTAATTTTCTCTTCTTATTATTAAAATTTCCATGAAAATTTAGTGCTTATTTGCCTAATGCTTTCTTCTTGTGTTTTGGCCAAGATATTTTTTCACTTGATTATGCAAAAAATGTGTGTGTAATACCGGCGGCATTAGCGCGCAACAACAAGAACAACGACGACGGCGAGGACTACTAGGACACGAACGAACGAACGTACGAACGAAAAATACCCGCCCGGATAACCGTTAGAAGAACATGTCACCCGTATGACTATGCGACGTATACTAAGTAAATGTAACTCTAAGTGCCTGAATGGTGTAAGTTTGGTTTCTCTTTGTTGTTACACACACTCACCCACACTTTCTCTCGGCTGCTCCTGTGCTCAGGCTCACTCACTCACTCGTGCGCTCTCTACCCCTGATAATGATGTTTCACTTTCGTCATAACTGCTATGGTAAGAGATATAAATATAACGGTATTTCGCACCTTACTTAAATGAAGAAAATTCCTCAGCCACCCGCACACTCAGTCGCACACACAAGCACACACTCACTCACGCACTTTGTTGCTGAACTGCTCCATTTGCAAATAAATATTTGTCTATTTTTGTTGGTGTCTCACTTTAAACTTCACTTAACTTCGTGCAATCGAAAAAAGAACCACAACAACAGATAAAAAAAACACAAATGTTGTTGTTGTTTTTATTTTATTTTCATTTTCTGCACCACACTAACTGGGAATTTATATTTCGCTGGATTTGTGTCTTGTTTTGCTCCACTTATCTATGGCGCCACATTGCGACTGCTAAAGTCTGGAGTCCCGAGAATAGTGCCAACCAAGTCTGCCTTATCCAGTCATAATTTTACAACTGCCTTGTAAGCAATATTTTCACCTCGATGTCTTTTCTTCTGCTCGGGCCAATTGTTGTTGTTGCTTCGGCTCGACTGTTACTGTTGCCGTGCGTAAAAGAGTGCTCGAATTGACTTCCGTCTTTCTCTCGGCTCTCCCTCTCACACGTTCTTCTGTACTCTCCCATTTTCTTTTGTTTGGGTTCTTTGCAAAATACTTTGCTCTGTTTATTACATGCAAGTAGTAGCTCAGCTGGTGGGTGTTCCGCTAAAAGTTGCCAGATGTTGGGAAGGGGGAACAATTGTGGGTTAACTAAATTCGGCCTAACAAAAGAGCACAAAGAGTTTGATGGGAAATATGACCATTGTGTGTCATTAATAATAGTTTTCTGAATCAATTTATAAAGCTGGGTCACAAAAAAATTGCTGCTTTTTGAATCGATTTAGCAATATCCGTCTGTCTGTCCATCTATTGTTGTAATGAAATTACAGGTCGCAATTATAGTCCGATCCTAACTAAAATAAGCACAAGTAAGTTTTGTAGATCAAGGACGAACGCTATTTAATTTGAAGCATATCGGTTCAGATTTAGATATAGCCCCCATACAAAAGTCGCTCCCGATTTGACATTTTCCGCTCTAGAAACCACATATTGAATCCGATATACTTTAAGTTGGTAAAACATCTTATAATCCGACTATAAACACCTATGCAGAAAGTGGTTAAGATCGGTTCAGATTTAGATATAGCCCCCATATAAATGTCGCTCCCGATTTGACATTTTCCGCTCTAGAAACCACATAGTGTACCCGATTTTCTTTAAATTAGGCACAACATTTTATTATACAACTAAAAACATCTATGGTGAATGGGTAAGATCGGTTCAGATTTAGATATAGCCCCAATACAAATGTTGCTCCCAAATGTTTAACCGATTTTGGCATATTATATTTCACCTATTTCGTTCCAGGTTTCAATATACCCCCATATAAATGTTCTTTCCGATTTAACATTTTTTGCCAAACACATACATTTACAGGATACAAAAATCCTTCCCGTTTTCACTTTATTACCGAATTGAATTGTATTCGGATAGAAAGTGGAGTGTATCATATAGTCGGCCCCGCCCGACTTTAGCCTTCCTTACTTGTTATATTTTTGTAAACCTGTAAAAATAGTAGAACCGGTTTTTTTAATTTATCCAAAAATAAAAGGATCAACTCACACTTACTAAAACCCGTATACCCCAGCACTCTAACTAGAAAACAACAGAAAATCTTCACTAGGCTCAGACTGGGCCACTCATCCATTACTCATGAACATCTGCTTATGAAAAATTCAACTCCTTCACTTTGTCACCACTGCAACGATATATTAACCATGGACCATGTGCTATCATGTCCCAATAATAAATCTCAAACAATATCAATAATAAATTCCATTCAAAACTTTAACTATGATTAATTGAAAATCAAATACCTTATTCAATTTTGAAAAATTTGTAATAATTTAAGATACACATTTATATACATACACATATATTATATAAACACCTCTTAATTAACACAGAGGCGAAGGCCCTAGCAGCCAGTCCTTTTTCTCTAATATTTTCTGTAAATTATATTTGCATTAAATAAATAAATAAATAAATAAATAAAATTTATCCAAAAATATAATTTTTTATATTATTTTTATAATTGTTTTAGTTTATAGATTTAAAAATAACATTAAAACCTTATCTGTAATATAATTATGGCCAGTTTCCCATCTTCATTTATATTTTATAAAGTACGATGAGATAATTAACACTATGCTATAGTCGTGATATTATTTTTTGGTAGGTATTGTCGAGTAAAACAAGAATCTGTATTTGAAGTTTGCCAGACACCCCCAAAAGTCGTGAGTAAAATACCGGTTTCCGTACCCTTACACACTTACAAGCCTGTAAATTATTTGGTTATCAAGCGATTTTCACTTTCTCATCGGATTTGAAAAGAAGAAACCTGGAGTGTTCGATAGATATATAGCATGTTGAGGAACACACATTGGACACATTTTAAACAATTTTTTAGTAATTTTTCAACGTACAATGTTTTTGTAAATTATTTTGTTTGGTAACCCTAACACCTGTAAATTTATTTAAATAACAAATTTAAGAAACGTCGCTTTTATTAAAACTAAATTTTTGAAATAATACAAGTTTTGGTCATTCCAGTTCACATCTCTCATTATTTTACGAATTGAGGTCCAACAAAAATACTTAAAATTCGTCAAAATGATAAAAACAATGAAAAAATTACTCTCAAAGTGGGGATGTTCCAAATTTTTTTTATTTTAATGGATTTTTTTATTAAAATTTTATTTAATTTTTTTATTATAAATTAAATTTTTATCTGTTTTGGTGAACGTTAAGTATTTTTATGGGACCTCAATTCGTAAAATTATGAGAGATTTGAATTGGAATGAGCAAAACTTGTATTTTTGAAAAGAAAAAAAAAAATATTAATACAATCTTTAATGACTAACACAGTTATTAATGGATTTTTAAAAACAAAGCGTGGTTTTGCTCCCTACAAAATGTGTTACTTAAAAAATGCACAAGTTGTACGGTTACCAAACAAAATAATGTGCAAAAACATTGTCAAAATTTGAAAATGTTTTTAAAAATGTGTTTGTTGGACAAAAGTACACATATTTCTTAAATGTGCTATATATCTATCGTAAGCTCAAGGTTTCTTCTTTTCAAATCCGAGAAAGTGAAATCGGCTGATAACCAACTAAGTTAAAAATTCAGATTTTTGCTCTACTCGGCAATAACTAATAGAAAAATAATATCACTTCCCAAAGTTTTGGACTGTCGGCCAGTGTTATTGGTTGCATAATTTAGAGTATTTCAGCATGTTTTTGACATACAACCAACTGTAGCTGAAAATGTACCCACTATCCCCCCATAATTGAGAGTGTTTTTAAGATGGCTACCTTAAATTTACTTTTTGAATTGACTTCAAGTATTATTTCGATATATATTTTATAAATATATTAGTAGCTTTGCCTTATAAGCGTGGATTTAATTAATTAAAATTTTATATTTATTTGTAAAATGTTTTTTCAATATTTTTATCTTTTTATCTCTTAGCCCCTGCGGGGCAACTGAAAAAATACTACAATGTGGTGGTAGTAGTTTATTATTATTAAATGATGAACATCGGAATGAAATTGACTTCGCAGCGCTCTTTTTTGTAAAACGAGTTTCACAAAAATGGAGTAACTGACTTCATTTTTTGTTTGATATTCCTCATTCGAAAGGTATTGGTTCCATTTATTTATTTTTCATAATAGTCCGGGAGCCAGGAACGTGTTTGGTTACACCATAAGTATCACGGCTTAAACTTTTAGGATTTATTTTTGGAAAGGAAAAAAATTCATGTCTGGCAAACCCTCGGGGTGGCTTTGGCCCCCGCTCCTTTTAAGGTCGCAAAAAATGGGTCGCATTTACACTATTTTATCATGGCTGGCATTTATATACAATATGAAAGCTCTTACCCCTGCGAGTTACTTTCCATCCGGGGGTGGAAAGTGCGTGCCAGACAAGGACAAAGTCCGGGCCCAGCAACGAATTTCTTTTCGCTATAAGTAAAACGGACTTAATTTTTTTCTTTGAATAATGGAAGGAAATTACCATAAAAGTTTTGACCGTTTTACTTATAGTTTAAGGATATTCGTTGCTGGGCCCGGACTTTGTCCTTGTCTGGAATGGGAGAAATGGAATTTCAAAACCAAACGACTGTAATTGCAAATGCTCCTACTGTCCCTAATATTTAGGGTATTTAAGCTTTTTTGAAGATTACTATCTTATAATTACATTAAGAATTGACTTAAGGTATTATTTCGATATATTTAGCCCATGGCTATGGTAGCTGTATAAACATACAGGTAGCGGGTATGGCGTGTTTTAAAATAATTAAAATTAATTATTGATTTCAATATTTTTGTTTGTTTTAGTTTGGCTATATTAAAAAGTAGTAAAAAGTGCCTATAAATAAAGTAAATTTTCCTGTAATGTTACTGCACTTCTACGTGAAATCGGTAGCCTATAATCTACACATAATAATAGTGGAGAGTATATAAGATTCGGTCCGGTCGAACTTAACGTTTTAACGGAGAAAGCATGTACAATTGGATACCCAGAATGCGTCACCTCCGAACCAGTCGCCCACTTATGCCCAAATTACATTCAAATGACATACAATTAATTTTCTAGTAACGTAAATTGTTACAAATATTCATCATCTGGCAACATTTGCCATGAAATTCTCTCTCTTTTATTTCTATTAACCCCATTCATAAAGTGTGCGTTTGAGGGTAAGTACTTGTTTTGTTAAACGCAATTGTTGAAGTGTTCCATTATCAACAGTGGTTCTGTTTGTGCAAAACGATAAATCAAAATTGATTTGCTGTCGATGGTTCGTGTAGGCTACACAAATTAAATTTATTGTTATCAATATCAACATTAGGACTCCAACATAAAAAATACGATTGTTTTGTATCGAATATAATTCCTTAAAGAAGGGGCCTTGAGGATAATACAGGATTTTCCAACAAGACGTGTTATTTTGAATCACCCGGTATTTGGGTAGCTGTCACTTTTGCAGCTTTTATTCTTAGACATTTGACAAGTAGAAACTACGCCATTACTAAAAATGGAACGATACGCACTTCAACAACGCATTGCAATTATTAAAATTCATGAATGAAAATGATCCGGAATTCCATCGAAAAATTATCTTGACTGATGAGGCCCATTTCCATCTCGGTGTCTATGTCAACAAGCAAAATTGTCGCATCTGGGGCTCGGAAAACCCAAGAGTTATTGTTGCGAAGCCTCTCCATCGTGTGACTGTTTGGTGCGGTTTATGGTCCGGCGGGGTCACTGGACCTTAC
Source organism: Polietes domitor (assembly GCA_947397865.1). Taxonomy (NCBI): domain Eukaryota; kingdom Metazoa; phylum Arthropoda; class Insecta; order Diptera; family Muscidae; genus Polietes; species Polietes domitor. The sequence goes on from OX377618.1 coordinate 141,884,449, forward strand.
TTTTTCGAAAATGAGGTGGGATCAACAGTTACGGTGAATGGATTGCGCTATCGAGAGATGATTAATGATTCTGGACAACGTTTACTTTCAACAAGACGGTGTTTACTTTCTTTTACGGGAAAAGTTTCCGGGCCGTGTTATCTCTCGAAGAGATGATCACAATTGGCCACCGAGATCTTGTGATTTAACACCTTGCGACTTCTTCCTTTGGGGCCACGTGAAAGATAAGGTATACGCTAACAGCCCAGCGTCGATTTAAGACCTCAAAGATTGAATTCGTGAGGCTATCGAGGACATAGGGCAGCCACTTTGCGATTTGGTTATGGAAAATTTCATGAAAAGGATATGGTCCTGTAAGCGTGATAGTGGTGGCGATTTAACTGATGTTGTTTTTCATTATTAACGGCATACCTTCCTCTTTATTTTGAAATAAACATCCGATAATTCATCTCAAAAATGACATTTTTCTTTTAATACCAAAATAACACCTCTTGTTGGAAAACCCAGTATAATTCAAGTTATAAACAAATTTCATGTAGCGTCGATGCAGTCCTGCATCATAATATGCAAAATTTCAAAGTTCCTGTAACTTTTCCAGAGTTTTCAACATAGTTTTTAACATTAGATATTGTAGACGAAGTAGACCAGTAAATACGTGGAGAAGGCTCGTAGAAGCAGGTCGTACATGGAGAGAAATAAAATATTTAGCAATAGAAAATGGGATTTTTTTTAATTGCCCCCTATGGTGGCCAATTATGTACCACGGTATATATATATATATAAAGGGAGATTTTTTAAAAGCTATAGGAAAATTTTTCAAAAAAAAACACATAAAATTCAGAAAAATGCATGACATCTTTATTTGAATCGATAGTACGGTCCATATAATTTAATGTCTGAAGAATATTTCATGCAAATGTTGACCTTGACTGCGCCTCAAATAGTCCATCCGCTTAATCCAATTTTGGCATTTCCACGTTTTTGAGTAACAGAAGCCCAATTGCTGCGAACGTCGACGAATCGATAATTGATGTTCATCATTAACACTGGCCGATACAGCTACGATATTTTCTTCAGTTCGCACTCTACGTAAGCGTATTGGTGGCTTAATGTCCAACAATGTAAATTTGGTGCGAAATTTAGTCACAATAGCCCGAATAGCCGCTTCAGTGGGTCAATTAAACTGAAAATAAAATAGAAGCGCGCGATGAACTTTCTTAACAGAGCACGCATTTTGATAATAAAATTCAATAATTTGCGAGCGTTGTTCGTTTGTAAGACGATTCATGGTTAAATTATAGACCAAACTGAAGATGTTGTGACTGTGAAACAAAACACGAAACGTGCTTCAGCTGTTTAAACCAGTGTTGTCAAAAAGATAATAGCTAAAAAATCACCCTTTATAAGATATTGCATTACCAAACACGCTAATTAAATGTTAATCAAAATCCTAACTGGAATGTCGAGGTAAAGTACCGATTGACTTAAAAGATATTAACTTTTGTCACCAAAAGATTAAAAACCGTACACCGGGAATGGTGCACAACTTCAACCAATCATCTTTCCCATGGTAATAATTCATTTTTGGTGGCATTTGTTTTAAATATCATAATGTAGAATTCAATTCTTAATTTCAAGTGGCATTATCCTAAGTTAATGGAGTACATATAACTCTACTTCATTATGAATTTTAAACAGTCTTAGTCACATTTATTGTTTTTTAGATACATCGCTTAACAGCTTTCATTCCACTGTGTTTGGGTGACAAGTGCTAAACATGTGTCGCCAAAACCGGAACAAAACATTTAACCGACACACACACTCCACGCTCCGAGAGTATGCGCAATGTACAAGATGCAATCAATGAATTCTCCCACGGCAGTAACACATTTTACTCTCTCCCATTAATAAGCTCCCATTTGAATAATTATCAAAGAAGAAGACTCCAAAACAAAAACCATGGTGATGTTATTGTAGTGCGACTGGGTGTGCGTGTGTGTGCGATGGTAGTTGTGAACACAAAAGCGAATAAAGCAAAACTGGGGGAAGGTCAACTTTGTGTGTGTTTCACACAACCGTAATGCAAACAAACAACCCCGCATGAGGAACAGTGTGGGAACGAAACAGAACAGTTGATGGCACGAATGGCATTGCCATTCGTAAATATCCGTTGGAGATGAACGCAATTTTAAATTGTGGAATTTGATAAGAAACCTACTTTGTTACTAAGAATTGATAATGGGAACTTAGTGAAGTAATATTATATATATATATTATATATATATATATATTATATATATATATATATATTATATATATATAGTAATATATATTAATGTTCTACAATATTAATAGGGATGAACTAATAATTGATATAAAATAATATTAAAATAAATTGTTATTAAATGTATTATATACAGGGTGGCGCAGAATGAGATATATGGTTTTAATTCTTTATAACTTTTGTAATTATTATTCTTTCTTTGTTTTTTTTCAGCTTTTTGTGAAGGAGATCGAACAACGTACAAAAATAATTGAATCTTATGTTTCAAATCAACAGTCACAATTCACAATACTCACAATTTGGTAATGAGCTATGAAGCTCATTATACACTCCACGAGAGTATTATGTCTTTGTGCATTTGTCTGTAACACCCAAAAGGAAGCGAGATAGACCCATTGTTAATTATACCGATCGACTTAGAATCACTTTTTGAATCGATTTAACGATGTCCGTCCGCCCGTCTGTCCGTCCGTCCGTCTGTCCATCTATTCTTGTAATCAAAGTACAGGTCGCAATTGTAGCCAGAACCAAATGAAACTTTGCACAACAAAGTTTTTCGGGATAAGGACGAACGCTATTTAATTTGAAGAAAATCGGTTCAGATTGAGATATAGCCCCCATACGAATTTCACTCCCGATTTGACTCTTTTCGCGCTAGATACCACATATTAAAACAGATTTTCCTCAAACTTAACAAAACATCTTACATTTCAACTAGAAACACCTATGGTGAAAATGAGCCAGATCGGTTCAGATTTAGATATAGCCCCCATACGAATGTCACTCCCGATTTTACTTTTTTCACTCTAGATACCACATATTACAACAGATTTTCCTCAAACTTGGCAAAACATCTTACATTTCAACTAGAAACACCTATGATGAAAATTGGTCAGATCGGTTCAGATTTAGATATAGCCCCCATACGAATTTCACTCCCGATTTGACTTTTTCTGCTGTAGAAACCTCATATTTTAACAGATGTGCTTCAAAATTGGCAAAACATCTTATATTTCAACTAGAAACACCCACGGTGAAAATGAGCCAGATCGGTTCAGATATAGATATAGCCCCCATACGAATTTCACTCCCGATTTGACTCTTTTCCCGCTAGATACCACATATTAAAACAGATTTTCCTCAAACTTGGCAAAACATTTTACATTTCAACTAGAAACACCTATGGTGAAAATTGGTCAGATCGGTTCAGATTTAGATATAGCCCCCATACGAATTTTACTCCCGATTTGACTTTTTCTGCTGTAGAAACCATATGTTTTGACAGATGTGCTTCAAAATTGGCAAAACATCTTATATTTCAACTAGAAACACCCACGGTGAAAATTAGCCAGATAGGTTCAGATTTAGATATAGCCCCCATACGAATTTCACTCCCGATTTGACTTTTTCTGCTGTAGAAACCACATATTTTAACAGATCTTCTTCAAAATTGGCAAAACATCTTCTATTTAAACTAGAAACACCCATGAAACAGACCAAATGAGCCAGATCGGTTCAGATTTAGATATAGCCTACATACGAATTTCACTCCCGATTTGAGTTTTCCGCTCCAGAAACCACATATTTTAACAGATTTTCTTCAAATTTGGCAAAATATCTTATATTTGCATGAGAAACACCCAGGATGAAAATGAGTCAGATCGGTTCAGATTTATATATAGCTCCTATACAAATTTCTCTCCCGACTTGATTTTTCCGCCCCAGAAACCACGTATTTTCATCGAATTACTTAAAATTGAGAACTGGAAGAGCCTATTGTGAAATGGGTCACTTCATACCATGTTTGGATATAGCCGGGATACAAATATTCTTTTCGATTTGACAAATTGAACCAGGACATATTAGCCTATGATTAGGAAACATACAAAAATTCTTCCCGTTTTCACTTTTTTCCGAATTGAATTGTATTCTGATAGAAAGTGGAGTGTATCATATAGTCGGCCCCGCCCGACTTTAGCCTTTCCTTACTGGTTTTCTATTAAATGGGTGTGTCAATATGCGAAACTGCAGGATTTGGGCTACGGAAAATCCAAGAGCAGTTCATCAGCGACAATCACACCCACTTAAGTGCACTATTTGGTGCAGTGTATCCTCCGAAGGGATAATTGGCCCATATTTTTTTTGATAATGAAAGTGGTGTCTCAATCTGTGTTATGGAAAATATGCTAAAAATAGCACGTATGTGCGAAGCAGAAAATGGACATCACTTACAGGATATAATTTGTCAAAACTCATTGCAAAAAATTTCCCAATAATATATTGTATTTAAAAAATATATAATAATCCCACAAATAAACCAGTAAGAAAGGGTAAAGTCGGGCTGGGCCGACTTTACCGAAGTAATTCGGTGAAAATACGTGGTTTCTGGGGCGGAAAAATCAAGCCGGGAGCGAAATTTGTATAGGAGCTATATATAAATCTGAACCGATCTGACTCAATTTCATCCTGGGTGTTTCTCATGGAAATATAAGATATTTTACCAAATTTGAAGAGAATCTGTTAAAATATGTGGTTTCTGCAGCAGAAAAAGTCAAATCAAGAACGGGAGCTATATATAAATCTGAAACGATCTGACTGTTTTCACCATACGTACATTAAATATAAGATGTTTTACCAAATTTGAACCAAATCTGTTAAAATGTGTGGTATCCAGCGTGAAAAGAGTCAAATCGGGAGTGAAGTTCGTATAGGGGCTATATCTAAATCTGAACCGATTTTTTTTTTAATTAAATAGCGTTCGTCCTTATGCCGAAAAATTTCGTTGTGCAAAGTTTCGTTTGGTTCTGGCTACAATTACGACCTGTATCGTGATTACAAGAATAGATGGACGGACAGACAGACGGACAATGCTAAATCGATTCAAAAAGTGATCCTAAGTCGATCGGTATAATTAACAATGGGTCTATCTCGCTTCCTTTTGGGTGTTACATCAAATGCACAAAGACATAATACTCTCGTGGTGTGTATAAATATCACCATATTTATATTTACATTTTTAAAAAAGTGTTTAACAATAGAAAATTGTCCTGCCACTCTCTGCAAGCTTTTGTCAACTACTGTCTAATTTGTCGTCTATGGTTTTCCACCGTGTTCCTATATATTTGAGCACAACCGTCTGTGTCTCTCTTAGAATTAAGCCTTTTTCCAGGGGAGACGTCAATTATATTTAGCATTTCCAATGTGTATCTCCTTGTATAATTATTCTCTTCCGCTAATATTTTGACGTCATTAAAGTTTGGTTTATGTCCCGTCAAGGTACGGTGGGCTGCAAGGGCATTTTTTTGCTCAATGGGTTTGTCAAGAGATTTGTGTTCGGTTTTATGCGATGAAAGTCTGGTTTTCAATTTATTTTTCGTAGTGCCGACATATACCTTCTGGCATATGTCGGACTTGTCACCATTGCATTTTATCTTGTACACGTTTGGTTTCTCCTCTTTCTTGATTTTTGATTTTTTCCTACTAAATAGTTGGTTGACGGTCCTGTGTGTTTTATATTTTATAAATTTTTCCTTGTCGTAAATATTAGAATGTTTTAGCCTTTCGGATAGTCCTGGAATGTACGTTGTGGATTTATAAATTTTGCTTGGTCTTTCGTCATGTTTGTTAAGTTTTTTTTCCGTCGTTCGCTTGATTAGATTATTTATTAATTTTTCGGCAAAGTCGTTCATGCGCAGTATATTTCTAATTTTGGACTTGTTTGTTTCGTGAAATTCCTTATCACTGGTTTGTAGGATCCTGTTTATAAAATTCGTCGCGGTTTTTTTTGATTGTTCGTCTTGGGTGCTTAGAATAAAAATTAGACGTCCGGAAGCCGTTTGCTTTTGGTACCAGTCAACTTTCAGCAGATTCCCTTGTCTAATTATCACCGAATCCAAATATGGTTTATTGTCCAATTCTTTTTCCATCGTAAATTGTATTTGTCGGTTGAAAGCGTTTAATGCGTTAAGTGTGGCTTCTACTTCATTACGCTTTACAATTGCGAATAAGTCGTCTACATATTTGGTCAGTACTCTTGTTATACCCTCCACCTCCAGGATGGGGGTATACTAACTTTGTCACTCCGTTTGTAACACCTTGAAATATCGACCTGAGACCCTATAAAGTATATATATTCTTGATCGTCATAAAATTCTAAGACGATCTAGCCATGTCCGTCCGTCTGTTGAAAGCACGTTAGCGTCTAAACGAAAGGAGGTAGAATGTTCTAATTTTCCATAAATGCGTCTTATAGTCGTAGATCGGTTGGGATTGAAACGGGGCGAAATCGGCCCAAAGGGAAAAATTTTTCCCTCACAAGGACTCAAAATACCCATAATAATCCCTAATATTTTAGCGTGTTTTAGCATGTTTTTTGAATATGTCTGTTTATATTTGCTTGATATTTGGTACGCGCATTCCCCTTATAGCAAAAACGTGCACCATAAAGTGATTCTTATTTGTAGGGGGCGAAATGGGGCAAAAAAGGGATAAAAGTGGTGCATATTAAACGACAACAGCTAGAAATACGAAATTCGGTGTGTACATTCCTCTAATTGAGTAGATACATAATATAAAAGTATTTTTTCCAAATTCGTACTTTTAAGGGGTAAAATGGGAATAGAGGGATAAAAATGGTACCAACCAAACGGCTGTACCTAGAATAATGAAATTCGGTGTATACATTCCTCTGATTGCATAGACAAGTAAAATACACGGATTTTTCAAAATTCGTACTTTTTGGGGTTAAAATGAAAAAGGGATAAAAATAGTACCAATCAAATGACCGCAGCTAGAGTCAAGAGAGAAATTCGGAGTATACATTCCTCTGACTGTGTAGACACGGAAAATAAACTGATTTTTCGAATTTCGTACTTTTTGGGGCCAAAATAGAAAAAGGGGATAATAATAGTACCAACCAAATGACCGCAGCTAGAGTCATGAAATTCGGAGTATACATTCCTTTGACATGAAAAATAAAATGTTTTTTCCAAATTCGTACTTTCAAGGGATACAATGGGTACGGAGGGATAAAAATGGTACCAACCAAACGGCTACACCTGGAATAATGAAATGCGGTGTATACATTCCTCTGATTGCGTAGACACTTAAAATAAACAGATTTTTCGAAATTCGTATTTTGGGGTTAAAATGAAAAAGGGGATAAAAATAGCACCAATAAAATGACCGCAGCTAGAGTCATGCAATTTGGAGTATACATTCCTCTGACTGCGTAGACACGGAAAATAAACGGATTTTTCGAAATTTTTACTTTCAAGGGATGCAATGGTACAGAGGGAGAAAAATAGTACCAACTAAACGACTACAGCTAGAATGATGAAATTATAATTGCGTAGAAACGTCAAGGGGGTAAAAATGGTACCAACCAAATGGGCGCAGCTGGAATCATGGAATTCGGTGTATACATTCCTCTGACTGCATAGACACGCTAAATAAAAAGTTTCTTTCCAAATTCGTAATTTTTCTTTTGCGGCAAAAATTGGTTGAATAATGAAGTTAGGTTATTTTGCACTATGTACGTCTGATAATGGTTTTTCAAAATTAGTACTTTTGGAATTCAAATAGAATGGAAATACAACCAACATGAGCACCCACTATCTACCAATATTTATGGCTTTGAAAATATTTTTGAAAATATAAATATAACAATATTTATTTTTTGAATTCACGTATAAGGTAATGCTACCAATCATTACCTTATAAGCGTGGTTTGAAATAATTAAAATATTATATTTATTTATAAAATTAATTTTTCAATATTTGTATTCGTTTTGGTTTGGCTATATTAAAAAAATTATATTTTCCTGTAATATTACTGCACTTCTACGAAAACCGACAACCTCTGTGGAATGCAATCCATGGTGGAGGGTAATAAAGTTCGGCCCGGCCGAACTTAACGCCGTTTTTACTTGTTTTGAATATGTCTGCTTATATTTGCTTGATATTTGGTACGCGCATTCCCCTTATAGAAAAAACGTGCACCATAAAGTGATTCTTATTTGTAGGGGGCGAAATGGGGCAAAAGAGGGATAAAAGTGGTACATTTTAAACGACAACAGCTAGAAATACGAAATTCGGTGTGTACATTCCTCTAATTGAGTAGATACATAATATAAAAGTATTTTTTCCAAATTCGTACTTTTAAGGGGTAAAATGGGAATAGAGGGATAAAAATGGTACCAACCAAACGGCTGTACCTAGAATAATGAAATTCGGTGTATACATTCCTCTGATTGCATAGACAAGTAAAATACACGGATTTTTCAAAATTCGTACTTTTTGGGGTTAAGATGAAAAAAAGGGATAAAAATAGTACCAATCAAATGACCACAGCTAGAGTCATGAAATTCGGAGTTTACATTGGCTACGTAGACATGGAAAATAAAAGGTTTTTTCCAAATTCGAACTTTCAGGGGATACAATGGGTACGGAGGGATAAAAATGGTACCAACCAAACGGCTACACCTGGAATAATGAAATGCGGTGTATACATTCCTCTGATTGCGTAGACACTTAAAATAAACAGATTTTTCGAAATTCGTATTTTAGGGGTTAAAATGAAAAAAGGGGATAAAAATAGTACCAATAAAATGACCGCAGCTAGAGTCATGCAATTTGGAGTATACATTCCTCTGACTGCGTAGACACGGAAAATAAACGGATTTTTCGAAATTTTTACTTTCAAGGGATGCAATGGTACAGAGGGAGAAAAATAGTACCAACTAAACGACTACAGCTAGAATGATGAAATTATAATTGCGTAGAAACGTCAAGGGGGTAAAAATGGTACCAACCAAATGGGCGCAGCTGGAATCATGGAATTCGGTGTATACATTCCTCTGACTGCATAGACACGCTAAATAAAAAGTTTCTTTCCAAATTCGTAATTTTTCTTTTGCGGCAAAAATTGGTTGAATTATGAAGTTAGGTTATTTTGCACTATGTACGTCTGATAATGGATTTTCAAAATTAAAATTAAAATAGAATGGAAATACATCCAACTGTAGCACCCACTATCTACCAATATTTATGGTATTTAAGCTTTTTGAAAATATAAATATAAGAATATTTATTTTTTGATTTGAAATAAATAATGGTTTGAAATAATTAAAATATTAGATTTAATTTGAACTGGGATATTGTCCTGCCTCAAGACCATTTTGCATCTATATTTAATAGAATGCAAATTTATTTACAAATGGCATGGTGACATTTATTACTTGGCTGCAGACTACCACGATCATGATTTCGACCATGTCAAAAGTCTTTTCAAGTGGCTTCGCAGCGACTTTTCAACATCAAACCCGGCCTCTATAAGAAGATAATTCACACAAACGAACGAGAATCACAACAATTTGCGTTTAAAAATCGCACCAAGTAATAAAGCACACATGCCATCTTACAAGCATCTCATTGAGTTGCATATGCAATACTTCTGCCGTGCCAACGCTCATTTGTTTTAGTTTATTCGTTTGAATTTTTTTGGTCTGTAATCAAAATTTGATTTGAACTGGGATATTGTCCTGGCTCAAGACCATTTTGCATCTATATTTAATAGAATGCAAATTTATTTACAAATGGCATGGTATTTATAAAATTATTCTTTCAATATTTGTATTTGTTTTGATTTGGCTATATTAAAAAAATTATATTTTCCTGTAATATTATTACACTTCTACGAAAACCGACAACCTCTGTGGAATGCAATCCATGGTGGAGGTTATATAAAGTTCGGCCCGGCCGAACTTACTTGTTTTTATACCCTACACCACTTCGTGGTCTAGGGTATTATAAGTTAGTTTCGCGCCAAATGTTTGTAACACCAAGAAATAATTGAGGTAGACCCACCTTTAAGTATACGGATCGGCTTAGAATCGCAAGCTGAGTCGATTTAACGATGTCTGTCTGTCCGTCCGTCCGTCCGTCCGTCTGCTGTCCATCTAAGCTTGTTCGCACTCTACAGGTCGCAATTGTCGTCCGATTGTCATGAAACTTGGCAGAAGTTATTTTTTTGTGGCCAAGGACCATTGGTATTGAATTTGGAGGAAATCGGTTCAGATTTAGATATAGCCCCCATACAAATGTCGGTCCCGATTTGACATTTTCCGCTCTAGAAACCACATATTGTACCCGATTTTCTTTAAATTTTGCAGAACATTTTATAATCGAACTAGAAACACGTATGCAAAAATTGGGTAAGATCGGTTAAGATTTAGATATAGCCCCCATACAAATGTCGCTCCCGATTTGACATTTTCCGTTCTAGAAACGACATATTGCATCCGGTTTTTTTAATTTTGCAGAACATCTTATAATCGAACTAGAAACACGTATGCAAAAATTGGGTAAGATCGGTTCAGATTTAGATATATCCCCCATACAAATGTCGCTCCCGATTTGACATTTTCTGCTCTAGAAACGACATATTGTACCCGATTTTCTTTAAATTTGGCAGAACATCTTATAATCGAACTAGAAACACGTATGCAAAAATTGGGTAAGATCGGTTCAGATTTAGATATAGCCCCCATACAAATGTCGCTCCCGATTTGACATTTTCTGCTCTAGAAACGACATATTGTACCCGATTTTCTTTAAATTTGGCAGAACATCTTAAAATCGAACTAGAAACACGTATGCAAAAATTGGGTAAGATCGGTTCAGATTTAGATATAGCCCCCATACAAATGTCGCTCCCGAATTCACTTTTTCCGCTTTAGAAACCACATATTGTTCCCGATTTATAGCATATAAATTATATGAATATAATTTATATAATTTGTATGAACTACATAAAATTGCTCCCATGAAATACATGGGTTTAGTAATCAAAGCGAGGTACATACGCAGGGAGTGGTGTAGGGTATTATATAGTCGGCCCCGCCCGACTTTAGCCTTTCCTTACTTGTTTTTTCCTTTTATCTTGTCCATCGTGGCGTCCAGCAGTTCTTCCATAATGATGTCAGCAATTACAGGTGAGGCTGGTGACCCCATTGGCATCCCCTTTTTCTGTTCATATACCTTGTCTTCGTACTTGATCTCTTTTTAATGCAGAAGGTCAATATTTTTATGAAGAGGTCCCGAGGTATTCGTGTATGTTGTTCCATTTGATTCCATTTCTTTTCTATTGTCATTATGGCTAAGTTTATGGGAATACTTGGGAACAAAGAAACCACGTCAAATGAAATCAATATTTCGTCATTGTTTATCGTCATGTTGCTTATCCTGGCTTTGAAGTCTCTGGCGTCTTTGGCATTGTACTGTGATCTGGTCGTCAAGTTTTTCAAAATGTCAAGTAGATATTTGCAGAGTCCATACGCAGGTGCATTTATTGATGAGCAGATGGGCCGTAATGGCGTTCCCTCCTTGTGGATTTTGGGTAATCCGTATATTCTAGGGGCTGTGGCGATTTTGTTTGTCAATTCATTCTTCTCCATTAAGTCAATAAGATTTTTGTTAAATAATTTGTCAACTAAACGGTTGTTTTTAATTTGTAGACTTGACGTTGGTTCTCTTTTTATTCGCTTATAAGTAATCAGGTCCCGCAGAATAATGCCCATTTTCTGTTTGTAATCTTCTTTGTCCATAGCTACAGTTTTTCTGTAATGTTACTGCACTTCTACGAAAATCGACTCCCTCTGTGGATTGTAATCCCCGTTTTTTTAAGGGGTAAAATGTGAAGAAGCTTGATTCATAAGATTCGGTATGTACATTCCTCTGACTGTATGGACTTTCAGAGAAAATGGGGAAATGGTACCAATTAAACGGCTGCAGCTGGAAACATTAAATTCAATACTTCTCTTCAAAGTTGAAAATCTTTCTCCAAATTCGTTCTTTTATTAGGAAATGGTATAAAAATGATACCATCTTGGCCTGGGGTCTGGTATGGTGTAAATTGTTAAAGTAAATATTGCAAATAAATATAAGTAATATTCTAGTAAATATTAAATTTCCCCTTCATAAATCCATTTCAAGCTTCTTATTCTTACCCAGTACTAAACAAACCATAAAATAAGTCCTCCAAATAAACAAAGATGACAACTAATGAGTCAAGCAATGCAGCAATAAAGTTGATTTGAAATTGCAGAATTTATTATTTTATTTCAAGTGAAACTTTACAAATGAGTCCTTGAAACCTGCACAAGAGAAACGCTCTTCATCCGCGCCTCCCTCCACACCTCCCTCCACACCACCCTCACTCTGTACTATTTTCCTGCTCAGCAGCGTCAGCAACAACCTGTTCAGCATCTGTCGTCGTCATCGTGTTTGTTTCCTCCGTATCCACTTCGAAGTCTTCCTTTTCAACCAGTTGCACATCATTGCCGTCATCGCACACTCGCAAATCGGTGCGTTCCAGCAGAGGACGCGGTGTAATCGGCAGGAATGTGTTGCAAATGGTCCTGATCAGCTCGCATTCACGCTGACGATGATACAAAGCAAAAACACAATTCTGTATAATGTCGTGCTGGGTATTGTCAATGTACTTGAAGTGTATGTTGATTTCTTCCTCGGCATCGCCGGACGTCAAACGCACTCCGTAAATGCTGTGTGAAGAACGAAACCAGAAAATATATGTGCGAGTTTGTATGATGACAGCAGAAGATTGTTGCATGTTGACAAGCGGAAATGTTGCCGGCTCAAATAGAGGGACAACAAATACATATGTACTTACGTTATGGGCTCACCGATGATTTTCATTTCCACGCCCTCGTATTTACTGAGGACATAAGCCAAAGTTTCATTGGCTTCTTCGGATGACATCTGAAAGAAGAGTTGTTGAAATTGTATGTTTTTATTTTCACAACAATGTGGGGGATATGTGAGATTTAAGGATATGTCATGTTTTGTTATAAATACACATAAGGCTGAATAACGAAATGAAATCAAGACTATTCCACGATGACCTGCAAAATACATCGTCCTTGGACCAAGCCACCAGTGAGGTAAACCCTCTTGCAATCATCTCTAAAACTCATATATACTTTTGTCCATTTCTATAACCTCCACCTCCAGGATGGGAGTATACTAAATTTGTCATTCAGTTTTTAACACCTTGAAATATCGACCTGAGACCCTATAAAGTATATATGTATATTCTTCCATAAAATTCTAAGACGATCTAGCCATGTCCGTCCGTCCGTCTGTTGAAAAGACGCTAGCATATAAACGATATCAGCTAGGAAGTCCAAAATTTGCGTAAATACGTCTTATAGTCGTAGATTGGTTGGTATTGAAACTGGGCGAAATCGGCCCAAAGGGAAAATTTTTTCCCTCACAAGGACTGAAACAACCCATAAGCATATTTTTTTAATATGTCTGCTTGTGCATACCTGATATTGGGTATTAGGGGTGGTATAGTGTTGTATGGGAATTTTAGGAGTTCGATTTGGATATGCTGGAAACTCTTATTTTGTGAGGTTCGGAAAAAAAATGAATGAGCACATTTTCTCCGAACGTACTTACCTCCTATCGTCAACCCTTAGGGTGATCCCCATACGAATTTTTTATTATACCCTTCACCTCTAGGATGGGGGTATACTAACTTTGTCATTCCGTTTGTAACACCTTGAAATATCGACCTGAGACCATATAAAGTATATATATTCTTGATCGTCATAAAATTCTAAAACGATCTAAACATGTCCGTCCGTCCGTCTGTTGAAAGCACGCTAGCATCTAAACGAAAGGAGCTATAACGTTCAAATTTTCCATAAATGCGTCAAAAAAAATTTTTTTTTTCAAATCCATGCTTTATGCAAGCAGAATTCTATTGGGCCTAGAAATTCTTTTTTAGTTATCTTTTGTAGAAGGAAAAATTACTGCGTTATCAGGAGCAGAAATAATAGATTTTTAATTTGTGGTTTGTATGGGAGGTACCACGCCCCTTTGTCCATTCCCGCTCATATTTGCAGCAGCACTTAAAAAATGCACACCAAACCGACGTACCAAATTTTGTTCAAATACCGTTATCAGGAGCAGAAATAATAGATTTTTAATTTGTGGTTTGTATGGGAGGTACCACGCCCCTTTGTACAATCCCGCCCATATTTGCAGCAGCACTTAAAAAATCCACACCAAACCGACGTACCAAATTTTGTTCAAATACCGTTATCAGGAGCAGAAATAATAGATTTTTAATTTGTGGTTTGTATGGGAGGTACCACGCCCCTTTGTACAATCCCGCCCATATTTGCAGCAGCACTTACAACATGCACACCAAACCGACGTACCAAATTTTGTTTAAATACCGTTATCAGGAGGAGAAATAATAGATTTTTAATTTGTGGTTTGTATGGGAGGTACCACGCCCCTTTGTCCAATTGGTCAAATTTTTCCATTTCCTTGTATTGTCATCGAAAATGATTAAGTGTGCAAAATTTGAGCAAAATTGGTTGAGAAAAAAGCTTTCAAAAATTGATTTCAAATTTTGTGGCACACAAACATATATAGAAAGTAACCTTATATAAAGCATGGAAAAAGGGGATAAAAATAGTACCAATCAAATGACCGCAGCTAGAGTCATGAAATTAGAGTCTGACTGCGTAGACACGGAAAGTAGACGATTTTTTGAAATTAGTACTTTCAATTGATACAATGGGTACAGAGGGATAAAAATAGTACCAACTAAACGACTACAGCTAGAATGATGAAATTCTAATTGCGTAGAAACGTCAAGGGGGTAAACATAGTACCAATCAAATGACCGCAGCTAGAGTCATGAAATTCGGTGTATACATTCCTCTGACTGCATAGACACGCAAAATAAAAAGTTTCTTTCCAAATTCGTAATTTTTCTTTTACGGCAAAAATTTGTTGAATCATGAAGTTAGGTTATTTTGCACTGATAATGGATTTTCAAAATTTGTACTTTTGGAATTAAAATAGAATGGAAATACAACCAACTGTAGCACCCACTATCTACCAATATTTTTGGCTTTGAAAATATTTTTGAAAATATAAATATAAGAATATTTATATTTTGAATTGACGTATTGGTAGCATTACCTTATAAGCGTGTCGCCCCTAGCTGGGTTAAATGTAAGACCTACCAACACTAATGTCCCCTTTTATTTATTTTATTTAATTTTATTATACTCTACACCACTTCGTGGACTAGGGTATTATAAGTTAGTTTCGCGCCAACTGTTTGTAACACCAAGAAATAATCGAGCTAGACCCACCTTTAAGTATACCGATCGGCTTAGAATCACCAGCTGAGTCGATTTAACAATGTCTGTCTGTCCGTCCGTCCGTCCGTCCGTCCGTCTGCTATCCATCTAAGCTTGTTCGCACTCTACAGGTCGCAATTGTTGTCCGATTGTCATGAAACTTGGTAGAAGTTATTCTTTCTGGCCAGGGACCATCGGTATTGAATTGTCGCTCCCGATTTGACTTTTTCCGCTCTAGAAACCACATATTGTACCCGATTTTCTTGAAAATTGGCACAACATTTTAGAATCGAACTAGAAACACATATGCTGAAAGTGGGTAAGATCGGTTCAGATTTAGATATAGCCCACATACAAATGTCGCTCTCGATTTCACTTTTTCCGCTTTAGAAACCAGATATAGTACCCGATTTTCTTTAAAATTGGCACAACACCTTATAATCAAACTAGAAATACCTGTGGCGAAAGCGGGTTAGATCGGTTCAGATTTAGATATAGCCCCCATACAAATGTCGCTCCCGATTTGACTTTTTCCGCTCTAGAAACAACATCTTGTACCCGATATTTTCTTTAAAATTGGCACAACATTTTATAATCCAACTAGAAATACCTATGGTGAATGTGGGTAAGATCGGTTCAGATTTAGATATAGCCCCCATACAAATTTCGCTCCCGATTTGACTTTTTCTGCTCTAGAAACCACATATTGTACCCGTTTTTTGTTTAAAATTTGCCCAACATCTTATAATCCAACTAGAAACACCTATACAGAAATTGGGTAAGATCGGTTCAGATTTAGATATAGCCCCCATACAAATGTCGCTCCCGATTTACTTTTTCCGCTCTAAAATACACATATTGTACCCGTTTTTCTTTAAAATTGGCAAAACATCTTATAATCCAACTAAAAAACCTATGGTGAAAGTGGGTAAAATCGGTTCAGATTTAGACATAGCCCTCATACAAATGTTGCTCCCGAATGATTAACCGATTTTGGCCAAACTTTACATATTATATTTCACCAATAAACATACATGGTGAAAGCGGGTCACATCGTTCCAGGTTTCAATATACCCCCATACAAATGTCCTTTCCGATTTAACATTTTTTGTCAAACACATACATTTACAGGATGCAAAAATCCATCCCAATTTCACTTTTTACCGAATTGAATTGCAATGAGAATTGTTTGGGTGATGCCCATATGTCCATACTTTGGTATAACCCAAATGGGGCCCATTCTGATCTATTACAGCTCTAGAAACTACATCTTACATCGGATCTTAATCAAATTTTGCAGATCATGATATTTTTCAACTAGGAATACCTACCGTGAATGAGAAATATATAGGCCCATGTTTTAGACCAGGCCCAGAATGTTGTTATAGGCTCCTTTTTGAACTACATAAAATTGCTCCCATGAAATACCTGGGTTTAGGAATCAAAGCGAGGTACATACGCAGGGAGTGGTGTAGGGTATTATATAGTCGGCCCACTCGACTTTAGCCTTTCCTTACTTGTTTTATTTAATTTATTTTTTTCGAACAAACTTACCCCCTACCTTCACTCCCTTATGGGGCTCCCATATTTTTTATCAAATTTGCTCCCACCACTCTAACTGCTCCAAGGAGGCACCTAGTGGAGTCAAAGGTATAACCAACCTGCAATATTTTTTCAGGCCCAACATGTTCTCAGAACATACCTACCCTATATATTCAACCCATAAGGTGGTCCCCACACATTTTCTTCATTTCTTATAATTTTTTTTAATGAAGTAAACACTCAAAACTGCCCCCTAGTCACCCCTAGAGGAAAGACATGTAAGACTGGCCCCTCATTAATTTTCTCTCCCCAACATTTTCCCCAACCATAGCTGTCCCCTATACCCACTCCATAATGGAACTCCCATACAAAAACTACATTTTTATAAAATTTGCTCCCACCTCTCTAACTGCCCCAAGGAGGCCCCTACTGGAGTCAAATGTATGACTGACCCCCAATATTTTTCAGCACCAATATTTTCACCAATATTGGGGAGGATAAATTAGTGTAGGTCGGTCTTACATTTAACCCAGCTAGGGGCGACTCCAGGGCAGTTTTGGGTCTTACTGCCATAACAAAAAAATATCAAACATAAAAAATGCGTATGGGGACCACCTTAAGGGTTGACGATAGGAGGTAAGTACGTTCGGAGAAAATGTGGGGGGTTGAAAAAATATAGGGGGTCGGTCATACATTTAACTCCACTAGCTGCCTCCTTGGGCCAGTAAGAGCGGTGGGAATAAATTTTATAAAAAATTAATTTTTGTTTGGAGTGTATTCCACAGTATTATCGGTAGATTAGAGGCTGTCGGCATTACATAGAAGTGCACTACCGTATTAGGAAATTTTTGATTGTTCATTATTATAATAATAATAGTCCTCTACTATATATAAATATTAATATAATTATTAGTTAAAAATCTTCAAAAATGTGTCCTAAATATTATTAGGTAGAAACAATTTCCCTCAAGCCCGATTCAGAGTTACAAGCCGAACCATAATTATCGGCGGCGGCTGATTTGCCGGCTCGTTCTGTCATTCGATTACCTCTATTTATTTGACAATTTTGAGAACATTGAAGGAACAATTTGTATTGGTTTTTGATACCTTTTCTTTTATTTTTGTCAACTAATTCAATATTTGTTAATATTAGCAAATGTTCCCATAATTTCATATAATTATCCCATAAATTTTGTGGGAATTCATTCCCAAAATTTATAATATGGATGAATTTAATAAATATTTATGCAATTACTGCTTTCCATATGAGGCATATTTGATCAGACATCTTGAATATCATATTCCTTCCAAATAATGATAATACTCTACTTATTTTGACACACTAAAGAAGCACAATAGAGGAGCTGTTGTTTATTGTTATTTATAGGAACACATGGCCACACGTACTGGAATTGACTTATATAAATGCGACTTTCAAATCAAAATACAATCATTCAACTTTCTATAGACGTCATCATATAGTGGGATACTAAATTCAAAGAAAGATCCATATATTTCACAGTAGTAGGTTGTCTAACTCGACATATATTGTATCTCTGGCCCGATTTTTCTATTTGCAATTTCTTGATTTCATCGAAAGCCTAAATGTCTGCACCATTTTGATAGGAAAGGTTGTAATATTGAAGATCCAATATGTTTCAGAGAGGAATATATACATGATTTTAGCTACAGCCGTTTAATTTGTACCAGTTTCACTCCTTTTGCCATTATGACCACCTTTTTCCATTTCCGCGAAGACAGACGAGTGCAAATACTGAATATCATGTATCTAGCTACAACCGTTTGATTGAAGCCAAATTTAATTCCATTTAGATCCTGATGCTACGAATATCGGATGATCTTTTTATTATTCGCGGCACCGCAGTCACACACCGAATTTCATTATTATAGCTGAAGCGATTTGGTAGATACCATTTGTATCCCGCTTTTTCCATTTGTATCCCTTAAAAGTACGAATTTAAAAAATCCCTCTATTTTACGTATCTACGCAATTAGAGGGATGTACATATATTCCAAATTTATTAATTTTATTTATTTATTTATTATGAATTACAATACAAAGTAAATTTATATTCTAATTTTGGGTCCAGGGATTAAGCCGGGGTGACTAAGACCATTGTAGCTAGTTATTGCAGCGACAGACCAGAGCCTCTGGTGGGAATCGAACCCACGACTCCCACGCTGATAGCCGACCACGTTACCAACTAGACTACCGGGACGCTCATTCCAAATTTCATGTTTCTAGCTGTTGTGTTAGGGAAAAAATTTTCCCTCTGGGCCGATTTCGTCCACTAACTTAATCCCAACCGATCTGCAACCATAACAGGGCTGTGGAGTTGGAGTCGAAAAAAATAGTCGGCTCCGGGTAAATGTATTTTTTTTTCGTGGGAGTGGAAGGAACTAATATTTAAATTGGAGAAATTTGAAATTGGACTTGCAAACGATATTATTTCCTCAGTGACTAGAAGCGAGGCGGAAATAAGGAAGAATTCTATTCTATTGGCGGGAATATGTGTCGACCCTTTAAATATAATTTTACTAGCTGAACCCCGCCCGCTTCGCCAGGCAAAAAAACAAATGGTAAAATTAAAATCAGGTATCATATTGATATTATCGTGGTTATTAATATATACGTTCCAATTTTCAGCCTTCTATCTAAAAAACACTTTTGCCACGCCCCACCACCCACGAAACGAAAATTCAAAATCCGGCATCATATTTATCTTTCTCGTGGTCAGTAATATATACGTTCCAATTTTCAGCCTTCTAGCTTAAAAACACTATTGCTACGGCCACTAAACGAAAATCCAAATTTCGGCATCAAATTGATCTTTCTCGTGGTCAGTAATATATATGTACCAATTTTCAGCCTACTACTTCCCAAAAACACTATTGCCACGCCCCACTGCCCACCAAACGAAAATTCAAAATCCAGCATCATATTTATCTTTCTCGTTGTCAGTAATATATGTGTACCAATTTTCAGCCTTCTATCTCTAAAAACTCTTTTACCACGCCCACTCCGCCCACAAAACGAAAATCCAAATTTCGGCATCAAATTGATATTTCTCGTGGTCAGTAATATATACATTCCATTTTTCAGTCTTCTACCTCAAAGACCACTATTGCCACGCCCACTCCGCCCACAAAACGAAAATCCAAATTTCGGTATCATATTTATCATTCTCGTGGTCAGTAATATACATGTACCAATTTTCAGTCTTCTAGCTCTCAAAAACGATTTTGCCACGCCCAAATCCAAATTTCGGCATCAAATTGATCTTTCTCATGGTCAGTAATATATATGTACCAATTTTCAGCCTACTTCCTCTCAAAAACACTATTGTCACGCCCACTGCCCACCAAACGAAAATTCAAAATCCAGCATCATATTTATCTTTCTCGTGGTCAGTAATATATATGTACCAATTTTTAGCCTTCTAGCTCTCAAAAACACTTTTGCCACGCCCCAACGACCACGAAACGAAAATCCAAATTTCGGCATCACATTGATCTTTCTCGTGGTCAGTAATATATATGAACATTCCATTTTTCAGTCTTCTAGTTCAAAGAACACTATTGCCACGCCCACTCCGCCCACAAAACGAAAATCCAAATTTCGGCATCAAATTGATCTTTATCGTGGTCAGTAATATATATGTACCAATTTTCAGCCTACTACCTCTCAAAAACACTTTTGCCACGCCCACTCCGCCCACAAAACGAAAATCCAAATTTCGGCATCAAATTGATCTTTCTCGTGGTCAGTAATATGTACGTTCCAACTTTCAGCCGACTACCTCTCAAAAACACTTTTGCCACGCCCACTCCGCCCACAAAATGAAAATCCTAATTTCGGCATCATATTTATCATTCTCGTGGTCAGTAATATATACGTTCCAATTTTCAGTCTTCTAGCTCTCAAAAACACTAATGCCACGCCCACTCCGCCCACAAAATGAAAATCCAAATTTCGGCATCATATTTATCATTCTCGTGGTCAGTAATATATACGTTCCAATTTTCAGCCTTCTTGCTCTCAAAAACACTATTGCCACGCCCCCTCCGCCCACAGAGCAAATTTTTAAAAATGCTATAGCCTATAGTTCCTTCCAGACCTGCATCTATCTGTACCGAAAATGTCAACAACTTCGGTTCAGCCGTTTACACGTGATTGCGGAACAAACAAATAGACAGACAGACAGACAGACTTACACTAAGGTTTTATAATATTAATAGGGATAGGGATTAAACCATGATTAAGTTTTAGTGGCACGGCAAAGATTATATGAACTGGCAAAAAGAATGCAAAAAACTTTCAGTCCAGATGGCTCTCAAATATGCTATACACCTCACGAATCAACTCCTTCTGACGACATCGAAAAGTATTTCAATAGTTTGGAGAAAAATATAGCTAAAAGGTTAAGAAAGTGATCCCGTTGAAATACAAAAAGAAAACATTTATCGGGAATTGAATGAAACAAAAAATTTTGACAGAAAAGAGGATTTCTACCAAATAGTTGGATATTATCCAAAAAATTATTCGTCATGTGGTACTAGTAGCAGTTGCAATGCGACCTACTCAAGTGAGCATAGAGAGATTATTTTCCACCCTAAATCTTTTAAAAAGTGATATTCGTGCCTCAATGAAAGAGAAGTTGGTATGACAGTTTTTTTTATAAATTTTATTAGTACTTATAAATAGAATATATTTTTGTTTTGTTTCCATAGTATTTTGTATAATGATTTAAAAAATACTTTAAAATAACGGTATTACATTGAAATGTATTTGCCTTTTTTGTTTTATAAAATAAAATGGTTTTTCATTAAAAAATTGACATCATTACAATTATTGAAAAAAATACACCACCAAATATTATTGATTGAACATCCGGCGTCGACTCCGGAGTAGGAGTCGGAGTTCAGCAATTTTGCCTGAACCATAAGACACATTTAGGGAAAATTTGAACCTCCTAGCTCATTTCGTTCGGCCGCTATCGTGCTTTCAACAGACAGACAGACGGACATGGCCAGATCGTCTTAGAATTTTACCACGACCCAAAATATATTACAAACGGAATGGAAAAGTGAATATACATAATCCCATGCTTAGTTGGAGGGTATACAAATATTTAAATAGCTGCAGTCAATACCTTTCGACTAAATCGACTTTCGACTAATCGATTAATCGACTTTTGGGAGGAAAGAGTCGAAAAGTCGAAATCGACTTTACCATTGCCAAAGGTCGAAAAGTCGACTTTTGTTTTCGACTTTGTGCATCAATGAATTTAAGTTATTGAATACCGATTTTACTTTTTTCGTTCTAGACAACACATCATTTATCCGATTTTCTTCAAATGTGACACAACAACCAGATTTAGATTCCAATATAAATGTCATATTTATATATCCAATATAAATGTCTCTCGATTTGGTTTTGATTTGGTCTATTCATCTTTTCATTCATTTGCAATGTCGTCTTTTTATTTATTTGCACCAGTCGAATTTTCAAAAGTCGAAAAATCGACTTTTCATATATTTGCAAAAGTCGAAAAATCGGCTTTTTGCTCCAACTATGCATCCCTACTTTCGCCACAGTATTGACTGCACAGTGCCCATTTTTATAAAAAGGGTTTGAAAATTTAGACTATTAAATTATTTCACAAATTATTTCATTTGGGCAACATTCGAAAGGTATTGATTCTTTGGATTTATTTTTCATAACACCTTTTACAAAATGTTTCCAACAAATATGAAAAACCTCAAAAAATCAATCTAAATATCTATCTATATAGTATATAAAAGAGTTGCGTGATTGTGTGACTGACTGAGTCACTCCCCAGACCAAACGGCTAAAGCTAGAATCATGAAATTTGGCGTTACTTTTAAGGGGTAAAATGGGGTAAAAAGGTACAACAAAATGGTACCACCGCAATGACCAAACGGCTGGGCCTCTTTTGGGGGGTAAAATGGGGCAAAAAGGGACAAAAATGGTACCAACAATACGGCTGAAGATAGAATCATGATATTTGGTGTGTACATTTCTCTTACAGCGTATATATCAGACGTGAAGGGATTTTTCGTAATTCGTACTTTTTGGGGCGGCCTGGTAGAAAGGGATAAAAATAGTACCACCGCAATGACCAAACGGCTGGGCCTAGAATCTTGAAATTTGGTATAGACATTCCTTTTGCAGCATGAAGACATCCCACGAAATGTTATTTGCAAAATTCGTATCTTTGGAAGGTCAAATGGGACAAAAAGGGACAAAAATTGTACCAACACCATGGCTGAAGCTAGAATCATGAAATTTGGTATGTACAATTCTCTTACAGCGAAGAGATAAGATTTGAACGGAGTTTTTCGTAATTCGTACTTTTAAGGGGTAAAATGGGTTAAAGAGGGATACAAATTGTATCACCGCAATGACCAAACGACTGGGACTAGAATCGTGAAATTTGGTAAAAAAATCCTTTATAGCTTCAACGCGCCCAAGAATTTTTTTTTCAAAATTCGTACTTTTTGGGAGTGAAATCGGGTAAAAAGGGACAAAAATAGTGCCAATTAAAAGGATGGAGCTGAAACCATAATTCGGTGTGTACATCCCTCAAAATTTTTAGAATCGCAAAATGAAGGAATTTTTCGAAATTTGTACTTTTAAAGGGAAAAGGGGATAAAAAAGGTACCAACAACACGGATGACGCTACAATATTGAAACTCGGTGTGCATATTCGTTTTATAGCGCAGATCACTGATAAGAAAGCATTTTTCGAAATTTTTACTTTCAAGGGATTAAATGGGATAAAATTTGTACCACGGCTGAAGCTAGAATTGTGAAATTCGGTGTGTATATTCCTCTGACCGTGTAGACGCGAAGCATCACCTAATTTGTAAATGTATACTTTTAAGTAGAAATCGCAACAACAAGCGATTAAAATGGTACCCGCCAATGTATCAAATAAGGTATATATTACTCTGACGTGCAATACAGAAGTATTGCCTCAAAATATGTACTTTAATGGTGGAAGCGGATCAAAAGTGATAAAAATCGAACAAACCAAATTGGGGAAATTGGGATAAGGATGGTACTAATCAAAGTTTTCAGTTGAAATATGAAAAGAATGTTAGAAATTTGGTGTGTACATTTCTCCGAGTAAGTAGATGCGCAACATAAAATACTATTTCTAAATGTGTACACGTAAGGGCGGCACAAAAAGTGGTAAAAATGGCACCCACATAATAAAGGATACAAATAGTACCTACCAAAATATTGCAATAGAATAGAAGTATAGAAGTTATATGTAATGTATTTAATTTGTCAAAGGGCGTGACAACGCATACACATTTTATAGGTTTAAAGTGATTATAAAAACATTTTTAAATCTAAAATGGCAACTGATTTCGACTATCCGTATGGAAGTTTTACCAGTTTTATGTTGACCAAAGGTGTGTGCAGCGATGGTGGCAAAGATTCCGATCATCCGTATAGAATTTATAAAATGTTTAATTTTACGTATGAAGTGGTAATTTGTGAGGCAGATACAAAAAGGAACACTGCAAATTCATTCATGTTTCGTACACTCAAAGTGATTATAAAAACTTTATTAAATATCAAAATACAACTGGTTCCGAATATTTTACTAGGAATATGGACTATATGTGTGGGGGTACCATAACGGGTATATCATTTTCATCCATCTCCGAATTTAAACTAAGTCTGAGACAAATAATACCTTGTTCATAGTTTGAATAAATTACTTAACTCCCTTCGAGAGTTATCGTGTACACCAGCAAGCCAGACAGGGTATTAAATCACTATGATTTACAGTTTTTTCTATCCCAAATGCATATATTTATATCTACTCCATAGAGTGAGGGTATAATTATCTCGGATTTTTTTAAGAAAATTGTTTCAATTTAAATTAATCACTTGACTGCTTGTTTAATTTGTACAAGGGGTACAAAAATTCGGTGTATAAATTCCTCCAGCTAGATAGGATCTGGAATCGAGAATTTGGTGGGAATACGTATTTGGGAAAAAAAGCTTGTTTTCAAATTTTGTGAGCATTTACAAGCGATTTACCCTCAAATAAATATCCTTACACCGCATACGAAGTAGCGGGTATTTGCTAGTCAAATATATAACAAGTAAGGAAAGGCTAAAGTCGGGCGGGGCCGACTATGTGATACACTCCACTTTCTATTGGAATACAATTCAATTCAGTACAAAAGTGAAATCGGGAAAATTTTTTGTATGTTTCCTAATAATAGGCTAATATGACCTGGTCCAATTTGTCAAATCGTGAAGAATATTTGTATCGGGGATATATCCAAACATGGAATAAAGTGACTAACTTCCACAATAAGTTCTGCCAGTTCAAGTATAACGTGTTGTGCTCAATTTTAAGAAATTCTCTGAAAATACGCGGTTGCTGTGGGGGGAAAAGTCAATCCGAGAGCGAAATTTATATGAGAGCTATATCCAAATCTGAACCGATGTGGCCCGTTTGCACCATGGGTATTTCTAGTTGAAATATAAGATATTTTGCAAGATTTCAAGAAGATCTCTTAAAATATGTGGTTTCTATAGCAGAAAAAGTTATATCGGGAGCGAAATTTAAATGGGACCTATATATAAATCTGAACCGATCTGTCTTATTTTTACCATAGGTGTTCCGAGTTTAAATAAAAGATGTTTTGTCAATTTTGAAGAAAATTTGTTAAAATATGTGGATTCTAGAGCGTAAAAATTCAAATTGGGAGAGAAATTTTTATGGGAGCTATATATAAATCTGAACCGATGTGACCCATTATGACACATGTGTTTCCAGTTGAAATATAAGGGTTTTTGCGAATTTTGAAGAGGATCTGTTAAAATATGTGGTTCTTAGAGCAGAAAAAGTCAAATCGGGGGCGAAATTTTAATGGGAGCTATATATAAATCTGAACCGATCTGACCTATTTTCACCATAGGTGTTTCTAGTTTTAATATAAGATGTTTTGCCAAATCTGAAGACAATCTGATGCAATATGTGGTTTCTAGAGCGGAAAAAGTCAAATCGGGAGCGAAATTTGTATGGGAGCTATATATAAATCTGAACCGATCTGACCCATTTTTACCGCAGGTGTTTGTAGTTGAAATATAAGATGTTTTACCAATTTTGAAGAAAATCTGTTTTTATATGTGGTATCTAGAGTGAAAAGAGTCAAATCGGGAGTGAAATTCGTATGTGGGCTATATCTAAATCTGAACCGATTTTCTTCAAATTAAATAGCGTTCGTTCTTATCCCGAAAAACTTCGTTGTGCAAAGTTTCATTTAGTTCAGTTTACAATTGCGACCTGTATCGTGATTACAAGAATAGATGGACAGACGGACAGACAGACAGACATTGTTAAATCGATTCAAAAAGTGATTCTAAGTCGATCGGTATAATTAACAATGGGTCTATCTCTCTTCCTTTTGAGTGTTACAAACAAATGCACAAAGACATAATACTCTCGTGGAGTGTATAAAAATATATCTTGCAGGACTCTTTCTGTTAATGTCCAGTCCGACTACAGTGCGTATGCGTGATATTATCCTTAATCAACAGCACGTATACGTACATTACAGCCTAAAAGATTTGTTCGACGAAATTTGCGATTTTGACCTTGACGATAAGGGTTTTTTATTTTATATGTTCACAATTTTTCTTCTTTGTGACAAGAGCTACAACTTTGCCTCAGAGTGTAAATCAAAATTCCAATGATATGAGCCTGAGAAAATGATCACTTTATTGCAAAAATGACACAGAGCCCCAAATCTTTGGGGGCTCATAAAAAAGTGCATGACTTTGGGCAAAACAGTGAGACACGGGTCTTTTTTGGTCTTTTATCACGTAGTGGTGTCCGTATATGGTTATATTTCCATGAAATTGCACACAGTGTTTTGAAAAGTAAGTACGCAGATAAATTCATCTCAATGCAATTCAAATTCAGCCGCATTTGTTGTATTTTTTAATTCTACACCTCTTCAATATTATATTCAGAATATACAAATTGATATTGAGAAAAGTAAATTCATATTAGGAACATATAAATTCATAATGGGTAATGTAAATTTATAATAGGAACATGTTAATTCATAATGATAAATATAAATTCATAGTGAGAATTGTTAAATTATATTAAGAGCTATTATTTCACAATAGGAAAATAGCAATTCGTAATGAGAAATACAAGTTCGTAATCAGAAAATCCAAATTCATAATCAGAAAATATGTTTTCATATTCAGAAAATATGAATTCATAATGAGAAAATATAAATTTACAATAGGAACATTGATAAAATATTTTTTTCAATGAAAATATCCATAGAAGAACGTACATAAAATAGTTTCGATCATAAATTTTACTGTTCCTGATTATGAATTTTTATTTTTATACCCTCCACCTCCAGGATGGGGGTATATTCACTTTGTCATTCCGTTTGTAACACCTTGAAATATTCATCGGAGACCCCATAAAGTATATATATTCTGGGTCGTGGTAAAATTCTAAGACGATATAGCCATGTCCGTCTGTCTGTTGAAAGCACGATAGCGGCCGAACGAAATGAGCTAGGAGGTTCAAATTTTTCCTAAATGTGTCTTATGGTTGTAGATCGGTTGGGATTGAAAGTGGACGAAATCGGCCCAGAGGGAAAAAATTTTCCCTCACAAGGACTGAAAATACCCCTAATAATTAGAGTATTTCAGCATGTTTTTTGAACATATTAGCTTGTATTTAGTTGATATTTGCAATGCGCATTCCCTCTATAGCATAAAAGGGCACCATAGAGTGATTTTTATTTGTAGGGGCCGAAATGGGGCAAAAAGGGATAAAAATGGTACCTATCAAACGACAACAGATAGAAACACTAAATTTGGCGTGTACATTCCTCTAATAGAGTAGATACATAATATAAAAGTATTTTTTCTAAATTCGTACTTTTAAGGGGTTAAATGGGGATAGAGGGATAAAAATAGTACCAACCTAACGGCTGCACCTAGAATAATGAAATTCGATATATACATTCCTCTGATTGCGTAGACAGGTAAAATAAAAGAACTTTCCAAAATTCGTACTTTTTGGGGTTCAAATGGAAAAAGGGGACAAAAATAGTACCTACCAAATGACAGCAGCTAGAATCATGAAATTCGGAGTATACATTCCTCTGACTGCGTAGACACAAAAAATAAAACGTTTTTCCCAAATTCGTACTTTCAATGTATACGATGGCTACAGGGGATAAAAATAGTACCAACTAAACGAATACAGCTATGATGAAATTCAGTGTGTACATCCCTCTAATTGTATAGATACGTAAAATAAAGAGGTTTTGGATAGTCGTACTCTTGAGGGGGCAAAATTGGAAAAAGGGGATAAAAATGGTACCAACAAAATGACCGCTGATAGAATCATGGAATTCGGTGTGTACATTCCTCTTACTGCATAGCCACGTAAAATATTTTTCCCAAATTCGTTTGTTGCTTTTACGACAAAAAATGGTAGAATCATGAAGTTGTCTTATACTGCGTACGTGAGAGATAAGGTATTTTCAAAATTTATACTTTTGAAATTAATATAGGATGGAAATACAACCAACCAAACGACTGTAGCTGAAAATACACTCTCTATCCCCCAATATTTAGGGTATTTATGATTGCTCCCTTATATATACTTTGTGAATTGAAGTATTATATCCATTATATATGTATATAGTATACAAATATTGGTAGCTTGGCTTATTAATTAAATTTCTTATTTTCATACAGTTAAAATTTGTTGCGGACATTCCTCTTGTAGCTTGGAAGCACCACAAAGAAAATAAAAGTTTTAGCGGGCGAAATGGGACAAAAAGGGATAAAATATGGTACCAATGATACGACAACAGCTAGAATCATGAAATTCGGTGTGTACATCCCTCTAATTGCATAGACACGTAAAATAGAGGGATTTTTCAAAATTCGTACTTTTAAGGGATATAATTAAAAAGATTCATAAAAATGGAACCTACCAAACCGCTGAAGTTGAAATCATGAAATTCGGTGTATACATTCTGACTATGAAGATTCGAAAAAGGGTTTTTTTCGAAATTTGTACATTTGGGCGGAGAATGGGGCGAATGGGGATATCTTTAAAATTTATACTTTGTCTGTATCTGAAAATGCTTCTTTCTAATGGCGACTGACAATCGCCTAATATTTAGGCATGTTCACTTTCACAATTTCAGCATTCTATATATATATATTAGTCGATTTTGCACAGTGCGCATAAGTATACATTATAGTTTGAAATAGTATACAAATATAGTAATGTTCATAAAAATATCACAATTTTCGTAAGATGGTACTGTGCTTCTATGTAAAGTCGACTTCCTTTAATCTTCTGGTAATACTGTGGAATGCACTCCATGGTGGAGGGTATATAAGATTCGGCCTGGCCGAACTTAACGCCTTCTTACTTGTTTCATTATGATATTCATATTTCCTGAATATGAATTTATATTTTCTCATTGTCAATTTAGATTTTCTCATTTTGTATTTATATTTCTCGTTATGAATTTATATGTTCTTATTATGAATTTATATTTCTCAATATGAATTTACATATTCTGATTATAAATTACATTTTCTCATTATAAACATGAATAAACGGTTTTGACGCCATAATAAAGCTAAGAAACCACAATTTCTAATAAAACAAAATATCTTTAAATGTGAGAGGAATAGTTCGACAAGGTCGTTTTATACACTCCACGAGAGGTCGATCTTCCAAAATTCATGGGCGAAATTTTTTTGTATAAGTTGACGTGTAAGCGAAGCGAGATATACCCATTGCACCGATCGACTTAGAATCACTTTTTGAATCGATTTAGCAATGTCCATCTGTCTGTCTGTTTGTCCATCTATTCTTGTAATCAAAGTACAGGTCGCAATTCTAGCAAGTACCAAATGAAACTTTGCACAACGATGTTTTTCGGGTTAAGGACGAACGCTATTTAATTTGAAGAAAATCGGTTCAGATTTATATATAGCTCCCATACAACTTTCGCTCCCGACATGACATTGACCCCAGAAACCACATATTTTCACATTATTTCTTCAAATTGAGCATAACACGTTGTATTTGAACTGGAAGGACCTATTGCGTAAGTGGGTCACATAATTCCATGTTAGAATTTTGACGATTTGGCAAATTGGACACATACTCAATTAGGACACATACAAAAAGCCTTCACTTCTTTACCGAATTGTATTCTGATAGAAAGTGGAGTGTATCATATAGTCGGCCCCGCATGACTTCAGCCTTTCCTTACTTGTTTAATATTCAAAATCTGGTCGAAAATCCGTAATACGAAAAAATAATTTTTTCTGTGTAATTTGAACAAATATTTAAAATAATGTTAAAAAAAAATAAAAAAATTGACTTTTCTTTAAAATCGAAAAATGCGAAAAGTTGTCAACTTTGATCCAATTTCTAAAATATCCGATCGTCCGATATGAATGTTGAAATCTCAAAATAATCCTTGGGTCCTTGTCTAATTTAAATTTTGTACAGAACTCAAAAATGTTTACTGGAACAAAAGCTATTGAATTTTGGCCGATGGATCTTGACTCTGAACCACTGTGTGATGCGAAAATTATTAAGGACACCAATTATTTGCCTTCACAAATATTTATAAGTAAATGTAATTGCTCTTTCCAATAACGAGATATCAAAAAATTAAGAAAATTACAGATATGTTTTTCAGTATACTTTTAATTTTTGGGGTCCTTCATCTACAGGGACATTCCACTATTCGTAAGGAGAAGATGCAAACCTTTCAGATGATACCAATATAGTTAGAATTTCTCACATCATATTTAAGTTCCTACTATGACAGTCAATTATGTGTTAGTCAACCAAAATTTACCCCCATTACTAGAAGGTGCTCTTCGATACTTTAACAAAGATTGTATGAATTCTTATCAAGATGTTTAGAAGAATTCTCATCAAGTGGTACAAATTGTAGAAGGCAATAAAATCTAATTATTCACTTGTGTAATTGGCTTAAGTAACAACAAGTAAAAACGGCGTTAAGTTCGGCCGGGCCGACCTTTATATACCCTCCACCATGGATTACATTTCACAGAGGCTGTCGATTTTCGTAGAAGTGCAGTAACATTACATGTCAATGTCATTTTTTTAATATAGCCAAACCAAAATAAATACAAATATTGAAAAACCAAATAAATATAAAACTGTCAAACCACACTTAACAAAACTACCAATACGTTTATAATATATACCGAAATAATACTCCAAGTCAATTCAAAAAGTAAATATAAGATAGCAATCTTCAATAAAACTTAAACACGACAGTTGCTTGTATTTCCGTCAATTTTAATTCCAAAAAGTACAAATTTTGAAAATTGATTATTTCTCACGTACACAGTGCAAGATAACCTAACTTCATGATTCAAAAAAAAAAAATAAAAAATACGAATTTGGAAAAATATTTTTATTTTGCTTGACTATGCAGTCAGACGAGTGTGTACACCGAATTCCGTCACTCTAGCTGCGGCCACTTGGTTGGTACCATTTTTATCCCTTTTTACCATTTTACCCCCTTAAAAGTACGGCTTTCTAAAAATCCCTTTAATTTACTTGTCTACGCAATTAGAGGTATGTACACACCAAATTTCATCATTCTAGCTGTAGCCGTTTAGTTGGTACCATTTTTATCCCTCTGTCCCATTGTATCCCTTGAAAGTACGAATTTTGAAAAACCTTTTTATTTTTCGTGTCTACGTAGTCAGAGGAATGTATACTCCGAATTTCACGACTCTAGCTGCTGTCATTTGGTTGGTACTATTTTTATGCCCTTTTTCCATTTTAACCCCAAAAAGTACGAATTTTGAAAAATCTCTTTATTTTACGTGTCTACACAATCAGGGGAATGTATACGGCGAATTTCATTATTTGATGTGTAGCCGTTTGGTTGGTACCACTTTTATCCTTCTTTTCCAAGTTTACCCCTTAAAAGTACAAATTTTGAAAAATAATTATATATTATGTATCTACTCAATTAGAGGAACGTACGTACCAAATTTCGTGTTTCTAGCTGTTGTCGTTTGATAGGTACCATTTTTATCCCTTTTTGCCCCCATTTCAGCCCCTACGAATGAGAAGCACTTTATATGCGCATACCCAATATCAAGTAAGTACAAGTAGACATGTTGAAAAAATATGCCTAAATACTGTAAAATATAAGGGATTATTATGAGTATTTTTAGTCCTTGTGAGGGAACAAATTTTCCCTTTGGGCCAATTTCGCCCAGTTTCAATCCCAACCGATCTACGACTATAAGACGCATTTATGTAAAATTTGGACGTCCTAGCTTCGTCTTGCTTCCAACAGACGGACGGACGGACATGGCTAGATTGTCTTAGAATTTTATGACGATCAAGAATATATATACTTTCTAGGGTCTCAGGTCGATATTTCAAGGTGTTACAAACGGAATGACAAAGTTAGTATGCCCCCATTAACAATATACAAAATGTCTATGTTTAATGAATTATATGTATTTATCTTTCTTATTTCGATTCACAAACAACTTGCAAATACATAAGTATGGGATTAAAGTGATTCAATTTCAATTAATTAATTTAAGCACTGTGTTTCCTGACTAACAGCTCATCATCTTTGCACTCGAATGTAACCTCAATGCCGTTGTCCAACCAGGGTTGTGACCAAATCTTTACATCGCAGTTTTTAATTTTCTCATCATCGTCGATGATATCAGCGTTAATCTTGTAGAGAGAACCCGATACAAGTTGTTTGGTCGCTGAATTAACCTTGGCCAGTCTGTGGAGAATTAAATTAAAAAAAAAAACATTTTCGCATTAGTGACATCATAAATAAATCCAAATAACACTGGTCTACAAAACCGTATATATCGGTGGATGTTAAAATGTTGTTTAAATGGACCCAGCAAAACGGTTGGGCCTTAAATCTTGAAATTTTTGCTGGCATTCCTCTTAAAACACGAAAGCGGCCAAAAAATATGTTAGCAAAATTTGTACTTTTTGGGGGGGGGGAGTGAAACTGGGTAAAAAGGGATAAAAATGGTATCAAACGGATGGAGCTCGAATCATAAACTTCGGTGTGTACATTCCGCAAAATACTTAGAAACGCAAAATTTACTTTTAAGCGGTAAACGGGGATAAAAAAGGTACCAACAACACGGATGACGCTTCAATCATGAAATTCGGTGTGTATATTCGTCTTACAGCGTACACGAGTGATTACAAGGAATTTTCGAAATTTGTACTTTTAACTGCCCCTAGAATCTTGAAATTTAGTACAAACATTCCTCTTGTCAAAAACACGAACGCGACCAAAACAAGTAAGGAAAGGCTAAAGTCGGCGGGGCCGACTATATGATACACCCCACTTTTTATCGGAATACAATTCAATTCAGAAAAAAGTGAAAATGGGAAAATTTTCCTAATCACAGGCTAATGTGACCTGGTCCAATTTGGCAAATCGAGAATAATATTTGTATCGGAGCTATATCCAAACATGGAATGAATAAGTACTTCTAGTTGAAGTATAACGTGTTATGCTCAATTTTAAGAAATTCTCTGAAAATACGCGGTTTCTGGGGGAACTAAATTTGTATGAGAGCTATATGTAAATCTGAACCGATGTGACCCATTTTCACCATAGGTATTCCTACTTTAAATATATGATGTTTTGCCAATTTTGATGAAAATATGTTGAAATATGTGGATTCTGGAGCGGAAAAATTCAAATTGGGAGCGAAATTTGTATGGGAGCTATATATAAATCTGAACCGATCTAACACATTTTTAACACGGGTGTTTCCAGTTGAAATATAAGGTGTTTTGCCAATTTTGAAGAAAATCTCTTGAAATATGTGGATTATAGAGCCGAAAAGTTCAAATTGGGAACGAAAATTGTATGGGAGCTATATATAAATCTGAACCGATCTAACACATTTTTACCACAAGTGTTTCCAGTGGAAATATAAGGTGTTTTGCGAATTTTGAAGAAAATCTGTTGAAATATGTGGTATCTAGAGTGAAAAGGGTCAAATCGGGAGTGAAATTCGTATGGGGCTATATCTAAATCTGAACCGATTTTCTTCAAATTAAATAGCGTTCGTCCTTGTCCCGAAAAACTTCGTTGTGCAAAGTTTCGTTTGGTTCTGGCTACAATTTCGATCTGTATCGTGATTACAATAGATGGACAGACGGACATTGCTAAATCGACTCAGAAAGTGATTCTAAGCCGATCGGTATAATTAACAATGGGTCTATCACCCTTCCTTTTGAGTGTTACAAACAAATGCACAAAGACATAATACTCTCGTGGAGTGTATAAAAATATGTTTGCAAAATTCGTAGTTTTTTTGGGGTGAAACTGGATAAAAATGGCGCAAATCAAACGACTGAATCATGAAATTCAATGTGTAAATGCATCCAAATATTCCTCCAAATGCAGGAATTTTTCGAAACTCGTATAGGGTCCGCCAAATAACTTTTTTTTTTGAAAATGTTATAAAAAACTACTGAATATTTTCTCAAATTTCTTGAAGAAAATTTATTTAGATTTTCCGAAGTTTCATCATTAATTTTGGTCTCTACTTTCAGAAGTTTAAAGTCTTGTTCATGACCCAAAATTAGTGTCGCACGGTGTTATATTCAAAATCACCTAAAATGATATTTACATTGAACATGCCGCACAAGATTTCAGCAATTACAACAAATCTTGGGGACATAGGTTCCGCCGTCACAACTACAATGAGAGTATCCCATCCCCTTTTTTTTGTGAGTCTGAGGTCCATAGTTCATCAAATCTAAGTGGATATCGAATATAACAAATTAAGACTCTAAGCGACCCTGTAATTCTGAAAAGGCATGTTGAGTAGACCATTTTGTGACAGGTGGTCTGAGTATGTTAATGTCCTTATTGTCACAATTATATTGTAGAATTTTATAAGGATCATGTTTGTGGAAGATCCTAATCATCTCGCTACTCTCTTTATGTGTCAATTTGACCCTTTATTCGAGAAAACCAAAAAAATCATATCAAAAAGAACCCTTAAGGATTAAAATGTTCTGGGGGGGTCACCAAAGTTGTATGAAAAGCTCTTCACGCTCGTAATAGCAAAATTACACATCAACTTATGCAAAAATTCGCCCATGAGTTTTGGAAGATCGTCCTTTTTAACAAAAAATGTGGCTATAAAAATAGGATTTTTTTGCAAAATTTCGAGAAAGCTCAAAGCTCAATGAAATATAAATTTGTAGACATGACATTTTTTTTGCAATTTTTTCAAGATATGAAAACTTTGATTCACTGTAAAAAGAAACTCAGACCAGATGGATAGTAATTTTATTCAACAAAAATGATCTACTCAAAATGCCCTTTCGATATTCTGTTCCATTCGAAAAGTCTTAATTTGTTGGATAGTGTAATCTTAGATATTAATAAAGAAAAGAAAATATTTTCGTGTCAGAGAAATGAGATTTTTGGAGACTGTTCCTGCAGCACTGTTTCTATTTGAAACCGAGAATTACAACATTGGCACCTTATTTTAATTACACAATACAACACGAAAAAAATTACGGATTCTGAAAGAGGAGACTAAAAAATATACGTGTGTCGACATTTTGACAGATCACATTGGAATTTCCTTTTATTGGCGGTTAAAGTATACCAGCTCTGGCGTGTTCTTGCAGCATATCGGTATATAAAACTATGTTTTCTTTACATCTGAGTTGTAGTTCAGCAACTTTGTAGACAATGGTATGGCAAATATTTATGTAGAACATATTGACCCTCTAACTCTCCCTTCTAACGGCCCTTTTTGGTTTATTCTAACAAATTGTAAAAAAACTCTCCGAAAAAGGGGAAGGACTGGGATGAAATGTTCTACAATAAAATTGTACTATATATGGGAATATCCCAGTGGCCCGGACGTGACATTCGCGCGGCTTAAACTACGCCAAAAACAAGAAAGAAACTGAAAAAGTCGATCAGCGTTTTTAGTCTTCTAAAGCGCTTACAGAGTAAAAATATATCATCAGGAGTTAGTACAAATTAGTACAAAATTATAAACAATTTTACATCGAAACGGACGAGACAAAAAACAGAAGTACTTTTGAAGGTCTTATAGAAATATACAAAGTTCAGCGATTTTTTGAGAACTTTGTTTTTCCTTATATACATGTAAATGAAGGTCAGAGGATATATTTTGTTCGTATATTTATGAAATATGAGAATTATCACTTAATTTGTATACACTCCACGAGAGTATTATGTCTTTGTGCATTTGTTTGTATCACCCAAAAGGAAGAGTGATAGACCCATTGTTAATTATACCGATCGGCTTAGAATCACTTTCTGAGTCGATTTAGCAATGTCCGTCTGTCCGCCTGTCCATTTATTGTTGTAGTCACGATACAGGTCCCAATTGTAGCCAGAACGAAACGAAACTTTGAACAACGAAGTTTTTCGGGACAAGGACGAACGATATTTAATTTGAAGAAAATCGGTTCAGATTTAGATATAGCCCCCATACGAATTCCACTCCCGATTTGATTTTCTTCAAAATTGGCAAAACATCTTATAGTTCAACTAGAAACACCTGTGGCAAAATGTGTTAGATCGGTTCAGATTTATATATAGCTCCCATACAAATTCCGTACCCAATTTGAATTTTTCCGCTCTAGAGTCCACATATTTTAACAGATTTTCTTCAAAATTCGCAAAACACCTTATATTTTAACTAGAAACTTCTGTGGTAAAAATGTGTTAGATCGGTTCAGATTTATAAATAGCTCCCATTCAAATTTCGCTCCCAATTTGAATTTTTCCGCTCTAGAATCCACATATTTTAACATATTTCCTTCAAAATTGGCAAAACATCTTACATTTAAACTAGGAACACCTATGGCGAAAATAAGTCAGATCGGTTCAGATTTATATATAGCTCCCATACAAATTCCGTTCCCAATTTGAATTTTTCCGCTCTAGAATCCACATATTTTAACAGATTTTCTTCAAAATTCGCAAAACACCTTATATTTAAACTAGAAACATCTGTGGTAAAAATGTGTTAGATCGGTTCAGATTTATATATAGCTCCCATTCAAATTTCGCTCCCAATTTGAATTTTTCCGCTCTAGAATCCACATATTTTAACATATTTCCTTCAAAATTGGCAAAACATCTTACATTTAAACTAGGAACACCTATGGCGAAAATAAGTCAGATCGGTTCAGATTTATATATAGCTCCCATACAAATTCCGTTCCCAATTTGAATTTTTCCGCTCTAGAATCCACATATTTTAACAGATTTTCTTCAAAATTCGCAAAACACCTTATATTTAAACTAGAAACATCTGTGGTAAAAATGTGTTAGATCGGTTCAGATTTATATATAGCTCCCATACAAATTTCGCTCCCAATTTGAACTTTTCCGCTCCAGAATCCACATATTTCAACAGATTTTCTTCCAGATTGGCAAAACATCTTATATTTAAACTAGAAACATCTGTGGTAAAAATGTGTTAGATCGGTTCAGATTTATATATAGCTCCCATACAAATTCCGTTCCCAATTTGAATTTTTCCGCTCTAGAATCCACATATTTTAACAGATTTTCTTCAAAATTCGCAAAACACCTTATATTTAAACTAGAAACATCTGTGGTAAAAATGTGTTAGATCGGTTCAGATTTATATATAGCTCCCATACAAATTTCGCTCCCAATTTGAACTTTTCCGCTCCAGAATCCACATATTTCAACAGATTTTCTTCCAAATTGGCAAAACATCTTATATTTAAACTAGGAACACCTATGGTGATAATGGGTCACATCGGTTCACATTTACATATAGCTCTCATATAAATTTCGTTCCCCCAGAAACCGCATATTTTCAGAGAATTTCTTAAAATTGAGCATAACACGTTATACTTCAACCGGAAGAACTTATTGTGAAAGTTAGTCACTTGTTTGGATATAGCCCCGATACAAATATTATTCTCGATTTGACAAATTGGACCAGGACATATTAGCCTGTGATTAGGAAACATACACAAAATTTTCCCGTTTCACTTTTTTACTGAATTGAATTGTATTCCGATAGAAAGTGGAGTGTATCATATAGTCGGCCCCGCCCGACTTTAGCCTTTCCTTACGTGTTGGGAGATGCCCATGTGTCACTTAACACAAAAACCAATCAAATTCATGATTGCCAATTAAGGGTTAATTTTGATATTGTTCACTAGGGGTGGGATAGTGCACGACTTTTCGATTTTGATATGCTAGAACCCCTTTTTTTGTGAGTTCGGAAAAAAATTCATGAGCCGAAACATGGGGGTGGTGGGCGCTCATCGGGGTCAAAGGTAAGTGGTAAAAATACACAAAAAGCCCCAAAACTACCTCGGAGTTACTCCCCGAGGGGCTAAATATAAGACCGACCCCATTAATTTGTCCTCCCCAAATTTTTTTCGAACACACAAACCCCCTATCCCCACTCCTTAAGGGGGGCACCCATATAACAAATTATTTTCTATAAAATTTGCCCCCACCGCTTATACTGGCCCCAGGAGACAGCTATATTTTTTTTATGAAAAAAAGGCCCAAAACTGCCCCGCAGTATAGCTTAGATGGGAGAAGTGTAAGACTGATCCTTTTAATTTGACCCCCTCAACATTTTCCCCAAACATACCTACACTTCTCCAATCTAAGGTATACTGCGGGACAGTTTTGAGCCTTTCTTTGATAAAAAATATAAAAAATAGGCAAATGTATGGGGGCCACCTTAAGGATTGCAAATGGAGGGTAGGTGTGCTCTGACTATTACCGCCAGATTGGGCCAGATTGTTATGATAATTTGTTGCAAATTTAAATAAATTTAAAGATCAATCCCGTTTGTTGCGAGAGGCTAATATCAAAATGTTTAGACAGCGTGATCTACCTCCGTACCCAAATAATACTTCAAGTGCATTCAGATAATGTGCTTAAATACACTAAATATATTATGTGTGACTGGTAGGAAAAAACTGTATTCCTTTCGATCAATTTCACAAATTTTAGAGGAGCCTACACACTGAATTTCATAATTCCAGCTACAGCCGTTTGGTTGTTACAATTTTGATCCCCTTTTCCCCATTTTAATCCTAAAAGTACGAATTGAGAAAAAAAATCTGTTTTGTTCGTTCACGCAGCCAGAGGGACGTTTATAAAGGGTGATTTTTTAGCTTTTTGGCAACACTGGTTTAAACAGCTGACGCACGTTTCGTGTTTTGTTTCACTGTCACAACATCTTCAGTTTGGTCTATAATTCAACCATGAATCGTCTTACAAACAAACAACGCTTGCAAATTATTGAATTTTATTATCAAAATGCGTGCTCTGTTAAGAAAGTTCATCGCGCGCTTCTTCCATTTTATGGTCAGTTTAATCGACCCACTGAAGCGGCTATTCGGGCTATTGTGACTAAATTTCGCACCAAATTTACATTGTTGGACATTAAACCACCAACACGCTTACATAGAGTGGGAACTGAAGAAAATCGGCCAGTGTTAATGATGACCATCAATTATCGATTCGTCGCCGTTCGCAGCAATTGGGCCTCTGTTACTCAAAAACGTGGAAATGCCAAAATTGGACTAAGTGGATGGACCATTTGAGGCGCATTTGCATGAAATAATCTTCAAACATTAAATTATAAGGACCGTACTATCGATTTAAATAAAGATTTCATGAATTTTTCTGAATTTTATGTTTTTTTTTGAAAAACTTTTCTATAGCTTTTAAAAAATCACCCTTTACTATGCTGGGTCGCGGTCCATGCAAATGGAAAAACAATTTCCAGTTACCCAACGAATATTAAGTTTGGACTGTTTAATGATGATTTGCAAAATATTTCGTCCTAGATCAAGCCGTCTGTGGGCTAAACGTTCCTGAAAATACCCCTAAAAATCTTGTTTCCCCGTGTAATTTTCTTCAAAAATTTTTTTCTGGAATAATTGATTCTTGAAAGTACTTTAAATATAAATTTTGATTCTTGCCTTAGAGTAACATATTTGTCGAATTATAGGTCCTGTATAGTAATTTTTATGTTTTTTCATAGTATCAACTGAAAAATTTATCGTATTTGGTGTCAGTATTTTATAGAAAAAAATATAGCGGCATTCAATACCATTCGAATGATGCCTAAATGATAAACATCGGAAGGAAATTGACGCCGCAGCGCTAATTTTTGTAAAAAGAGTTCTACAATTTTGGCTCTGAAAAGTCATTATTCTTTTACAACATGGAGTCAGTGACGTCATTTTTATCCGATATTCATCATTCGAAAGGTATTGGTTCCTTCTTTTTATTTTTCATAACAACTTTTACAAAATGTAAGTTTTTAGTTGTCACCTTGAAAAACCACAAAATAATCAATATAAACGTCCAATAATACGACCAATGAGTTATTCTAGAACAAGACAAGAATAAAAAATTTTATTTAAAGTGTTCTCAAGGGTCTATTAATTCAGAAAAAAATGGACAAAAATGCAACATAAAAAATTACACGAGAAGAACATGATTTTTAGAGGTGTTTCCAGGAGCGTTTAGCTCACAGTGACGAAATATTTTGGATATCATCATTAATCTTTATTTCTGGGTGGTGCCCGCTGCAAATAAAATTTTCGTGACCCATCCTAGTATATACCGAATTCCATGATTCTAGCTGCAGCGGCTTTTTTCTTACCATTTCCCCCTAAATTTACAAATTTTGAAAAATTACTTCAGATTGTACATCTTGCATACAAATTCAGAGTAATGTAAATATAAACCAAATTTCATGATTTAAACTCCAGCCGTTTCGATGGTACTATTTTTATCCCTCATTTCCCATTTTATACCTTACGAAGTACGAATTTCGAAATATCCATTTATTTTACAAGTCTACGCAGTTAGAGGTAGGTGCAAACCGAATTTCATGTTTCTAGCTGTTGAGGTTGAATTGGTACTATTTTTATCCCTTTTTGTCCCCTAATTGTGTGCACTTTGTAAAGGATCAAAAAATAGGGGACCATTTTTTGGTTGGATTTAACGTTTCTTTCAAAGTTTTCGATTTTGTAGTCCAGTGTAAGTAAACAGCGATGAACGCTGCAACACCGAAGGCAAATTCTAAACGAGTTTTTTTGTTGAATAATTCAACCTCTGAAAAAACTTTTTTTATTGAATACTCACTTATAGTTTGGTCCATCTTCGCCGGCTGCCAATTTCTCTAGGGAAAATTCCAGAGCCTCTTCGGCATCCTTGATGTCATCACCTGCCAACTTGCGGACACCACCACTTTTTTTGAATTCCTAGCAATGAAATAGTTGAATATTGAATGTGTCACAGAAAACCGTTGCCAGCTTAAGCTGGAACTTACGCCTTTAGTGGGCCCAGCCGAAGCCATAACACAAATTAGCGTTAAAATGGTGAATATTAAAATTGTATTCATTTTCGCTTGATTGACTTTTTGTTTGTTTGTCAGTTAATTAATATCAGTACGTTGTTCGTTGTTCACTTCTCGATACTCACAGAGAGACTGTTTGGCCGTTTCGGCTAATGTTTGATTTTTATAGACCTGTTGCGGTCTTTTGATTTGCATATATAAATACTGTCCCCATACTTCGTATTTGGACACTACACAGTGGTTTCAAATCGATTTTTTCAGAATTAATGATATATTGATGAAATTTCGCAGGTGTAGAGCAGATATACTTTAAAGAGGAGTTGCAAAGCTTTGTAACCATAGTGTGTGTAGGCTGAAGGAATTTTTCGTATGGGGTAAGGTGTCCACATTTTACCCAGGAGGTCTCGGCCTCAAATCGTGGCTCGGGATATAATCTTTCTATAATAATTATTTTTAAAAATAAACAATGTTTAACAATGTTACAATTTTATTAATTTAAAAAATCTTTAATTAATTTTATAAATTTATTGTTTTACTAATGTGCTTCAAGTATTGAATTTTTTATTAAATATTAGTACAATATAATACCAATAAAATAAAATAGCATTACTTAATTTAATGCCAATTTAATTTAATATTTATTTGCATTTTGTTTGTATTAGTTCATATTCTCCATATATTCTACCTAAAAATGGTTTGATATTGTTGTTCAACACACGCAATAGAGGATAGCTGAGATGGTTAGAGTGTCTTGGTAACAACCAGAAGGTCCGCTGTTCTACCTCCGATAGCGGCGGACTATTTAAAAAGGAAATGGAAAGTAGTGAAACAGTGCATTATTTAGCACGACCTTAAAATTAACTTTTAAGTCTTAAGTCTTTCAAAAAAAAAACAAGTAAGGAAGGGCTAAAGTCGGACGGGGCCGACTATATAATACCCTACACCACTCCCTGCATATATACATCGCTTTGATTACTAAACCCAGGTATTCCATGGGAGCAATTTTATGTAGTTCATATAAATTATACAGT
The DNA here is from genome assembly GCA_947397865.1 of Polietes domitor. Classification (NCBI taxonomy): domain Eukaryota; kingdom Metazoa; phylum Arthropoda; class Insecta; order Diptera; family Muscidae; genus Polietes; species Polietes domitor. The sequence continues at coordinate 141,927,025 of OX377618.1, forward strand.
TACAATCAATTCATCTTTAGTCAAATTTAATGAATATGGTAAATAATAAATAATTGATCCAATTTTCCAGCAGATATTCCGAGTAAAGTAAATATAACATGATATGGAAAAATAGATCAAGATCCACAGGTTTTTTTAGTTGGATTTTTAGATTGTTGTGCCAATTTTAAAGAAAATCGGGTACAATATGTGGTTTCTATAGCGGAAAAAGTGAAATCGGAAGCGACATTTGTATGGGGGCTATATCTAAATCTGAACCGATCTTACCCACTTTCAGCATAGGTGTTTCTAGTTCGATTATAAAATGTTGTGTCAATTTTAAAGAAAATCGGGTACAATATGTGGTTTCTAAAGCGGAAAAAGTGAAATCGGAAGCGACATTTGTATGGGGGCTATATCTAAATCTGAACCGATCTTACCCACTTTCAACATAGGTGTTTCTAGTTCCATTATAAAATGTTGTGCCAATTTTAAAGAAAATCGGGTACGATACGTGGTTTCTAAAGCGGAAAAAGTGAAATCGGGAGCGACATTTGTATGGGGGCTATATCTAAATCTGAACCGATCTTACCCACTTTCAGCATAGGTGTTTCTAGTTCCATTATAAAATGTTGTGCCAATTTTAAAGAAAATCGGGTCCAATATGTGGTTTCTGAAGCGGAAAAAGTGAAATCGGGAGCGACATTTGTATGGGGGCTATATCTAAATCTGAACCGATCTTACCCACTTTCAGCATAGGTGTTTCTAGTTCCATTATAAAATGTTGTGCCAATTTTAAAGAAAATCGGGTCCAATATGTGGATTCTGAAGCGGAAAAAGTGAAATCGGGAGCGACATTTGTATGGGGGCTATATCTAAATCTGAGCCGATTTCCTCCAAATTCAATACCGATGGTCCTTGGCCAGAAAAAATAACTTCTGCCAAGTTTTATGACAATCGGACAACAATTGCGACCTGTAGAGTGCGAACAAGCTTAGATGGACAGCAGACGGACAGGCGGACAGACAGACATTGTTAAACCGACGCAGCTGGGGATTCTAAGCCGATCGGTATACTTAAAGGTGGGTCTAGCTCGATTATTTCTTGGTGTTACAAACATTTGGCGCGAAACTAACTTATAATACCCTAGCCCACGAAGTGGTGTAGGGTATAAAAACAGTAAAATGGACCAAAGGGGAAAACTTCTTCCATAAAAAACATCTTCTTTAAAATTAATTAATTAATTTTAATTCAAACTTAGAATAAAGAAACAGCTCAATTTTTAAAAAAATATCGCAATTACTAAAAAATATAATTTTCCAAAATTTTACTGCGCTTCTACGTGAGTTCGACTGTAGTATTGATTAAAGCATGTGGTTTATAGAGCGGAAAAAGTAAAATCAGAGGTAATATTTGTATGTGACCTACATTCAGTACAGACTTTCAACTACTTTCAAACCAAAAAGACCGTTTGACACAAACGTTCTCTGTTACTTCTAATTATGTTTGGAATTTTTTAATGACTATGTATATATCCAATGCACATAAAAGATTTTATTCATTTATAATAAGTTGTGTTACATGTTTGCTACAAATAAAATAACGTTAGCCACAAACGAAGTTCATTTGTCTATTATTTCGTTTCTGTGCAATGAATTGTTTCTCTGTCTGCATAAATATAAATATTTTGTTTAATTTTTATACCCTCCACCCCCAGGACTTTGTCATTCCGTTTGTAACACCTTGAAATATCGACCTCAGGCCCTATAAAGTATATATATTCTTGATAGTCATAAAATTCTAAGACGATCTAACCATGTCCGTCCGTCCGTTTGTTAAAAGCACGCTAGCATCTAAACGAAAGGAGCCAGGACGTTCAAATTTTCCATAAATGTGTCTAATAGTTGTAGATCGTCTGGGGTTGAAAGTGGGCGAAATCGGCCCAGAGGGAAAACATTTCTCCTCACAAGAACTGAAAATATAAATAAATTTCGAGTATCTAAGGATGATTTGTGAATATGTTTGCTTGATATTTGGTAGAAAAAATATGCACAATAAAGTGATTATTATTTGTCGGGGGTGAAATGGGGCAAAAAGCGATACAAATGGTACCTATTAAACGACAGCAGCTAGAAAACGATAATCGGTGTGTACTTTCGTCTAATTGAGTGGATACATAATATAAAATTATTTGTATCAAATTCGTACTTTTAAAGGGTAAAATGGGAATGGAGGGATAAAATGGTACCAAACAAACGGCTGCAGCTCGAATAATGAAATTCGGTGTATACATTCCTCTGATTGCGTAGACACGTAAAATGATGAGGTTTTAGAAACTCGTACTCTTAAGGGGTAAAATAGAAAAAATGGTACCAACCAAATGACCACTGACTACATAGACACGCAAAATAAAAAGATTTTTCAAAATTCGTACTATCAAGGGCTACAACGGGTACAGAGGGATAAAAATAGTACCAACTAAACGACTTACTAGAATTATGAAATTCGGTGTGTACATCGCACTTATTGCGCAGACACGTAAAATAAAGAGATTTTAGAAAGTCGTACTCTTAAGGGGGTAAAATATGAAAAAGGGGATAAAAATGGTTTATTTTTTGAATTGACTTGAAGTATTATTTCGATATATATATAGTGTAAACGTATTGGTAGCCTTGCCTTGTAAGCGTGGTTTGAAACAATAAAAATATTATAATTATTTATAAAATTATTTTTACAATATTTGTATTTGTTTTGGTTTGGCTATAATAAAAATATTATATTTTCTTGTAATATTACTGCACTTCTACGAAAATCGACAGCCTCTGTGGAATACAATCCATGGTGGAGGGTGTATAAAGTTAGGCCTGTTTTTACTTGTTCGTATTTTGGAAAATGCCTTCATTTAACGAGTCGATGCCATTGGTGCGATGTACACACCGAATTTCGTAGCTGTCTTTAGATCGGTCCTATTTTTATTCCTTTTTGCCCCATTTCAACCTCATCAAGTATGAATTTTGCGAAAATAACTTTTAGGTTCGCATTCAAATTTCAATTTTCAGAAATTTAATTTTCTTTTGGCCGATTTCCATCCTAAGATGGAGGGTATAAAAATAGGTGAAAAATGTTCACATCCATCAGTTTTTATACAACTAATGTGGTATTTGTAGTAGAAAAGGGCGCATGAATGATTTTTGACTCACGAAGGAAAAAAATTAAAAAAAAACGCACGCTCACGCGAGTAAAATAAATTTTGCTCATGATCACGCGTGAATCACTTTGATTTTCATAGTATGTACTCTTAGTTGAAAATAATATAAGTAAAGAGTGATTTTTTTGAGGTTAGGATTTTCATGCATTAGTATTTGACAGATCACGTGGGATTTCAGACATGGTGTCAAAGAGAAAGATGCTCAGTATGCTTTGACATTTCATCATGAATAGACTTACTAACGAGCAACGCTTGCAAATCATTGAATTTTATTATCAAAATGCGTGCTCTGTTAAGAAAGTTCAGAAAGAAAGAAATTGTGTTCAGCGACGAAGCTCATTTTTGGCTCAATGGGTACGTAAATAGGCAGAATTGTCGATTTTGGAGTGAATATCAGCCAGAAGCATTGCAAGAGCTACCAATGCATTCAGAAAAAGTCACAGTTTGGTGCGGTTTATGGGCTGGTGGCATCATTGGACCGTACTTCTTCAAAGATGATGCGAATCGTAACGTAACTGTGAATGGTGAGCGCTACCGTGAGATGATATCCAACTTTTTTTTGCCCAAAATGGAAGAACTGAACTTGGTTGACATGTGGTTTCAACAAGATGGCGCTACATGCCACACAGCTCGCGATTCTATGGCCATTTTGAGGGAAAACTTCGGAGAACAATTCATCTCAAGAAATGGACCGGTAAGTTGGCCACCAAGATCATGCGATTTGACGCCTTTAGACTATTTTTTGTGGGGCTACGTCAAGTCTAAAGTCTACAGAAATAAGCCAGCAACTATTCCAGCTTTGGAAGACAACATTTCCGAAGAAATTCGGGCTATTCCGGCCGAAATGCTCGAAAAAGTTGCCCAAAATTGGACTTTCCGAATGGACCACCTAAGACGCAGCCGCGGTCAACATTTAAATGAAATTATCTTCAAAAAGTAAATGTCATGGACCAATCTAACGTTTCAAATAAAGAACCGATGAGATTTTGCAAATTTTATGCGTTTTTTTTTTAAAAAGTTATCAAGCTCTTAAAAAATCACCCTTTATAATCTGCAAAATTTGAAATATGTAGAATATGTGTTCTAGAGGGGTAATAATAAAAATAGGGGCCATTTGTAAGGGCGCTACATTAAAAAGTGTGTCCATATAGATCACATTCAAAGTAGGTATTCTTTATTAAATATAAAGATCCAATGGGTTCTAGAGCGATAATAGTGTAAACTGAGGGCTCATTTGTATGGGGGCTGTACCAAAACATTGGCCCATATAAATGGCTTCCAAAATAGGTGTTTCTAGTCTAAATGTAAAATTGTTTGGGAAATTTTATCAAGATCCAATGTAAATGTGCATTTAGAGCAGTAATATTGTAAATCGGAGGTACATTTGTATGGGGGCTATATAAAAACATGGACCCATGTGGTCCACTTTCCCGGTAGCTGTTTCTAGTTCAAAAATGAACACAATCTTGAAAATTTTGTCATGATTCCATGTAAAATGTGTATTCTATAGCAGTAATAGTATAAATTATAGAGATATTTGTATGGAGACTATATCTAAATCTGAACCGATTTCCAAACCGATCGTCCTTGGCCAGAAAGAATAACTTCTGGTAAATTTCATGATAATCGGACAACAATTGCGACCTGTAGAGTGCGAACAAGCTTAGATGGAAAGCAGACGGACGGACAGACTGACAAGCAGATCCGTATACTTAAAGGTGGGTCTAGCTCGATTATTTCTTGGTGTTACAAATATTTGGCGCGAAACTAACATATAATAGTCCACCCTAGTCCACGAAGTGGTGTAGGGTATAAATATTGAAAAAAATAATTTTATAAATAAATATAAAATTTTATTATCTCAAACTGATTTTAAGGCAAGGCTACAAATACGTTTATATCGAAATAATACTTCATGTCAACTCAAAAATAAATATAAGACAACAATCTTCAAAAAAGCTTAAATACCCTAAATATTGATAGACAGTTGGTGCTACAGTTGGTTATATTTTCTATTTTAAATCCAAAAGCACAAATTTTGAAATCCATTATCTCACGTACACACTGCAAGATAACCTAACTTCATGATTCAACCAATATTTGCCTTAAACGTAAATGAGTACGGATTTGGAAAAAAACTTTTTATTTTGCCAGTCTATGTCCATTTTTATCCCCTTTTTCCTATTTTACCCTCATAAGAGTACGACTTTCTAAAATCTCTTTATTTTACTTGTCTACGTAGCCGTTTAGTTGGTACCATTTTTATACCCTCCTTCGTCATTCTAGCTGTAGCCGTTTAGCTGGTACCATTTTTATCCCTCTGTTTCCATTGTATCCTTTGAAAGTACGAATTTGGAAAAACTATTTATTTTTCGTGTCTACATAGTCAGAGGAATGTATACTCCGAATTTCATGACTTTAACTGCGGTCTTTTGGTTGGTACAAAATTTATCCCCTTTTTCCATTTAAACTCCAAAAAGTACAAACTTCGAAAAATCCCTTTATTTTACGTCTATGTCTATGCAATCAGAGGAATGTATACACCGAATTTCATTATTCAAGCGTTCGGTTGGTACAATTTTTATCCCTCTATTCCCATTTCACCCCTTAAAAGTACGAATTTGGGAAAAATACTTTTACATAATGTATCTACTCAATTCGAGGAATGTACACACCGAATTTTGTGTTTCTAGCTGTTTTCGTTTGACAGGTACCATTTTTATCCCAATTCACCACGTTTTTATGGGGAATGCGCTTACAAGTATGTACAAGCAGAAATATTGAAAAAATATGCTTAAATACTATAAAATATTAGGGGTTATTATGGGTATTTTCAGTCCTTGTGAGGGAAAAATTTTTCCCTCTGGCCCAATTTCGCCCAGTAACAATCCCAACCGATATTTCAAGGTGTTACAAACGGAATGACAAAGTTATTATACCACCATCCTGGAGGTGGAGGATATAAAAATAATAATAGAATAAATTAGAAAAATGATGGACAGTACTTTTTGGACTTCAGCAACGCCACGCACATTTGGCTGGGTCGCGGTTCTTAAAGTTTGGGCTGTTTAATGATGTTTTGCAAAATATTTCGTTACTAGATCAAGCCGTCCAATAATACGACCAATGAGTTATTCTAAGACAAGAAAAACAAGTAAGGAAAGGCTAAAGTCGGGCGGGGCCGACTATATAATACCCCACACCACTCCCTGCGTATATACCTCGCTTTGATTACTAAATTTCATGAGAGCAATTTAATGTAGTTCATATAAATTATACAGTATACTTTAAATTCATCTTTAGTCAAATTTAATGAGTATGGTAAATAATAAAGTAGTTGATCCAATTTGCCAGCAGATATTCCGAGTAAAGTAAATATCGAAAAATCGAATGATAAATACAGATTATACAGCGGTAATAGGATGAATCGGACGGACATTTGAAGGCATATAACAACACTTGAAGCCTGTGCCAAATTATGGGCCTGCATAGTTTTCATTCACGGCATGTATTTCTAATGATCTGAAAAATTTGATGAAGATCCGAAGTAAGATGTAGTTTCTAGAGCTGTAATAGAGCAGAATGGAGCCCCATTTGGGTTATTCCCAAGTATGGACATATGGGCATCTCCCAAACAAGTAAGGAAATGCTAAAGACGGACGGAGCCACTATATGATACACCCAACTTTCTATCTCACTACAATTCAATTCGGTAAAAAGTGAATCGGGAAGGATTTATCTAAATCTGAACCGATCTTACCCACTTTCAACATAGGTGTTTCTAGTTCAATTATAGAATGTTGTGCCAATTTTAAAGAAAATCGGGAACAATATGCGGTTTCTAGAGCGGAAAAACTCAAATCGGGAGCGACATTATCCATCCCATCTTACCCACTTTCCGCATAGGTGTTTCTAGTTCGATTATAAAATGTTGTGCCAATTTTAAAGAAAATCGGTTACAATATGTGGATTTTAGAGCGGAAAAAGTCAAATCGGGAGCGACATTTGTATGGGGGCTATATCTAAATCTGAACCGATCTTACCAACTTTCAGCATAGGTGTTTCTAGTTCGATTATAAAATGTTGTGCCAATTTTGAAGAAAATCCGGTAAAATATGTGGTTTCTAGAGCGGAAAAAGTGAAATCGGGAGCGACATTTGTATGGGGACTATATCTAAATCTGAACCGATCTTACCCACTTTCAGTATAGGTCTTTCTAGTTCGATTATAAAATGTTGTGCCAATTTTAAAGAAAATCGGTTACAATATGTGGGTTTTAAAGCGGAAAAAGTCAAATCGGGAGCGACATTTGTATGGGGGCAATATCTAAATCTGAACCGATCTTACCCACTTTCAGCATAGGTGTTTCTAGTTCGATTATAAAATGTTGTGCCAATTTTAAAGAAAATCGGGTACAATATGTGGTTTCTAGAGCGGAAACAGTCAAATCGGGAGCGACATTTGTATGGGGACTATATCTAAATCTGAACCGATCTTACCCACTTTCAGCATAGGTGTTTCTAGTTCGATTATAAAATGTTGTGCCAATTTTAAAGAAAATCGGTTACAATATGTGGATTTTAGAGCGGAAAAAGTCAAATCGGGAGCGACATTTGTATGGGGACTATATCTAAATCTGAACCGATCTTACCCACTTTCAGCATAGGTGTTTCTAGTTCGATTATAAAATGTTGTGCCAATTTTAAAGAAAATCGGTTACAATATGTGGGTTTTAAAGCGGAAAAAGTCAAATCGGGAGCGACATTTGTATGGGGGCTATATCTAAATCTGAACCGATCTTACCCACTTTCCTAACTTATAATACCCTAGACCACGAAGTGGTGTAGGGTATACAAATATATATTTAAAGTGCTTTCAAGGACATATTAAATCAGAAAAAATGTTGGACAAAAATGCTACATAAAAAACACGTAAGGAAAGGCTAAAGTCGGGCGGGGCCGACTATATAATACACTCCACTTTCTATCCGAATACAATTGAATTCGGTGAAAAGTGAAAACGGGAAGGATTTTTGTATGTTTCCTAATCATAGGCTGATATGACCTGACCCAATTTGTCAAATCGAGTAGAATATTTATATCGGGGCTATATCCACTTTCACAATAGGTTATTCCAGTTAATGTATAACGTGTTATGCTCAATTTGAAGAAATTCGGTGAAAATGCGAGGTTTCTGAGGAGGAAAAAGTAAAGCTGGAAGCATGGCAGCTATATATCAATCTGAACCGATCTGCCCCATTTTCACCATGGGTGTTTCTTGTGGAAATATAAGATATTTTGCCAAATTTGAAGAAGATCTCTTAAAATACGTAGTTTCTAGAGCGAAAAAATCAAATTGGGAGCGAAACTAGAAACAGGTGTTTCTAGTTGTAATATAAGATGGTTTGGCAATTTTGAAGAAAATCTGGAGAAATATGTGGTATTTTGAGTGAAAAGAGCCAAATCGGGAGTTAAATTCGTATGGGTGCTATACCTAATTCTGAACCGATTTTCTTTAAATAAAATGGCGTTCGTACTTATCCGAAAAAACTTCGTTTCGCAAAGTTTCATTTGGTTCTGCCTACAATTGCGACCTGTACTTTGATTACGAGAATAGATGGACAGACGGACAAACAGACGGACGGACAGACAGGCAGACAGACAAACGGACGGTAAAAGTGATTCTAAGTCGATCGGTAGAATGAACAAGGGGTCTATCTCGCTTCCTTTTGGGTGTTACAAACAAAGACTCTCGTGGAGTGTATAAAAATTACACCAGAAAAAACATGAAGGCGACTTGACCCAGCGGCGATCATCATTACTGTAGCATTTTATTTTCCTGACCCACCCTAATATACATGTGAAACTAGATATTGTATATAGAATAACTGTGTACTTAGTTTTCAATTTGGTGATATTTTCTTATTATACCCTCCACCTCCAGGATGGGGGTATACTAACTTTGTCAATCCGTTTGTAACACCTTGAAATATCGATCTGAGACCCTATAAAGTATATATATTCTTGATCGTCATAAAATTCTAAGACGATCTAGCCATGTCCGTCCGTACGTCTGTCCGTCTGTTGAAAGCACGCTAGCATCTAAACTAAAGGAGCTAAAACGTTAAAATTTTCCATAAATGCGTCTTATAGTCGTAGATCGATTGGGATTGAAATGGGGCGAAATCGGCCCAAAGGGAAAAAATTTTCCCTCACAAGGACTAAAAATACCCATAATAATCCCTAATATTTTAGTGTATTTATGCATGTTTTTTGAATATGTCTGTTTATATTTACTTGATATTTGGTATGCGCATTCCCCTTATAGCAAAAACGTGCACCATAAATTGATTCTTATTTGTAGGGGGTGAAAAGGAATAAAAATGGTACATATTAAACGTCAACAGCTAGAAACACGAAATTCGGTGTGTACATTCCTCTAATTGAGTAGATACATAATTAGGGTTTTGGGTTTCCCGGACTTTTTTCATTTCCTGGGAAAACGGGAATGAAAATTTTCATTCCCGGGAATTCCCGGGAAAAAATAATTTATTTTAGGTATGTCCAATATGGTTTAAATATCAACATTTAGTAACAGGTGTGATTTTGTTTAACCCATTAACGCCCACCGTACACGTACGTGTACACCATTGCAAGGTTTTCGTACTTTTTTGATCATTTTCAATATGAATGCAATTCTTGATTAAATGTTTTTTATTATTGTAGTTATTATTACGCAAATAATATAATGATATAAGAAATGAATGAGTGTTAACGGGTTAAAATACTGGCATATTACATATTAAAAACGAATGCTTTTGGTAAAAAAATTCAGAAATTATTTTTCATTTTACAAATAGTTTACTCTAGACAAATAGTCAGAATTGAAGGAGTCATAATATTGGACATTGTAATCAAGGCGTATTTATACAGGTGATAGCACTAGAACAACAACAAAAACAAAACAACAACCACAGGCATTTTGTTGTTGGAAAGGTAATCGATACTGTCAAAGCCAGCTGATTTAAAAATGTAAACAAAAATTTGAAAAAATTAATTTGAAATAAACAAATTATTATTTGTTTTGATTTGTATTTTTGTATTTTTAGATTACTATACCAACAATTGTGTATACATTTGAAGACAATTTATTTTATCTGGAATTTATTGCACATTGTTATAGTATATATAAATTAAATAAAATGATTAAAGATATGAACAAATAATATAATGGATATATTCATAGGTTAATTTTAAGAAAATTTTTATATCCCATTATCCTCTGTTTGGATTTTGCACTTTGAGCTTTCTGTTCAAATGTCTAACGCGGAAGTGGATACGACATTTGAAAAACAACATTTTTACTTGTTCTGGGAGGTCAACGGACGTACTATCTTCAATAAGGCGCTCTTGTATGCTTCTGTTGTGGTTTATTTCAAAACCATTTACCGCATGGAACACCATTTCCAGACATTTCACATCGTTAATAAAATGTTGTGTTGGTTTTTTCAAAGAACCCTTTGAAACCTGGTCTACCCATGTGAAAGACTTTTCGTGACTTTCGTATTGTTCAAGATTTAACTTTCGAATAATATAGCCGGCTATATATTCTAAAGCATCATCATGAAATATTCCGTTATCATCTAAATTCGCTTCGGGTTCGAATTCTTGGGGCTCGTTCTCCGCATTTGGTCGGAACTCCATCCGGAAAATCTTACTCCATTTATTTGTTCTCCTCTGGTCTTTCGGAATATTGACTTATCACTTTTTTATTTTTTTATCACTTTTTTATGTTTTTTAAAAAGAAATGCTACTTTTTCAATCAATTTCGTTTTCAAAATGTATCGTTTAATATTTTGAAAATGAGCCATTGGAAAAGTAAACAAAGCAAAACGTAAACATTGAGAAATGTATACAATAAATTTGACAGTTTCGATTACTTCGGAATGAAAAAAAATTCAGTCAGCTGGGCTCGTGCTATCACCTGTATAAATACGCCTTGATTGTGCGGAAAATATTCTAAATTATGAATGCAATAGAAACATTAAAAATGTTTATTTTTATTAAATAAATTCATAAAAATAAAAACATTGAAGTGATGCGGTCATTAGTTGTTACAGAGGGTAATTTAAGTATATCGTAGGGTATATTTCTATTTATATTAGATTTCTCCTATTTTTAGATCATTTCTTAATGGTTTCATATGTAAAGTAAATTCGTCTTTGAGAAGATTTTCACCTATTATTTCGTCGATTTTTTCTGAGAAAACAAGTTAAACGAGATAGCAGGATGGGTTACGTATTGGCATTATGCCAGCAATAGTATCAAATGGTCATTATTATTGTCAGTAATTTAAATATATGCATTAGAAATATATCTACTATACCCACTTATATAGTAAAACTAAATTAGTGCTCAAAATAAACAACAAAATATTTTTTAATATTTCCCGTATTCCCGGGAAATTTAAAATTTTTTCCCGGGAATTCCTGTCCAAATTTTTTCGGGAATTCCCGGACCCCAAACCCTATACATAATATAAAAGTATTTTTTCCAAATTCGTACTTTTAAGGGGTAAAATAGGAATAGAGGGATGAAAATGGTACCAACCAAACGGCTGCATCTAGAATAAGGAAATTCTGTGTATACATTCCCCTGATTGCATAGATAAGTAAAATACACGGATTTTTCAAAATTCGTACTTTTTGGGGTTAAAATGAAAAAAGGGGATAAAAATAGTACCAATCTAATGACCGCAGCTAGAGTCATGAAATTCGGAGTATACATTCCTTTGAGTGTGTAGACACGGAAAATAAACTGATTTTTCGAAATTCGTACTTTTTAGGGTTAAAATGAAAAAGGGGATAAAAATAGTACCAATCAAACGACCGCATCTAGAGTCATGAAATTCGGAGTATACATTCCTCTGACTGCGTAGACACGGAAAATAGACGAATTTTTCGAAATTAGTACTTTCAAGGGATACGATGGTACAGAGATATAAAAATAGTACCAACTAAACGACTACAGCTAGAATAATAAAATTCTAATTGCGTAGAAACGTCAAGGGGCTGATGTATGATGTATACATTCCCCTGACTGCATAGACACGCAAAATAAAAAGTTTTTTTCCAAATTCGTACTTTTTCTTTTACGGCAAAAATTGGTTGAATCATGAAGTTAGGTTATTTTGCACTATGTACGTCTGATAATGGATTTTCAAAATATGTACTTTTGGAATTCAAATAGAATGGAAATATAACCAACTGTAGCAGCCACTATGTACCAATATTTATGGCTTTGAAAATATAAATACATATAAGAATATTTATTTTTTGAATTGACGTATTGGTAGCATTACCTTATAAGCGTGGTTTTAAATAATTAAAATATTATATTTATTTATAAAATTAATTTTTCAATATTTGTATTTGTTATGGTTTGGCTATCTTAAAAAATTATATTTTCCTGTAATATTACTGCACTTCTACGAAAACCGACAACCTCTGTGGAATGAAATCCATGGTGGAGAGTATATAAAGTTCGGCCCGGCCGAACTTAACCCCCAATTTGTTTCTACTTGTTTTTTATATGATTTAAAGATTAACGGATATAAACATTATAACAATAACAATAGTTTCAGAAACGCAATTTTTTGTTTCCAAACAACATTTTATATTTACTACACACTAAATTGATCATCATATTTTAATTAACAAATATATATGTATATTAATAAGTTTTATTTAATTGACAAATATATATCTGTTCCAGTCGAGAAGTACATCGACCAAAGATGCTCACACAAATTCTTAGACACTGTATATCTGGGTCAGTTGTCCTTCTTCAGAACACTCAAAAGTGGTTTTAATACCATTTTCCTTCCACGGTTGAGAGAGAATGAAAATGTTGCATGATTTGGTCTTATTGTCGCCATCAATCAAATCGGCATTGATTGTGTACTTCGTGCCACTCACAACTTGAGAAGAAGCAGCATTTATTTTGCCAAGTCTTTGAGAAAAAATTAAATATTCAACTCCATTAAACAGATCAGACGAAATTGAATTGAATTCTGATTTACCTATAATTTGGTCCTGTTCCGGCGGCCAATTTTGTCAGCGATAAATTTAATTGCTCTTCAACATCCTTCATGTCATCTCCCTCCAATTGCTTTAGGCATCCAGTACAAAGAGCCTCCGAATCGGCCTTAACCAAAGTCAAAGTGACTAAAGTTAAAATGATGATAAATTTAAACATTTTAGAGCGATGTCGCTTATAACACTGACCAAAGGTTCCATTCACAAGACAAACTGCGACTGCGATGATTATAGTGCGCGAACACTTATTTATATTATATTTGGTTATTATCAAGACGGATTCAGCTAGTTCCCCTTTTTATATGCTGATTATTCAAAAATGTTTACAAATCACACATATTCACGGTATGTCCAACCTACCTGGCATTATGTAGCAATAATTATTTAAAATGTTGTTGCTTTTCTATCACAAAACACGTGAATATTTGAAACTATTGGATGCAATTATTTGCCACACTTAATAGTATGGTAACGATTGAAGCCAAAATAAGTTCGGCCGGCCTAATTTTATATACATATTGCATATTGGTACATATTGCTTTCTGATGTTCCTATGAGGAACATAGTTCGTTTACCCATAGAAAATTTGAACTTACCAAATATGAAGTAGAAACAAAACAGAAATATTCAAAAGAATTTAAAACGGCATTAAGTTCGGCCGGGCCGAACTTCATATACCCTCCACCATGGATTGTATTCCACAGAGGCTGTAGGTTTTTGTAGAAGTGTAGTGACATTATATTACACGATTCTTATAAGGCAAGGTTACTAATATGTTTATACTATATATATCAATTCGAAAAGTAAATATAAGGCAGTAATCTTCAAAAAAGCTTACATACAATAAATATTGGGTGTAGTGGAAGCATTTTCAGCTACAATCATTTGGTTGGTTGTATTTCCATCCTATTTTAATTTTAAAAGTACAAATTTTGACACGTACACAATACAAGATAACCTAACTTCATGATTCTACCCATTTTTACTGTAAAAGTAAAAATGTATGAATTTGGAAAAATCGGTTTAATTTTTCGAGCCTATGCAGTCAAAGGAATCTATACACCGAATTCCATTATTCTAACTCCGGCCATTTGGTTGGTACAACTTTTATCCCCTTTTTATACCCTCCACCTCCAGGATGGGGGTATACTAACTTTGTCATTCCGTTTGTAACACCTTGAAATATCGACCTGAGACCCTATAAAGCATATATATTCTTGATCGTCATAAAATGCTAAGACGATCTAGCCATGTCCGTCTGTTGAAAGCACGCTAGCATCTAAACGAAAGGAGCTAGCACGTTCAAATTTCCCATAAATGCGTCTTATAGTCGTAGATCGGTTGGGATTGAAATGGGGCGAAATCGGACCAAAGGGAAAAATTTTTCCCTCACAAGGACTAAAAATACCCATAATAATTCCTAATATTTTAGTGTATTTATGTATGTTTATACACTCCACGAGAGTATTATGTCTTTGTGCATTTGTTTGTAACACCCAAAAGGAAGCGAGATAGACCCATTGTTAATTATACCGATCGACTTAGAATCACTTTTTGAATCGATTTAACGATGTCCGTCCGTCCGTCCGTCTGTCCATCTATTCTTGTAATCAAAGTACAGGTCGCAATTGTAGCCAGAACCAAATGAAACTTTGCGCAACAAAGTTTTTCGGGATAAGGACGAACGCTATTTAATTTGAAGAAAGTCGGTTCAGATTTGGATATAGCCCCCATACGAATTTCACTCCCGATTTGACTCTTTTCACGCTAGATACCACATATTACAACAGATTTTCCTCAAACTTGGTAAAACATCTGACATTTCAACTAGAAACACCCACGGTGAAAATTAGCCAGATCGGTTCAGATATAGATATAGCCCCCATACGAATATCACTCCCGATTTGACTTTTTCTGCTGTAGAAACCACATATTATAACAGATGTGCTTCAAAATTGGCAAAACATCTTATATTTCAACTAGAAACAACCACGGTGAAAATGAGCCAGATCGGTTCAGATTTAGATATAGTCCCCATACGAATTTCACTCCCGATTTGACTCTTTTCCCGCTAGATACCACATATTACAACAGATTTTCCTCAAACTTGGTAAAACATCTGACATTTCAACTAGAAACACCCACGGTGAAAATTAGCCAGATCGGTTCAGATATAGATATAGCCCCCATACGAATTTCACTCCCGATTTGACTTTTTCTGCTAGAAACCACATGTTTTAACAGATGTGCTTCAAAATTGGCAAAACATCTTATATTTCAACTAGAAACACCCACGGTGAAAATTAGCCAGATCGGTTCAGATTTAGATATAGCCCCCATACGAATTTCACTCCCGATTTGACTTTTTCTGCTGTAGAAACCACATATTTTAACAGATCTTCTTCAAAATTGGCAAAACATCTTCTATTTAAACTAGAAACACCCATGAAACACACCAAATGAGCCAGATCGGTTCAGATTTAGATATAGCCCACATACGAATTTCACTCCCGATTTGAGTTTTCCGCTCCAGAAACCACATATTTTAACAGATTTTCTTCAAATTTGGCAAAATATCTTATATTTGCATGAGAAACACCCAGGATGAAAATGAGTCAGATCGGTATATAGCTCCTATACAAATTTCGCTCCCGACTTGATTTTTTTAGCCTATGATTAGGACACATACAAAAATTTTTCCCGTTTTCACTTTTTTCCGAATTGAATTGTATTCTGATAGAAAGTGGAGTGTATCATATAGTCGGCTCCGCCCGACTTTAGCCTTTCCTTACTGGTTTTTGAATATGTCTGTTTATATTTGCTTGATATGCGCATTCCCCTTTTAGAAAAAACGTGCACCATAAATTGATTCTTATTTGTAGGGGGTGAAATGGGGCAAAAAGGGATAAAAATGGTACATATTAAACGACAACAGTTAGAAACACGAAATTCGGTGTGTACATTCCCCTAATTGAGTAGATACATAATATAAAAGTAGTTTGTTCCAAATTCATACTTTTAAGGGGTAAAATAGGAATAGAGAGGTACAAATGTTAACAACCAAACGGCTGCATCTAGAATAAGGAAATTCGGAGTATACATTCCTTTGAGTGTGTAGACACGGAAAATAAACTGATTTTTCGAAATTCGTACTTTTTGGGGTTAAATGAAAAAGGGGATAAAAATAGTACCAATCAAACGACCGCATCTAGAGTCATGAAATTCGGAGTATACATTCCTCTGACTGCGTAGACACGGAAACTAGACGATTTTTTCGAAATTAGTACTTTCAAGGGATACAATGGTACAGAGGGATAAAAATAGTACCAACTAAACGACTACAGCTAGAATAATAAAATTCTAATTGCGTAGAAACGTCAAGGGGCTAAAAATGGTACCAAACAAATGGGCGCAGCTGGAATCATGGAATTCGGTGTATACATTCCTCTGACTATATAGACACGCCAAATACATTTTTTTCAAATTCGTAATTTTTCTTTTGCGGCAAAAATTGGTTGAATCATGTACGTCTGATAATGGACTTTCAAAATTTATATTTTGGAATTAAAATAGAATGGAAATACAACCAACTGTAGCACACACTATCTACCAATATTTACGGTATTTAAGCTTATTGAAAATATAAATCTAAGAATATTTATTTTTTTTATTTGAAATAACTAATGGTTTGAAATAATTAAAATATTATATTTATTTATAAAATAATTTTTTCAATATTTGTATTTGTTTTGGATTGGCTATATTAAAAAATTTATATTTTCCTGTAATATTACTGCACTTCTACGAAAACAGACAACCTCTGTGGAAGTCAATCCATGGTGGAGGGTATATAAAGTTCGGCCCGGCCGAACCTAACGCCGTTTTACTTGTTCCCATTTTATCACCCTCATAAAAGTACGACTTTCGAAATTTTCATGAACAATTAGAGGGATGTACAGTAGGGCGTACCTCAAAAAAAAAGTTCGCCGTACACCTTCGAATATGAAGTATTATTGAAAGGTAGTTTCAAAAAAAAAAATTTTATTTTTTTATGCCGAACGTAGGGGTCGCGCTTTTACATTTTTCTATATAACTTGTATTTATAAACGGATTTTAAAGTGTGATACATCGATGTTTTTGTCTCGACGAGGCCGATTTTTTTGTCTTTGAAGTCATTGAGCTCAAGCACCCCCTTCTGGTACTTACCCATCATTTCTCAGTTGCTACTACCCTAATGTACCACTCTAATAATCGAAAATTAAAGCTCGCATAAAATCATGAATCATGTTTGAGCTCAATGACTTCAAAGACAAAAAAATCGGACAAAAACATCGATGTATCACACTTTAAAACCGTTTATAAATGCAGAAGTTATATAGAAAAATGTAAAAGCGCGACCCCTACGTTCGGCATAAAAAAATAAAAAAAATTTTTTTGAAACTACCTTTCAATAATACTTCATATTCGAAGGTGTACGGCGAACTTTTTTTTTTTTTACTTGTAACCTGGTACGCTCTAATGTACAGGCTTTTCCAACAAGAGGTGATATTTTGAATCACCCGGTATTTCGGTAGCTGTCACTTTTGAAGCTTTTATTCTTTGGCATTTGACAAGTAGAATCTACGCCATTACTAAAAATAGAACGATACACGCTTCAACAATGCATTGGAATTATTAAAATTCACTACAAAAATGGAGAAAATCTTGCAGTCACGGTTAGCAAAACTGAAGCGTTTTTGGGTCGTCGTGAAGCACCTTGTCGGACCGCAATACAGAAATTGGTGGAAAAATTCGAGCTGTTGGGACAAGTTAGTGATGTGAAGAATAAAAACCGTGCTCAAGAACAACTGAGAATATTGCTACTGTAGCCCAAAGTGATGAAGAAAAACTAGGTTTGACCATTCCTCGTCGTTCTTTGGAATTCGGCATTCCACAAACGTCATTACACCGTATTTTGCATAAAGACTTGGGTCTTGAGGCTTAAAAAGTTCAGTTAACACAAGAACTCAAGCCGGCCGATCATCAACAACGTTGTGTCTTTGCTGATTGGGTCCTTGAGATGAATGAAAATGATCTGAAATTCCATCGAAAAATCGTCTTGACTGATGAGGCCCATTCCCACCTCGGTGGCTAAGTCAACATGCAAAATTGTCGCATCTGGGGCTCGGGGGCCCAAGAAAAACGACAATGTATTATTGGAACTTTCCAGTCACATGTCAAAAAAGTAAACAATAGACAATATACATAAATGCATAAATATTTAAATATTTATTACATCTATTAACAAGTAAGGAAAGGCTAAAGCCGGGCGGGGCCGACTATATAATACCCTACACCACTCCCTGCGTATGTACCTCGCTTTGATTACAAAACCTAGGTATTTCATGGGAGCAATTTTATGTAGTTCATATAAATTATACAGTTACTATAAATTCATCTTTAGTCATATTTAACGAATATGGTTAATAATATGGTAATTGATCCACTTATCCGACAGACAAATACAAATTATACAGTAGTATTAGGATGAATCGGACCGACATTTCAAAAGGGGGCTTATAACAACATTGTGGGCCTGGTCCAAAACATGGGCCTATATATTTCTCATTCACGGTAGGTATTCCTAGTTGAGAAATATCATGATCTGCAAAATTGAAGATCCGATGTAAGATGTAGTTTCTAGAGCTGTAATAGATCAGAATGGGGCCCTATTTGGGTTATACCAAAGTATGGACATATGGCCATCTCCCAAACAAGTAAGGAAAGGCTAAAGACGGACGGACTTTCTATCTCATTACAATTCAGTTCGGTAAAAAAGTGAAATCGGGAAGGATTTTTGAATCACGTAAATGTATTTGTTTGACAAAAAATGTTAAATCGGAAAGGACATTTGTATGGGGGTATATTGAAACCTGTAATGATGTGACCCCCTTTCACCATGTATGTTTATTGGTGAAATATAATATGTAAAGTTTGGCCAAAATCGGTTAAACATTCGGAGCAACATTTGTATTGCGGCTATATCTAAATCTGAACCGATCTTACCCACTTTCACCATAGGTGTTTTAGTTGGATTATAAGATGTTGTGCCAATTTTAAAGAAAATCGGGTACAATTGTGGTTTCTAGAGGGGAAAAAATTAAATCGGGAGCGATTTTTTTTGGGGGCTATATCTAAATCTGAACCAATCTTACCCAATTTCAGCATAGGTGTTCGATTATAAAATGTTGTGCCAATTTTAAAGAAAATCGGGTACAATATGTGGTTTCTAAAGTGAAAAAAGTGAAATTGGGAGCGACATTTGTATGGGGGTTATATCTAAATCTGTACCGATCTGACCTGTTTTCGCCACAGGTATTTCTAGTTTGATGATAAGGTGTTAAACCAAATTTGAAGAAAATCGGGTACTATATATTTTTTATAGGGCGGAAAAAGTCAAATCGGGAGCCACATTTGTATGGGGGCTATATCTAAATCTGAACCGATTTCCCGATTTCAAATTCAATACCGATGGTCCTTGGCTAGAAAAAATAGCTTCTGCCAAGTTTCATGACAATCGGACAACAATCGCGACCTGTAGAGTGCGAACAAGCTTAGATGGACAGCAGACGGACGGACAGACAGACATCGTTAAGTCGACTCAGCTGGTGATTCTAAGCCGATCCGTATACTTAAAGGTGGGTCTAGCTCGATTATTTCTTGGTGTTACCAACATTTGGCGCGAAACTAAATTATAATACCCTAGTCCACGAAGTGATGTAGATTATACAAATTTGGTGACAGAAATTTCTCATAAATCAAAGTTACAGAAACAGTTGCATGTGAGAAACCAGTTTTTGTGTCAAATCACAACGTTTCAGTTTCATTTCATATATTTCATGTGAGAAATTTCTCGATGGGAGAGCTACAGAACGTGGATAAAGAAATGTAAATTGAAATTGATATTGAAAAATAAACAACTGAAATGAAAAAAAAAATACAAAGTAATTTTCTTTTACTTTTTTGAATATCAATTTGTTTATTATCAATTTCAATTTTGATTTTCTCAATTTCAATTTGCATTTTATCGATTTCAATTTTCACTTTTTCAATTTAAACTTGTATTTTTTTCAATTTAAACTGAAAATGGCGTTGTATTCCGAATACCAATTCGCTATAGCTGGATTAATGAAAAGTGTCAAGTGGACTAGACTCGTGTTAAATGGGTCGGGAGATTTTCCCCCATAACACAGTAAGTTTATTACGGTGAATGTTTGACAAACGTTTTGATTCGTCATGCAAATAAATACTCGAAACATAACGATATATAAATAAAAAAGGCTATCGTAGACCAACTCGACAATAGCGTCACACTTTTGTATTCGAATGTACATGCCGAATTTCATCATTCTAAAGGGTGATTTTTTAAGAGCTTGATAACTTTTAAAAAAAAAAAAACGCATAAAATTTGCAAAATCTCATCGGTTCTTTATTTGAAACGTTAGATTGGTCCATGACATTTACTTTTTGAAGATAATTTCATTTAAATGTTGACCGCGGCTGCGTCTTAGGTGGTCCATCCGCTTAGTCCAATTTTGGCATTTCCACGTCTTTGAGTAACAGAGACCCAATTGGTGCGAACGGCGACGAATCGAAAATTGGTGGTCATCATTAACACTGGCCGATACAGCTGCGATATTTTCTTCAGTTCGCACTCTACGTAAGCGTGTTGGTGGTTTAATGTCCAACAATGTAAATTTGGTGCGAAATTTAGTCACAATAGCCCGAATAGCCGCTTCAGAGGGTCGATTAAACTGACCATAAAATGGAAGCGCGCAATGAACTTTCTTAACAGAGCACGCATTTTGATAATAAAATTCAATAATTTGCAAGCGTTGTTCGTTTGTAAGACGATTCGTGATGAAATGTCAAAGCATACTGAGCATCTTTCTCTTTGACACCATGTCTGAAATCCCACGTGATCTGTCAAATACTAATGCATGAAAATCCTAACCTCAAAAAAATCACTCTTTATATGTCGCAGTTTAGTGGGTACCATATTTATTCCTCTGTTCCCATTGTATCCCTTGAAAGTACGAATTTGGGAAAACCTTTTTATTTTTCGTGTCTATGAAGTTAGACGAATGGTTACACCGAATTTCATTTTTTTAGATGCAGCCCTTTGGTTGGTACCTTTTTTATCCCTTTATTCCCGTTTACTCCTTAAAAGTACGAATTTTAAATAATACATTCATATTGTGTATCTACTCAATTAGAGGAATGCACACACTTAATTTCGTGTTTCTAGCTGTTGTCGTTGGATATGTACCATTTTTATCCCTTTTTTGCCCCATTTCACCCCCTACGAATAAGAATCTCGTTATGGTGCACGTTTTTGTTATAGGTGGAATGCGCATACCCAATTTGAAGTAAGTACAAGAGACATATTGAAAACATATGCTTATATACTTTAAACTATTTGAGGTTATTATGGGTATTATGGTGAACAATTTTTCCCTTTGGACCGATTTCGCCCAACCGATCACGACTATAGGACGCATTTATGGACAATTTTAACGTTCTAGCTACTTTCGTTTAGATGCTAGCGTGCTTTCTACAGGCGGACAGACGGACGGACGGACATGGCTAGATCGTCTTAGAATTTTATGAAGATCAAGAACATTTCAAGGTGTTACAAACGGAATGACAAAGTTAGTATACCCCCATTCTGGTGGTGGAGGGTATAAAAATCTGCTTAAATATTAGGAGTTACAGGGGGTATTTCCTGCCCTTGTTAGGGGAAAAAATTCCCCTCTGGACCGATTTCGCCCATTTTCAATTGCAACGGCTCTACAACTATTGAACGTATTTTTTTGAAAATTTAGATCTCCTTGTTTTATTTTATTTTAATAAGACATTGTAGAGGTTTGCTGCTTACTACTGGCTTAGGAAATTATTGTGGTCCAATGGATTTCTAATCTAATTTTTCTAATATTAATCATTAATCGTGTTACACATCACAATTACAAACATCTCAATATACCTATTTCAATTACAGATGTTCCAAGATAAGCTCAGTGATTGTGGATTATTTAGCAATGAAAGGGTGACCTCTGAGACACAATGAATTTCACTTGAATAAACAAATAACAAAAATATTGCTGCGCTTTTATAACACCGCGCCACAAAGATGTCGACATATTCTAAGACCCTCTAGTTTAGACAGGTGGTTTCAGTCCTTGTAAGACGGTAATATATGGGAGCATATTCCAATATAATCCAGTTAACTTTTGGACTCGGTTTATTCAGTTCTAATGCCAATCTAATCTAATCCTGTGTTCTAAGACATAGTATAGTATTTGTATATCAGATATGACCGACGTTATGAATGAACAGACAGAAGCACTTTTGTTTCAAACAAATACACAGGGAGATAATATCATATCTAAGATTGCATATATCATTATTTGAGTAAAAGCATTTCCTGGAATTGGACGAAATTCTTTGGAATGCGTTGCTCCTGCTACTCATAAAAATATCAATTGAACACTATATCATTCAAAAGAGAATGGCATGCTGGCATAAAAAGCATAGTAATTACACTGTCCAACAAATTTAGACAATTTTACCCTATTCACAGCTATAATGAGATAGGATCACACCTATTTTGTTTGTGTATAGGCCCATTACATGTATGAGTAGCATAACGCAAAAGATTTTCATCATTTTTGCCATATTCGTTAAATTGACTAAGGATGCGTTTATAATTTATATGAACTACATAGAATCGCCACCATAAAACTGCTGGGAGCGCCCCGATAGTCGAGTTGGTAGCGTGCTCGACTATCAGCGTGGGGGTTGTGGGTTCGATTCCTACCAGAGGCTCTGGTCTGTCGCTGCAACAACTAGCTACAATGGCATTAGTCACCCGGCTCAATCCCTGGACCCAAAATTATAATATAAATTTACTTTATATTGTAATTCATAATAAATGAAAAAAAAACAGCTGGGTTTAGTAATCAAACCAGGTACATACGCAGCGAGTTGTGTATCATATAGTTGGCCCCGCCCGACTTTAGCCTTTCCTTACTTGTTTATTCTTTCATTATTACGTTGTCGTATGCGACCTAATCAAACTTCGCTCGGTGTACTATCGGTGGTTAACAAGTGCGAAGACTCAATACTATGTTGGTATCATGAATTCTTTACTTATTCCTAAAAGTATGCTTTAAAAAATACCACATACATCTATCCATCGAATATGTTACTACACCGTGCAACAAACAATAGTTCAGATTGAACTGACAATGTAAATAATACTGTAACTTTTATTTAGGGTATTTATGATTGCTCCCTTATATTTACTTTATGAATTGAAGTATTATTTCCATTATATATATACATAGTATAAAAATATTGGTAGCCTTGGCTTATTAATTAAATTTCTGATTTTCATACAGTTAAAATTTTTTGCGGACATTCCTCTTGTAGCTTCGAAGCACCAGAAAGAAAATAAAAGTTTTAGTTTGCGAAATGGGACAAAAAGGGATAAATTATAGTACCAATGATACGACAACAGCTAGAATCATGAGATTCGGTATGTACGTCCCAATAATTCGTAGACACGTAAAATAGAGAGATTTTTCGAAATTCGTACTTTTAAGGAATATAATTAAAAAAGAGGGATACAAATGGGACCCACTGCTGAAGTTGAAATCATGAAATTCGGTGTATACATTCTGACTATGAAGACTCGAAAAAAGGTTTTTTTTTCGAAATTGGTACATTTGGTCGGGGAATGGGGCGAATGGGGATATCTTTAAAATTTCTACTTTTCTTATCACTTTGTCTGTAACTGAAAATGCTTCTTTCTAATGGCGACTGACAATCGCCTAATACAGCATTTTATTTATATATAGTAGCCGATTTTAAACAGTGCGCATAAGTATACATTATAGTTTGAAATAGTAAACAAATATAGTAATGTCCATAAAAATATCACAATTTTCGTAATATGGTACTGTGCTTCTATGTAAAGTCGACATCCTTTAATCTGCTGGTAATACTGTGGAATGCACTCCGTGGTGGAGGGTATATAAGATTCGGCCCGGCCGAACTTAACGCCTTCTTACTTGTTATCCCTCTATTCCCATTTTACCCATTAAAAGTACGAACATGGCAAAAATACTTTTATATTATGCATATACTCAATTAGAGGAATGTACACCAAATTTCCCGTTTCTAGCTGTTGTCGTTTTATATGTACCATTTTTATCCCTTTCTGCCCCATTTGACCCCCTACGAATAAAAATCACTTTATGGCGCACGTTTTTGATATAGGGGGAATGAGCATACCCAATATCAAGTAAGTACGAGCAGAAATATTGAAAAAATATGCTTAAATACTGCAAAATATTAGGAGTTATTATGGGTATTTTTAGTCCTTGTGAGGGAAGAAATTTTCCCGTTTTGCTTGGTACCAGTTTTATTCTTTTTTCATTTTGATCCTAAACGTACTAAGTTGGAGAAATACTCATATTTTGCGGGTCTACGAAGACAGACGTGTCTAAACACTGAATCATTTGTACCATTTTTATCCCATTTTGCCCGCAAAAACTTTTATTTACTTAGACGCTTTTAGACTACAAGAGGAACACAAATTTCAAGTGCATATAAAGAAGAAATATATAAAAAGTTGCTTAAATAGTCCTTGTTTTCCCTCTGGGTCGATTTCGCTCCCAACCGATCTGCAACCATAAGACATATTTAGGGGAAATTTGAACCTCCTAGCTCTTTTCGTTTTGTAGATCGTCTTAGAAGTTTACCACGACCCGGAATATAAACACTTTATTGAGTCTTCAATGTATATTTTAAGGTGTTACAAACGGAATGGCAAATTAGGCATTAGGTGGAGGGTATAAAAATCACATTTTTGAGATTTATTTTCCCCGTTATAGGAATTGTGGGATTTTTATATGAAATATACGATTTTCACAAGTAAGACTATTTAACAATATAACACAAATTCTGGAATTGTTTACAAAACATTTTTGGTTAACTCATATAAAACGGGGAAAATAAATCCAAAAAATATGATTTTGTTAGAAAAATTACCGCCGTTTATTCCTTTCTATAGCGGAGCAGAAGAAAAACATATTTTGAAGACTACCGAACTACCTGATATCTCCAATGAGTGTTTACAATTATTTTGCTTCAAATTCAGTCTTCCAAACTACCAAAAAAGTATGATTAGGAGGAGAGAGAGAATTTGAGCGTCCAAGTTACTCAAATGTATGTTGTATCTAAATTTTTGTTGGTCTGTGTCAGGCTAATTTCCGACCCCTGTCAAACTTGTTGTAAAATTATATTCCCACCCCCCCTTTTTTAAACAAATCGTGGGAGATATTAAATAAAAATTCATTCATAGTATATACATACATATGCACATGAAACTTTAAATAAAATCATGTGAGACGGAAGCTATGAAAGAACATATAAATAGCTAGATTAGCCTTATGGGCCACATCATTTGTGCTTGAAGTTTCCAATAGAACGGAGACATTCAGAACGAACGGAGAAAAATGTTTAAATTTGTCGTCATTTTGCTTTTGGCCACTTTGGCTATTGCAGCGAATGCGGAAGATATTCCCTGCTTGGGTTGTACACAAGTTGTGGCTGATGAATTGCGTTTAACGAAAGTCACAAATTATCTCAATGATTCCTTGTCACACTTGGCTGCGGGCGATGGACCCGTTTACAAGTAAGTAAAATTCAAATAAATTTATACGTTATTTTTTTAATTTTCCCCCTTTTACTAGACTTTCAAAAATCAATTCAGCCAATTATAAAGTGATTACGGGTGTAAAGTATACAATCAATGCCGATCTAATCGATGAGAATGACCAAATCAAGACCTGTGATATTGAACTTATCTACTTCCGAGATACTAAAACAACGTTCAGTTGCCCCGACGAAGAGAAAGTGACCATAAGGCACAAGCACTAAGGGGATTTTGGGAATTAAGATTTAAAATGAATATATTGTGGATGTGGATTTAACAACCAAACAGAAAAATACAACTGATAATAAAATGGATAAATGTAACAATAAAATGATATTTTTAAAATTTGAATTAAATGTATTCGATCACATATTCTGTGTGCTCCGTACTCCAGCAAGAGTATTTTGGGAGAAGGGGTTACAAATCAAAAGAACATGCTGATACGATTTTCATAAGAAAGCAACAAGCAGGGAAAGTTTAAAGTCGGTCGCAGTAGACTATATGATTTTTCGTAAGGAAGACATAATTTCAATACGTTTAATGTCCTTCCTGATTTATTTCGGTCAACGGACCTTCATATAATATTTTCAATATATAAAAATATTTAAAAAAGTTCTCTAATCGTAAAGCGATTAGAAAATTTTTAGTATAATCTTTAGTATGTCATTCCGTTTGTAACAACCTCAAATATTGACCTGAGACCCTATAAAGTATATATGTGCCAGTTAGAATGATAGTGGCCTAAGTCAAAAATCCAAAAAATTGAGATATTAAAATTGTTCTCTATACTTTGATCAGTGGTCTAAGTCACACTATATCCACTAATATTGATGTGTGGCGATGCAAACATACATTTTTTATTTATAATGTCCATTTTAGGTGATTCAGATAATTTGAATAACATATAAAATGAGATTATTTGAGAATTTAAAAAAAATTTCAATATGAATTTTCTAGACGAACAATCTGTAAATATTTTATAAATTAAAAAAATGAAATAAAATATTTTTGTTTTCTTTAATTTTTGGTAAGGAAATATTACATATAATATTGCGAAAAAGAAATAAAAATTGTGTGTGTTAAATTTTTCAGTTTTGAGAAGAATGAAAGTGGTCTAAGTCAGTGCGTCCTCTGAAAGTAGTGGTTCCATTAAAGGTACGAACGTTGTCGATTTTTTATAAAAGTTCGATATAGTAGTAGGATATTCTAAGAAAAAAATTGTGTGCTTCGATGGAAAAATATTTTTCAATTGACTCAAACATAAACAATTGTATACATCAGAACAGATAAAGTGTGACTTAGAAAACTATCATTCTAACTGGCACATATGTTCTTCATTGTTATAAACTTCTAATACGATCTAGCCATGTACATCTGTCCATCCGACTGTTGAAAGCTAGCATCTAAACGCTAGGAGCTAGGAGGTCCAAATTTTGCATAAATGGCAAACGATTTTCCTTCGCAGGGACTGAAAATGCCCGTAATAATCCCTAATATTTAGAGTATTTAAGCATGTTTTTTTTTTTCAATGTGCTAGCTTATAAAGGGTGATTTTTTAGCTATTATCTTTTTGGCAACACTGGTTTAAACAGCTGACGCACGTTTCGTGTTTTGTTTCACTTTCAAACATCTTCAGTTTGGTCTATAATTTAACCATGAATCGTCTTACAAACGAACAACGCTTGCAAATTATTGAATTTTATTATCAAAATGCGTGCTCTGTTAAGAAAGTTCATCGCGCGCTTCCATTTTATGGTCAGTTTAATCGACCCACTGAAGCGGTTATTCGGGCTATTGTGACGCACCAAATTTACTTGTTGGACATTAAACCACCAACACGCTTACGTAAAGTGCGAACTGAAGAAAATATCGCAGCTGTATCGGCCAGTGTTAATGATGACCATCAATTACCGATTCGTCGCCCTTCGCAGCAATTGGGCCTCTGTTACTCAAAAACGTGGAAATGCCAAAATTGGACTAAGCGGATGGACCATTTGAGGCGCAGTCAAGGTCAACATTTGCTTGAAATAATCTTCAAACATTAAATTATAAGGACTGTACTATCGATTCAAATAAAGATTTCATGCACTTTTCTGAATTTTATGTGTTTTTTTTTTGAATAACTTTCCTATAGCTTTTAAAAAATCACCCTTTTTTATACGCATTCCCCCTATAACAAAAACGTGCACCATTAAGTGATTCATATTCGTAGGGAGTGAAATGGGGCTAAAAGGGATAAAAATGGTACCTATCAAACGACAATAGCTAGAAACACGAAATTCGGTGTGTACATTACTCTAATTGGGAGATACATAATATAAAAGTATTTTTTCCAAATTCGTACTTTTAAGTAAAATGGGAACAGAGGAATCGAAATGGTACCAACCAAATGGCTGCAGCTATAATAATGAAATTCGGTGCATACATTCCTCTGATGGCGTAGACACGTAAAATAAAGGAATTTTTCGAAATTCGTACGTTTAGGGGGTAAAATGGAAAAACGGGGTAAAGATGTACCAACCAAATGGCCGCAGCTAGAGTTATGAAATTGGGAGTATATATTCCTCTGACTGTGACTAAATGGCTAAAGCTAAAATGATAAAATTTGATGTGTATATCCCTCCAATTGCGTAGACATGTAAAAGAAAACTTTTCAAAATTATTACTTTAAGGGGGTAAAATGGGAAAAAGGAGATAAAAATAGTACCAACCAAATGATCGCAGCCAGGATCATGGAATTCGTGTATACATTCCTCTGACTGCATAGACTCGCAAAATAAAAATATTTTTCCAAATTCATAAAGGGTGATTTTTTAAGAGCTTGATAACTTTTTTTTTTTAAAAAAACGCATAAAATTTGCAAAATCTCATCGGTTCTTTATTTGAAACGTTAGATTGGTCCATGACATTTACTTTTTGAAGATAATTTCATTTAAATGTTGACCGCGGCTGCGTCTTAGGTGGTCCATCCGCTTAGTCCAATTTTGGCATTTCCACGTTTTTGAGTAACAGAGACCCAATTGGTGCGAACGGCGACGAATCGAAAATTGGTGGTCATCATTAACACTGGCCGATACAGCTGCGATATTTTCTTCAGTTCGCACTCTACGTAAGCGTGTTGGTGGTTTAATGTCCAACAATGTAAATTTGGTGCGAAATTTAGTCACAATAGCCCGAATAGCCGCTTCAGTGGGTCGATTAAACTGACCATAAAATGGAAGCGCGCAATGAACTTTCTTAACAGAGCACGCATTTTGATAATAAAATTCAATAATTTGCAAGCGTTGTTCGTTTGTAAGACGATTCATGATGAAATGTCAAAGCATACTGAGCATCTTTCTCTTTGACACCATGTCTGAAATCCCACGTGATCTGTCAAATACTAATGCATGAAAATCCTAACCTCAAAAAAATCACTCTTTACTTTTTACTTTTACGGCAAAAATGGGGATGATCATGAAGTTAGGTTATAATTGCACTATGTACGTGACAGAAATGGATTTTTCAAAATTTGTACTTTTGAAATTAAAATAGGATGGAAATACAACCAACCAAACGGCTGTAGCTGAAAATGCACCTACTATCGCCCACTGCATTTCTACGAAAATCGACAACCTCTGTGGAATGCAATCCATGGTGGAGGGTATATAAAGTTCTGCCCGGCCGAACTTTATGCCCTTTTTAATTGTTCAGTGTAAAATGGGACAAAGAGGGATCAAAAGGGGTACTAGTGCACCGACAATAGCTAGTAAACTGAAATTCGGTGTACACATCCCTCTAATCGGATGTACACGTAAAATAAAGTGATTTTCGAAATTCGTACTTTTTTTAGGGGGGACATATGGAAAAGGGGATAAAATTGGCACAACCAAATGGCTGCGGCTAGAATAACGAAATTCGGCATTTACATTCCTATAACAGTATAGAAGTGCAAAATCAAGGAAATTTTTCGAAATTTGTTCTCTTATAGGGAAACGGGGAGAAAGGGGATAAAAATGGTAGCAATCAAACCGCTGCAACAAGAATAAAGAAAATCGGTGGATATTTCTGGTTGCATAGACTTAATAATCGATCGATCTTTCGGTACTCGTACTTTTACGGTCAAAATGGCTAAAAAAGGGATAAATTTGGTGACGACTAAATGGCTGCAGCTAGAATCATAAAATTCGGCGTGCACATCCCTCGAATCTTTTGGAAATTTGTATTTGTAGAGAAAACTGAGAGAAAGGGGATCATGAAATTCTATTTATACATTTCTCTTACGTCGTAGATGCGCAAAATGAAAGACTTTATCCAAATTCGTATTTTTAGGGACAAAATGGGGTAAAAGAGAATGAAACTGGTACCAATCAAACGTCAGTAGCTAGAATCGTATAATTAGGTGTGTACATACCATTGTGAACGCAAATGATAATGGATATTCGAAATTCGTACTTTTAGTATAAAAATGGAACGAAATTCATTCAGCATATTCCCTTGACTATGAGGAAGGTTGGAATTCAAAATGGTCGGAACCGGTCCGAAGTGAAAACTTTCTTCTTCTTCCCTAACAAGGAATGAAAATACCCGCAATAATATCTAATATGTATGTGAAATCTACGACACCGTGGGATCAGTGAATCGCTTGTGAGATAACAAGGAGCACTGGGTCTCACATGCATTAAAATCTACTCTATTCACCCGACGCCATTCGGTAATGGCCAGTAAATCCTGGCTGAGTGACTCATCCTACGGAAGTCATACTGTCGATCGTTAAGTAAGTCATTAGTCTCTATATACCTCACAAGATGGTGTTTAGCCATACTCTCCATAACCTTCGAGAGCTCAGAGCACTGGGAAGACCCTTGCACGGTGTGCAAGGTTCAAAAGGTTGCGAAGAGGACGGGCAAGCGTCGAAAATCACTTACATAGGACAAGTGCTGAAATGCCAGGCCCGGAGATTTATTTACTTCGACATTTGCGAACAATACAAAAAACAAATTTGTAGACACGCCCTATAAGTGGGCTCGGTCTTTAAAATTAATTAATTAATTTTTATTGAAAACTATAATAGTAAAACATCACAATTATTTAGCAAATATTGCTATTGGAATAAATAATCCAAAAACTCTGCTAACACCTCTCATTATATTACGAGTTGAAGTCCAACAAAAAATACCTAAAATTATTCAAAAAGATAAAAATTAAAATTACTAGATTTTCCAAAAAAAAACCCGAACTCCTAAAGCGGGGAAAATGTGTTTCAAAATTGGGGATTTTTTTATTAAAATGGTCGCCATGCTTTCTTTACTAAAGGGTGATTTTTTAGCTATTATCTTTTTGGCAGCACTGGTTTAAACAGATGACGCACGTTTCGTGTTTTGTTTCACTGTCAAACATCATCTACGAACGAACAACGCTTGCAAATTATTGAATTTTATTATCAAAATGCGTGCTCTGTTAAGAAAGTTCATCGCGTGCTTCCATTTTATGGTCAGTTTAATCGACCCACTGAAGCGGCTATTCGGGCTATTGTGACTAAATTTCGCACCAAATTTACATTGTTGGACATTAAACCACCAACACGCTTACGTAGAGTGCGAACTGAAGAAAATATCGCAGCTGTATCGGCCAGTGTTAATGATGACCATCAACAATCGATTCGTCGCCGTTCGTAGCAATTGAGCCATTTGCATGAAATAATCTTCAAACATTAAATCATATGTACCGTACTATCGATTCAAATAATGATTTCATGCATTTTTCTGAATTTTATCTGTTTTTTTTTCTGAAAAACTTTCCTACAGCTTTTAAAAATGCACCCTTAATTTGTGATCTGTTTTGATGAATTAGGTGTTTTTATAGGACTTAAATTTTTAAAATTATGAGAAATTTTAACTGGGATGAGCAAAAACTTGAATTTTTACAAAAACTTTGTATTAGCTCAGTCAATTACTGACGGATTTTTTTAAAAAATTTATTTAAATAAATTTACAAGTGTTATGGTTACCACTCAAAATAATATGCAAAAACATTGTCAAAGTTGAAAAAAATCTACAAATTGTTTAAAAAATGTGTTTGCTGGACAAAAGCACTCAATTTTTTTAAGTTTTCTTAAGGGTTTGCTCCAGCTCCAGGCTTATACTCTGGTAACTCAATATTCTTTTCAAATACAGTTTTTAGTTATACTCGACAATACCTACAAGAAAAATAATATCACAATAATAGCACAGCGCCATTTTCCTAATATTTTACAGCCCTTCCACGTGAAGTCGACAGCCTCTAATCTGCCGGAAATACTATGGAATGCAATCCATGGTGGATGGTAAATATAAAAAATCGGCCCGGCAAAATTAAAATTTTTAACATATTGAAAAGAGGTTGTAAACTCATACTTCAGACACACAAACGTCAATGAAACCATGGACAATTCCGGACATTTTCACTGAACTCAAAATTCATTCATAAATGATCTGAAGTTTTCGTATTTAGCACATTCCCATTAAGACACCAGAATTTCAAATCGTCGTAACATCTTTTACAAAAACACTTGTTTCACTTCGTTTCAACATTCAATTTATTTAAATCAAGCTAATGCTTGTGCCTTTTGGTTACTTTCTCCTCACCGGGACAGATAAAGGTGATTTTAACATCTCGGAAGTAGATAAGTTCGATATCACAGGTCTTGGTTTTGTCATTCTCATCGATTAGATCGGCATTGATCTTGTACTTTACACCCATAACCACGGCGGAAGTGGCCGAATTGATTTTAGCAAGTCTAGCAAAGAAAACGAAAAAATATGGAAATCTTGTTCGTAGAGTTCATTTGTCGTCAACTTACTTGTAATGGGGCCCCTCGCCTTCAGCCAACTTTGATAAGGATTTTGTGAGCGTATCCTCCGCCTTCTTCATGCCTTGTTCATCATCCAGATGTTTTTCACAGCCGAAGCAGGGCAGGGGAGTCGTCGTCGTGGCCGTAACAACAGCCAAAGTGGCAAAAAGTAAAATCACCACAAATTTCATCTTTTTCACCGTGAATGTGTTCGTTCTATTGTAAACTTAAATGGCAACTGATATATTCCTAATGTTCACTGGAGATATTTATGCATTTAATATTCTTTTCATCCATTTCATTACTGTATTTTATCATAATTAATTACATATTTTGTTTTGACCATTTCGTACATTAATTTACAAGTTCATTTTGATCCGGTTTATATTTTGATCTCAAAATGTTAATGTGTATCGATCTTAGGATTGCCAAGCTGTCTACAATAATTAGAATTGTGGTATAGCTGCTACAATGATTTCAATCTTCATTTCTATTGCGATTGCAGAATTATTTTTTTATACATAAAACTAGCAAGTATTTTGTACTTTGTACATCAATAAAATTTTATACCCTGAATGAAATGAATTCCATACAATCAATTGCTAATTTTTCATTCTGCTTAACCAAACATATTCCACAATTCCAAAACAGGAATGTACGATTTTTCTCAATAAACCATCAATTACTTGAAATAAATTATGTAAATCCGTGAGTTGGCCACTTAATTATTTAAACTTATTACTGGAAATATTTCATTATTTTATGATGTAAGCTGTACATATTTAAAGCTATTTTCCAAAGTCGGACGGTGCCGACTATATGAACCCTACACTTTATCCATTACAATTCAATTCGATAAAAAAAGTGACCAACATAGAAACCACATATGTATGAGCGGAAAAAGCCAAGTCGGCAGCAACATTTGTATGGCAAGTATATATTTATAAATCTTTACCGATCTCACACACTTTATTAGCATAAATATGAGATGTTGTTCAGAATTTGAAGAAAATCGACCACCTAATGTGGTTTTTAGAACGGAAAAGTCAAATCTGGAGCGACATTTGTATGGGAGCTATATAGAAATCTGCACCGATTCCAACTATTTTTACCGTAGATATATTTAGTATAAATATTAGATATTGTGCAAAAATTTAATAAAATCGGTTAACGATTTAACGGTTAGCGATTTCTAGAGCGGAAAAAGAATAAAATGTAATTCTGAACCGAACTGACCGTCTTTCACTACAAATGTTTCTGGTTGAAGTGTAAGATGTTGTGCCCTATTTGGAGAGAATCGGTTAAGATAGAGCGAAAGATGTCAAATCGGGATCGTAATCTGAACCGATTTCCTTCAAATTAAATAGTATTCCTCCTTGGGCCGCAAAACTCACTTGTGCCCATCTTTGTTAGGATCGGACAATAATTGCGACCTGCAATTTGATTACAGCAATAGATGGACAGACAGACGGACGGACATAGCTAAATTAATTCAAAAAGTGATTCTAAGTCGATCGGTATACATTAGAATGGGTCTATCTCGCTTTCTTTCGGATGTTACAAAAAAAGTACAAAGACATACTACTAGCTAGTGGAGGGTATAAAAACATAAAACATAAAAATAAAAATTTTATTTTTCTATAAAATCGAAAAATACGAAAAGTAGTTAACTTTTGGGTTAATTTCTAAAATATCAAAATAATCCTTGGGTCCTTTTCAAATCACAGAACTCGAAAATATTTCTAGAACAAAAGTTATTGAATTATGGCCGATGGATTTTGGATTATGATAATAAATCTTTGAAGCTTCATTACTAACTTTTAACAATATAAAACAGCATAACAATACGTAATAAACAAACAAATAAAAATGTGTTAAGTTCGACCGTAGCGAATCCTATAGACCCTCCACCGCGTACTATATTAAGATACAACAAGTAAAAACGGCGTTAAGTTCGGCCGGGCCGAACTTTATATGCCCTCCACCATGGATTGCATTCCACAGAGACTGCCGATTTTCGTAGAGGTGCAGTAACATTACAGGAAATTTTTTTTAATATAGCCAAACCAAAACAAATAAAAATATATAAGAAATTTATAAACAAATATAAAATAAAAATTAAATAATACTTCAAGTCAACATATTCCACCTTATTTTAATTCCAAAAGTACAAATTTTGAAACTCCATTATCTCACATACACAGAGCAAGATAACCTAACATCATTTTTCTGTACTCCGAATTTCATGACTCTGGCTGCGTTCATTTGGTTGGTACTATTTTTATCCCCTTTTTCCATTTTAACCCCAAAAGGTACGAAATCAGAGGAATGTATACACCGAATTTCATTATTCTAGGAGCAACCGTTTGGTTGGTACCATTTTTATCCTTCTATTCCCATTTTACCCCTTAAAAGTACGTATTTGGAAAAAAATACTTTTATATTATGTATCTACTCGATTAGAGGAATGTACACACCGAATTTCGTGTTTCTAGCTGTTGTCGTTCAATAAGTACCATTTTTATCCCTTTTTGCCCCATTTCACCCCCTACGAATAAATATCACCTGTTTTTGTTATAGGGGGAATGCGCATACCCAATATCAAGCAAATACAAGCAGACATATTTAAAAAATATGCTTAAATACTCTAAAATATTAGGGGTTATTATGGGTATTTTTAGTCCTTGTAAGGGAAGATTTTTTCCCTTTGGGCCGATTTCGCCCAGTTTCAATTCCAACCGATCTACGACTATAAGACGCATTTATGGAAAATTTGGACGTCCTAGCTCCTTTTGTTTAGGTGCTAGCGTGTTTTCAACAGACGGACGGACGGATATAGCTAGATCGTCTTAGAATTTCATGACGATCAAGAATATATATTCTTCATATGATCTCAGGTCGATATTTCAAGGTGTTACAAACGGAATGACAAAGTTAGTATACCCCCATCCTGGAGGTGAAGGGTATAATTAAGATAATTTCTATACTAGTTGTGATATTTTGTTTACTATTACACACTATGACGCTTTTTAATAAGATATTCTGCTCCATTATTATAATTTCAAAGCAAGTCAGAACTCTATTTTACCATATTACGTATTTTTTTGTAAACCACTGTTAATTATAGACAGCTTTTCGAAAATGTTTAGGCTTACTGGGCGATCTTGGTTATTATCAGCTGTGTCTAGTATTCAAATTATTATTTCATGCACAGTCAGGAAACAGACCGTATGTGTACACTAGGTTGAAGAACTTTTAGTTTGTTTAGAGATCTTCATTCGTTAAACATTTCGACACCTATCGCCAATTATTTTTAATTAACATGGAGTTATTATGTTTATACAAAAGTGAAGACAAATAAGTCCATATGTTGTCAAAAACTACAAACTCAATGAGCGGTTGCAAATTTTCTACCAAAACATCACAATTTTGTTACACCTATATCTAAAGAATGGAATTTGTTCATTAGGGTGAGCAATTTTTTTCATTCTTAAACTCGCTTACATTTTTGGATATATATATTAACTAAATTACAACATTAATTTTATCATTGTGATTTTAGTGATTGTATGTGTACAATGCAGTTCTCATACCCGTTAAGGTCGGCCGGGCCGAATCTTATATACCCTCCACCACGGAGTGTATTCCACAGTATTATCGGTAGATTAGAGGCTGTCGACATTACATAGTGGTGCACTACCATATTAGGAAAATTGTGATACTTCATTATTATAATAATAATGGTCCTCAACTATATATAAATATTAATATAACTATTAGTGAGAAATTTTCAAAAATGTTCCCTAAATATGATTAGGTAGAAACAATTTCCCTCAAGCCCGATTTCCCCATTTGCAATTTCTTGATTCCATCTACAGCTTAAATGACTGTACCATTTTGATAGGAAAAGTTGTAATATTGAAGATCCATTATGTTTCAGAGTGGAATGTACACACCTAATTTCGTGATTTTAGCTACAGCCGTTTTATTGGTAACAGTTTCTCTCCTTTTTCCATTTTGACCATAAAAGTAAGAATTTAGAAAAAATCGTACATCTTTTTTTCCGCGTCTAAATACACAGACGAGTGCAAATACTGAATATCATGAACCGTTTGATTGTAGTCATATTTAATTCCACTTTGATCTTGATGCTACGAATATCGGAAGATCAAAGATATTATTCGCGTCACCGCTGTCAGAGAAGTATACACACCGAATTTCATTATTATAGCTGCAGCCGTATGGTTTGTAGCATTTTTATTCCCATTCGCCCCATTTTCCGGCAAAAGTACAAATTTCGACAAAATCCTTTTTATTTCGTATTTTCACAGTTGCATGAAAGTACACACCGAATTTCATGATTTAAACTTCAGCGGTTTGGTAAGTACCATTTTTATCTCTCTTTTCCAATTGTTTCCCTTAAAAAAATTTCTTCTATTTTTCGTATCTACGCAATTAGGGGGATGGGGTATATTCACTTTGTCATTCCGTTTGTATCACCTTGAAATATTCATCGCAGACCCCATAGAGTATATATATTCTGGGTCATGGTAAAATTCTAAGACGATCCGTCTATCTATCCGTCTGTCTGTTGAAAACACGCTAGCTTCCGAACGAAGTGAGCTAGAAGGTTCAAATTTTCCCTGAATGTGTCTTATGATCGGTTGGGATTGAAAGTGGGTGTAATCGGCCCAGAGGGAAAAATTTTTCCCTAACAAGGACTGAAAATACCCCTAATATTTAGATTAATTTTTTGAAAATTTCTGATTTTTATACACTTGTTTCGTACCATCCTCTAGTGATGTGTAATCACCAAAAAGTACATAAAAGTTTTAACGGGTGAAATGGGACAAAAGGGATAAAAATGGTACCAATGATACGACAGCAGCTAGAAACACGAAATTCGGTGTGTACATCCTCATAATTACGTAGACACCTAAAAAAGAGAGATTTTTCAAAATTTTTACTTTAAGGGGTACAATTGGTAAAGAGGGATAAAACTGGTACCAACCAACCGCCTGAAGTTAAAATCATGAAATTCGGTGTATGCACTTATCTGACTGTGTGAACGCGAAACATAAAGGATTTTTTTTCGAAATTTGTAGTTTTTCGCGACAAATGGGGCGAAAGGGATAAGAAAGGTACCAATCAAACGTTGCAGTTAGAATAGTGAAATTCGGTGTGTACATTGCTGTGACTGCGTAGACATGAAAAATAAAGATATCTTCGATTCTTACCTTTAGGATCAAAACGGGATAAAATTGGTACCACACAAACGGCTGTAGCTAGAATCATGAAATTCAGTGGCTACACTCGTCTGTCTCCGTAGACACGCACAATATTAGTATTTCTTCAAAATCGTACTTTTAGGGTCATTTTTGTAAAAAATGATAAAAGTGGTATCAAGCAATCGGGTGTAGCTAGAATTATGAAATTAGATGTCTCGATTGCAATATGAACGCGAAATATAACGGATAGATATATAAATTATTTATATATTAATGGGTGCCTATCTAAATATTAAGTAAACTCAAAACTTTATATAAAACTTAATCAAATAAAATTTATTATTGGGTATACTTCACTGGATCTGAAATTTTTTTTTGCAAGATTAATAAAGGGTGTTTTTATTGAGGTATAGAACTTCGAATTGAAATAAAACACAAGAAAATCGTTTTAATGTCCATCAATTTGGCTTTATTGGAAGGATAATTTTATGCCATTAATGTTTAAATATGATTTCGGGCATGTGGCCGCCGCGGCTGGCTCGAATATAGCCAATTCTACAGGTCCAATTTTCAACCACTTTTTCGAGCATATGGGGCCGTATGTTGGCAATAACGCCACGAATGTTGGCTTCCAAGTCCCCTAACGTTTCTGGTTTGTTGGCGTAGACGAGCGACTTCACATATCCCCAAAGAAAATAATCCAATGGTGTCAAATCACACGATCTTGGTGGCCAATTGACAGGTCCATTCCGCGAAATTATACGCTCATCGAATGTTTCCTTCAATAATTCGAGCTTGCGGTGAACTTCGCGAACTGAACCATTACTTTCGAAATAAATTTGCACGATTTGTGATGCCAACTTAAAGTTGTATACCCCAATAAAAAACACCCTTTAGATAACCATTGATTAATTAAATATTTACATATATATTGATCTATTGGACTTAGTATACCAACTAATTTCGTAAAATTGAACTCTCTAATATAAAATTCAACAGGTAAAAAAAATTAAAAAAAAATTTTTTCGGAAAAAATTTGTAAATTCTAAATAGAATTATTTAGATTAATTTTTTATAATAGAAAAATGTCTTATAGGTTTTACATAAGATAATAGATTTATGCTATTTATATATATAAATGAAAAGGAAATTCATATGCATTTTTATTTTATAAATTACTAAAAATAATTTCTATAGTTATATATTTATAAAATATAATTTATATTTAAATAATTATTTTATTAAATATATATATATATATATATATATATATATATATATATATATATATATTTATTTATATAAATAATTTATATATAAATATATTAATTATTTAAATAATATATTAAGTAATTTGATTATGTAATGTCCTAACGTTTAAATATCTATATACTATTAAATTATTTATATATATAGATATTCCCGTAGATAATAGATATATAAATTATTTATATATTAATATGTGCCTATATAAATATTAAGTAAACTCAAAACATTATATAAAACTTAATCAAATAAAATTTATTATTGGGTATACTTCACTGGATCTGAATTTTTTTTTGCAAGATTAATAGATACCCATTAATTAATTAAATATATATATATATATATATATATATATATATATATATATATATATATATATATATATATATATATATATATAGGACTTAGTATACCAATTAAATTCGTAAATGGAACTCTCTAATATAAAATTCAATTGGCATAAAAAAATTAAAAAATATTTATATATATATATATATATATATATATATATATATATATATATATATATATATATATATATATATATATATCAAGTACGAACGCTATTTAATTTGAGGCAAATCGGTTCAGATTTAGATATAGCCCCCATACAAATGTCGTTCCCGATTTGACATTTTTCGCTCTAGAAACCACATATTGTATCCAATTTTCTTTAAATTTGGCAGAACATCTTATAATACAACTAGAAACACCTATGCAAAAATTGCATAAGATCGGTTCAGATTTAGTTATAGCCCCCATACAAATGTCGCTCCCGATTTGACATTTTTCGCTCTAGAAACGACATATTATACCCGATTTTCTTTAAATTTGACACAACATCTTACAATCCAACTAGAAACACCTATGTAGAAATTCGGTAAGATCGGTTCAGATTTAGATATAGCCCCCATACAAATGACGCTCCAGATTTGACATTTTTCGCTCTAGAAACCCCATATTATACTCGATTTTATTGAAATTTGGTAAAACATCTTATAATCCAACTAGAAACACATATGCATAAATTAGGTATGATCGGTTCAGATTTAGATATAGCCCCCATACAAATGTCGCTCCCGATTTGACATTTTCCGCTCTAGAAAC
Source organism: Polietes domitor (assembly GCA_947397865.1). Classification (NCBI taxonomy): domain Eukaryota; kingdom Metazoa; phylum Arthropoda; class Insecta; order Diptera; family Muscidae; genus Polietes; species Polietes domitor. Next base: position 141,967,480 of record OX377618.1, read on the forward strand.
GACATATTGTACCCGATTTTCTTTAAATTTGACACAATATCTTATAATCAAACTAGAAACACATATGCAAAAATTGGTTATGATCGGTTCAGATTTAGATATAGCCCCCAAAACAAATGTGGCTCCCGATCTTTAAATTTGGCACAACAGCTTATAATCCAAGTAAAAAACCTATGGTGAAAGTGGCTAAGATCGGTTCAGATTTAGATATAGCACAAATACAAATGTTGCTCCCAAATGTGTAACCGATTTTGGCTAAACTATACATATTATATTTCACCTATTTCGTTCCAGATTTCAATATACCCCCATACAAATGTCCTTTCCGATTTAACATTTTTTGTTAAACACATACATTTACATGATTCCAAAATTCTTCCCGTTTTCACTTTTTCACCGAATTAAATTGTATTCGGATTTAAAGTGGAGTGTATCATAGAGTCGGGCCCGCCCGACTTTAGCCTTTCCTTATTTGTTAATGTATAAATTAAATTATATTGTTAGGGGTTATATAATTTATATGAAAATTAATTTATATTATTAAATTTATTTAGGGAAATTTTTACTTTTCGTATCAAAATGATACAGTCACTCTGTGTGTAGCTGAATCAAGAAATGGCAAATGGGAGAAATCGGCCCTGAGGGAAAATGTTTCTCCCTATTTCGAGTACATTTTTGAAGATTAATCCCTCATGTTCTCTTTTTGATTACAATTGCAGTATTATATATTTATGTAGTAATAGACTATTAATATTATAATAATGAAACAATGAAATTTATGTAAGACAGTACGAATATGCCTTATAGTTTGAAATAGTAAACAAATATAGTAATGCGCATTAAAAAATCACAATTTTTTAATCACAATATATTACTTCACTTCATTGTAAAGTCGATAGCCTCCAATCTGCCGCAAATACAATGGAATGAACTCCGTGGTGGAGGGTACATAAGCTTCGGCACTACCGAACTTAACGCCAATTTACTTGTTTTTATACTCTCCTCTAGGGTACTATGTCTTTGTGCATTTGTTTGTAATCGAGATAGACTCATTGTTTGTATACCGATCGACTTAGAATCACTTTCTGAATCGATTTAGCAATGTCCGTCCACATATTCCTGCAATCAAAGACCTTGATGACAAATATTTTTGTAGAACATTTTGACCCGTTTTAGGGGTGTTTTTACCCTTTTTCACAAAGGGGACCAAAACGACATCTACATTGAAGAGCTAGAAAGTTAAAAAAACACATCCTATACATAAAATGTAAGGATCACAAGGTTTCCAATGCCGATTCAGCATAAGATTGTGCAAAATCCCGCCTCTAAAATGTCACGTACATTCTTTCGATTATGTTATCCAAAACAAACTTCTTTTTTTAATGTATCCTTTAATATTTTATTTATATCATTTTGAGTTTAGTAGGTTACTATAAATATATCACATATATTAGAGTTACATACAGTAGCCTGTTTTCCGTAGTGTTATACAGGGGGTAGCTTAGTGCTTCTTTCCCCTGCTCGGCAGCGATGACACCTTCGTTCTGGTTACTGGCTCCTCTCCGGGACACTTAAAGGTTACTTCAGTTTTACCATCTTTGACAAGAATTTCTATGCCACAGGTTTTGGTTTTATTATCAGCATCGATTAAATCGGCATTAACTTTGTACAAGGAATGTGGAGTCGATTCTTTGGTGACCGAGTTCACTGTAGCAAGTCTATTGTAAAATATTAAAAAAAAAAAAACAATTTTAAATGAAAAAAGTTTCCGTTTTTTGCAGATCACAGTCGACTTACTTGTACACGGGTCCCTCGCCAGCAGCAAAATGTGGCAATGTGTTATTTAGTATCTTCTCGGCAACCTCGGCATCACTTAAAGCATTAGCAAGAGCCAAAGTGGCCAAAAGAAGCACTACGACAAATTTCAACATGTTCAATCTTCAACTGTCCGTTCTACTTGAAACTCCGAAGACACTAATACGCACTAGAAGGGCGAGCAAGGTATTTATATGTTTTCTGCCTGTCAAATATTCATATTTTTTGTTTTGTTGTGGAGTCGGTTTTTATTTATTCTTCCCATATCATATGTTCATATGCCTGTCAAATGTTCATATTTTTCGTTTTTTTGTTTTGTTGTGGAGTCCGTTTATATTTATTCTTCCCATATCAAAAGATTTTGATGGGGAATTGCGGTGATAAACTTAATTTGGTTGCGACAGATTTTCGTAAATGCTTAGGCACAACACACACACGGTGATCTCTGTGTTATACATACATATGAATATTATCCAATATTATCAAATATTCAGTAAATTTATGTTTGGCCTTAATTCGATTGATTTATTTATGCCTCATCTAGTTCTAGATATTGTTTAAATGTTGAGTTCTCTGTCTTTCGGTCCATAAAGTTTTGGTTTGATATAAATTCGGTGTCCACCCGAAACTCCCCACCTGGAGCGTTCTTCCGGTGTGGACCACATTCACTACACGTTTACTAAAATACATTGTAATGTGTAGGCCCTAGAACGGTAAAAAATGTGGATCTACATGAAAACACGGAAATGATATAAAACATTGGGTTTTTGTGACAAAATTATCAAAGAGGTAGTCATTTGGGGGCAACTTTTCTTTGAATTCAGCGGAGATTTCCACGTCTCCCACTAGAAAAAAACTTGTGTAAAATCTCAATTTGATAGCAGGCAACAAAAGCAACCTATTCTTGGATTGCAGGAATGATTCCAAGTTGCATGTAAAAACAAGTAAGGAGAGACTAAAGTCGGGCGGGCTGACTAAACGATTGAATATATAATGATCTACAAAATTTACTTCCAAAAATTCAAGAGAATGACATGGACGACATTTGGTTTCAACAAGATGGACCATATGTCACACAGCCCACGCAACCATCAATATTTTACGCACTGTTTTTGAAAATGTGATTTGAGCCCTTTGGATTATTTTCTGTGGGGAGCAGAGATACAAGCCGACCGATTTTAAGCCGACAAGCCGCCGCCGCCGCATGTTTCTGCACGAGCCGCGCCGCCGCCGATTTCATCGGCTCAAATCGACTCAACCACGCCGCCGATTTCATCGACTCATATCGACTTCAAGCACGCCGCCGTGATTTGACGGAGTTCTAACTCAGTCAAATCAAATAGACAATCCACTTAAAATTACAAAAGAAAATATAAATGTCAACTTAGACAACCTACTGCTGTGAAATATATTGATCTTTCTTTCATTTATATAAGTCAATTCCAGTACGTGTGGCCATGTGTTCCTATAAATAACAATATCTATTGTGCTTCTTCAGTGCGTAAAAGTAGGTAGAGTATTATCATTCTTTGAAAGGATTATGATATTCAAGAACGTCTGGTCAAATATGCCTCACATGAAAAGCTGTAATTGCAAAAATATTTGTTAAATTTATCCATTATATACATTTTGGGAATGGATTCCTTCTCCCAAAAAAATGTATGGGTTAACAATTAGGGTATCCAACCGATTAAATTTTATTCGATTAATCGAAAATTTTTGTCAAATATTTGTTCGAATAAAAAAATCATGATTTTCGAATAGCGAATAATTCGAATAAATTTTCTCAAATAATCGATTAATCGATATTATAACTTTTGCCTAAAAAACTAATGAAATCGTCGTATGTTTTGTATGATAAATTGATTTTGAATAGCCAGTTTGCTCCATTTGGGTACACCAAAAATAAAACCACATTTTTTTTCGATTTTTGATTTATATGCTCCATAGATATTAAAATAATGATTTATCCGACTTCATTTAAAAATAGCAAAAACTGGCCAATAGCTTCGGAATTATTTAAAATTTAAAGAATAGTAATTTCATAGATAAAAAACTCAGTTCTGTTATAAATCATATGATCCATATTCGAAAAAAGTCAATGGATAACTTCTTATATTATGCTCATTTTTTTCTTTTTTTTTTCTTTTGATAAGATATTAAGATTTTTTCAACTTCTAATGAATTTCGAATTTGATGTCACAATTTTTAAATAAAGTCAGATACATAATAAACGTTCAATATATAGTTGAACTACCCGTAAACTGCCGTGACTTGTCTCTTATTAATTATATTTTATTTAAGTGGACAATTGTTCGATTAATCGGTTAATCGAATAACTCTCGACTTCATTATTCGATTAATTGGAATTTTTTTGTTTTCAAATAAACGAAAAATCGAATAACATAAAAGTCCGAATAATTGGATACCCTAATAACAATATTAAATTATTGGAACATTGGCTAATATTAACGAATATTGAACTACTTGCCGAAAAATAAAAGAAAACTGTTCCTTCCATTTTCCCAAAATTGTCAAATAAATAGGGGTATTCGAATGATAGAACGAGCCGGCGAATCAGCCGAAAGCCGCCGCCGCCGAACCATTTTGAACAGCGCCGCCGCCGCCGATAATTATGGTTCGGCTTGTATCTCTGGTGGGGAGCCATTAAGGATAACCATCCAGAAACAATTGACGCGTTGAAACATGAAATCGAAGTTGCCATTGAAGAGATTCGAGCCGGAACCATCGAAAATGTACAGACAAATTGGGTTAATCGGATGAGGTACTGCCAAGCCAGTCATGTTAGTCATATGAATGATATTGTGTTACATTATTAAATGACAAAGTCGACCATTCGAATTCTAAGACGATTTAGTCATGTCCGTCCGTCCGTCCGTCTGTTGAAAGCACGCTAGCATCTAATCGAAATGAGCTAGGACGACCAAACTTTCCATAAATGTGTCTCATAGTCGTAGTCGTTGGGATTGCAACTGGGCGAAATCGGTCCAAAGTGAAAAATGTTTCCTTCACAAGGACTGAAAATACCCATACTAACCCCTAATATTTTAGAGTACTTAAGTATATTTTTTATTTTTTGTCATTCCGTTTGTAACACCTTGAAATAATCATCGGAGACCCCATAAAGTATATATATTCTGGGTCGTGGTAAAATTCTAAGACGATCTAGACATGTCTGTCTGTCTGTCCGTTGAAAGCACGATAGCGACCGAACGAAATGAGCTAGGAGGTTCCAATTTTCCCTAAATGTGTTTTATGGTTACAGATCGGTTGGGATTGAAAGTGGGCGAAATCGGATCGAATTTTTTCCCTAACTAGGACTGAAAGTACTCCCTAATATTTAGAATAGTTAATAGTTTCTGCTTTATATGCACTTGAAATTTGTTGCGTACATTCCTCTTGTAGCGTAAAAGTACCAAAAAGTAAATACAAAAATGGTACCAATGATACGATAACAGCTAGAAACATGAAATTTGGAATGTACGTCCCTCTAATTGCGAAGATAAGAAAAATAGAGAGATTTTTCAAAATTCGTACTTTTAAGGGATACAATTTGCAAAGAGGGATAAAAAAGGTACCAACCAAACCGCTGAAGTTGAAATCATGAAATTAGGTGTGTACATTCATCTGACTGCGAAATAAAAAGGATTTTGTTGAAATTTGTACTTTTAGATACCACATATTTTAACAGATTTTCTTCAAAATTGGCAAAACATCTTATATTTCCACTAGAAACACCTGTGATGAAAATGTGTTACATCGGTTCAGATTTATATATAGGCCCCATACAAATATCGCTCTCAGATTTACTTTTTCCGCTCTAGAAACAACATATTTTATCAGATTCTCTTCAAATTTAGCAAAACATCTATTATTTAAAACAGAACACCCGGTGAAAATTGGTCAGGTCTGTTCAGATTTATATATAGCTCTCTTATCTGCTCTAGAAACCACATATAACAACCAAATGACAGCAGCTAGAGTCATGCGTTCCTCTGACTGCGTAGACACTGAAAATAAACGGATTTTTCGAAATTCGTACTTTCAAGGGATACAATGGAACAGAGGAATAAAAATAGTTCCAACTAAACTCCTACAGCTAGAATGATGAAATTCTAATTGCGTAGAAACGTTAAATAAAGAGATTTTAAATAGTCGTACTCTTAAGGGGGTAAAAATTGTACCAACCAAATGGCCGCAGATGGTATCATGGAATTCGGTGTATACATTCGTACTTTTTGGGGTTAAAATGGAAAAAGGGGATACAAATAGTACCAACCAAATGACCGCAGCTAGTGTGATGCATTCCTCTGACTGCGTAGACACGGAAAATAAACGGATTTTTCGAAATTCGTACTTTCAAGGGATACAATGGTACAGAGGGATAAAAATAGTTCCAAAAACGACTACAGGTAGAATGATGAAATTCTAATTGCGTAGAAACGTCAAATAAAGAGATTTTAGATAGTCGTACTCTTAAGGGGGCAAAAATGGTACCAACAGCTGGAATCATGGAATTCGGTGTATACATTCCTCTGACTGCATAGACACACAAAATAAAAAGTTTTTCCAAAATTGTAATTTTTCTGTTACGGCAAAAATTGTTTGAATCATGAAGTTAGGTTATTATCAGACGTACATAGTACAATGTACGTCTGATAATGGATTTTTAAAATTTGTAAATCTGGAATTGAAATAGGATGAAAATACAACCAACTGTAGCACTCAATATCTACCAATATTTATGGTATTTAAGCTTTTTGGAAATATAAATATAAGAATATCTATTTTTTTAATTGACGTTTTGGTTGCCTTACCTTATAAGCGTGGTTTGAAATAATAAAATATTATATTTATTTATAAAATTATTTGTTTCAATATTTGTATTTGTTTTGGTTTAGCTATATTAAAAAATATATATTTTCCTGTAATATTACTGCACTTCTACGAAAATCGACATCCTCTGTGGAATGCAATCCATGGCGGAGGGTATATAAAGTTCGGCCCGGCCAAACTTAACGTTTTTTTTACTTGTTTACCTTAAAAATTGTAGGGTGGCCAAAGCCACCCCCGTAGATCTGTCAGACAAGCATTTTTTTCTTCTCATAATGTAAGGAGGTGACCATAAAAGTTATGGAAGATTTACTTATAGGGAAGAGGTAGAAATATCACTATTTCCATTCGCCCAAGGCCAAAGCCACCCTGAAGCTTTGCCAGACATGGATTTTTCTTCTTCTCATAATGTAAGGAAGTGGAATTAAAAGATTGGGCCGTTTTACTTATAGCGTAAGGAAAAGGCACGTGTAAGGTTAGTATTTTAATTTTTTAATGAGTTTTAATTGCATATCTTCTATTTAAACTTTGTTCTCCACTGTATTCATTTGGAAGATAGGGTGTACGAGGGCAGTTCTATAAGAAGCCGATCTTGAAGTGATGGTTCCACGGGAAATAATTAATATTTGCGATCTCTTACAAGACTACATTAGAATAGTCCGTAACAGTCGTAAAAACAGACATCTACTGATTTTTTCCACAAAGAAGATAAACATGAGTTTTGTACAGTGAACAAACATAAGTTTTTGTGTCTTTTATCCGGCCCTTTTAGCCTTTCATTGTTATCGATTGCAATTATTTGTGATTTTTATTTGTATAGTATAGTCCCAGTGCTAAGTTAGTTATTCCGTTTAAAATACCTTGGAAAGTCGGCCTATCAGTCTCTAAAAAGTATCAATATTGGCACATAAAATATCGTAACTTTCTAATGTGATATTGCAATTGTAATCTTTAGTTATTTCTATGGAGCGTATAAAAAATTATTAAATTAATTTAAAAAATTAAATTATTTTGTTATGATTTCGTCGCCCTTAAATAACGTGTCATTGTCCATTTTTGAACTCAAATACCATTGGTACCTACGTATGAAGACGAGATCTGTATAGCACCACCATATTTATACATACAAATATTAATATATTCCAATATGTTTTGATTGACTTAATTTTACCATGTAATTTTATTAAGAAACTGTTTTATATGATTAAACAAATTCAAATTTTGTTGCTGATACGAGAGAATACCGGTTTTGTTTTTTAGTTCTAAAAAAAATAACAAATGTTTCTTCAAGATCACCCTCCAAACATCAGTGTGAAAACAAACACAATTAATATTAATGTTCAAATAATAAATAAATTAACGACGACAGTCATGCCCAACCAATTATACGAGGTGGATTTTAAAAGAATTTCAACTGAAACCGGTTTTGCTGATGTTCAATGCATTGCTGTTCAGAGTGTTAGTATCCGCAACGAATAATTCTCAATTATTGAAATACAAATAGGCAGTGACATATGTATGGGACTATCTATATATATATGCGTTACTGACTGACTGACTTATCATTGACCAGCCCCAAACGGCCAGGGTCAAGACATTTTCAGGGTAATTCCCAAATACGACGTAGACGTCGACTAAGAAAGCGTTATAAGAAAATTCGTACTTTAAGGGGATAAAATGGAACAACAAGGGATAAACATCGAACCTTCGCCCTGACTAAACGGCAGTTGATAGAAACGTGAAATTCGGTGCGTTCCTTGCACTGACCATGCAGAAGAGCTACAAATAGGGATTTTTCGAAATTTGTACTTTTAAGGGAGGAAAGAGACAAAAAGGGATAAAAATGGTACCAATTTAAGTATTGCAGTTCTATTCGTGAAAATCATTATCACATTTTTCTGACAACGTAGACTTGCAAGATAAATGGATTTTTCGAAATTTGTACTTTTTAAGGGGTGCGAGGGACAAAAAGGGATACATATGGTACCAATTTAAGTATTGCAGCTATAGTCGTGAAATTTGGTGTGTAAATTCCTCTGACAACGTAGAAGCGCAATCTAAATGAATTTTTTTTTTCAAAATTTTTACCTATAAGAGGTGAGCGGGACAAAAGGGGATAAAAATGGTACCAACTAAAGTATTGCAACTATAGTCATGAAATTTGATGTGTAGATTCCTCTGTAGATACCAACTAAAGTATTGCAGCTATAGTCGTGAAATTTGGTGTGTAGATTCCTCTGACAACGTAGACTTGCAACTTAAATGGATTTTTCGAAATTTGTACTTTTAAGGGGCGAGCGGTACAAAAACGGATAAAAATGGTACCATCTAAGGTATTATCGCTAGAATCGTGAAATTTGGTATGTAAATGCCTCTGACCATGTAGGAGGATGTGGGATAACATGGATAAACGTGGTACCATACATATTTTTAGGGGAAGCAAAAACACATGTTACCTATAGAGATTTTTCAAAATGTGTATTTTTTGGGAAAAAGGTACAAAAAGTTATAAAGTAGCTGCATCTAGAAACATGAGGTCGAGGATACAAATGGCTTTGCGGTTGTAATTTTTTGTTCAAAACTGGATAGAAAGTTATAAAAATTATACGTACGAAGGGAGTTTAGCTAAAATAATGGATATCGACAAGCACATTCCTTTGACTGTATATGAATGCTATCTAATAGGAGGTTCCCAAATTACTCTTTTAGATTTATCTATACCCACCAAAGGAAAATCAAATAACCAAAGACAGAGACGGATAAAACTATTAACAAATATGCGCCTTTTTCGCGTGCGAAGCAGCGGGTACTGCTAGTATATACATAAATCTGAGCCTCCTTGGCTAGCATTTTTTGTTACGATCGAACAATAATGGCAATCTGTACTTTGATTGCAAGAAAAGATGGACGGATACAGATAGAGATATTTAAATCGATTCAAAAAGTGATTGTAAGTCGATTTATATAATAAACGATGGATCTATCTATCTTCATTTTGGATATTGCAAACAAATGCACATAAACATAATACTCTAGAGGAGGGTATAACAACCGGTTCCACAGAATAGGGCAGAGTATCGATATGCTACTGTGAGACGATTGGACTGCTCCGGAATGGTGTGTAAGCGACACATTTAGCATCAGCAGATACACACATAAACAATGACCCATGGATGGAAAAAGAAAAGCAAACAAATACAAAAAATAACAAATCGAATAGCCACAATGTTTGAACAGATAACCACACAGTTTAATAACTGCGTTGAAGGGAGAAATACGATCTCCCACAGCGATGACAAACATCACTTGAGGTTTGCATAGATATTATACACGTTTGGGAGCTGCTCTTAAAGTATAAAGTTTGTTGTTGATTTTTTCCCTTGATCTGTAAATTTGTGTTTAAAATGTGTGGCTGATATTTATTATTTATTAAAATTTATTCGAAGTCAATGTATATCAGAAATAAATCGTTATAATTACCTATGTATTTCATTCATTCATGAATTATTTATTTGTTTTATATTAATTACAATATAATAATTATAGCTAGTGAGAGTTTAGATTACATATATATTTTCTACTCTTTTATTAGTTATTTTTATTATAAGAATTTTTATAATTAACGAAATTTATTTTTTTATAGGAATGGAAAATCTAAAAGCCCCCTTTTAATTACCTATGCAATGAGGCTTACAAATTAGGGTAATGAAATAACTCGTTTTTTGTCACTTTCTTAGAAATCGGATTTTGAAAAAACCGATTAGATTTCCCCAGATGTTCATATTTATACCCCCACCACGACATTATGCATGTGGTGATTTTTCACTGCCTATTATTAATATTATTTATTTATATAGGATGGGTCATTTAAAATTTGAAATACCGATTACTTACTGACTTTGAAAGATAGAATAAGATTCATTATACACTCCACGAGAGTATTATGTCTTTGTATGTGTTTTTTATTGAGGTATAGAACTTCGAATTGAAATAAAACACAAGAAAATCGTTTTAATGTCCATCAATTTGGCTTTATTGGAAGGATCATTTTATGCCATTAATGTTTAAATATGATTTCGGGCATGTGGCCGCCGCGGCTGGCTCGAATATAGCCAATTCTACAGGTCCAATTTTCAACCACTTTCTCCAATTGCTGTGCAGCTCCAATTGCTGTGCACGGTGGCGAATCGATTCATTCGGGTCCTCTTCAACACTTTGCTCTACAGCGGCAATTGTTTCTTCGGTGCGCACTGTTCGACGTCTCTGCGGATGCGTATTATCACATAGAGTAAACGTAGTGCGAAAACGATCCATGGTTAACCGAATTAATTGCTCTGATGGACGATTATGTCGACCATAAAATGGTGAACTTCGCGAACTGAACCATTACTTTCGAAATAAATTTGCACGATTTGCAAGCGTTGTTCTTTTGTCAACCTGTTCATGATGAAATGGCAAACCAAACTAAATATTAATCACTTGACAGCTGACAAAATGGCCGCCAGTTAAAAAAGTGATGCCAACTTAAAGTTCTATACCCCAATAAAAAACACCCTTTATATTTGTTTGTAACCCCCAAAAGGAAGTGAGATAGACCCATTGTTAATTATAACGATCGACTTAGAATCACTTTTTGAATCGATTTAACAATGTCCGTCTGTCTGTCCATCTATTCTTGTAATCAAAGTACATGTCGCAATTGTAGCCAAGACCAAATTAAACTTTGCACAACGAAGTTTTTCGGGAATGGACGAAAGCTATTTAATTTGAAGAAAATCGGTTTAGATTTATATATAGCTCCAGCTTTTTCTGCTCTAGATACCACATATTTTAACAGAGTTTCTTCAAAATTTGGCAAAATTGGTGAAAATAGGTCAGATCGGTTCAGATTTATATATGTGGCTCCCATACAAATTTCGCTCCGGACTTGACTTTTTTTCGCTCAGAAACCACGTATTTTCACCGAATTTCTTCAAATTGAGCATAGCACGTTATACTTGAACTGGAAGAACTTATTGTGTAAATGGGTCACTTCATTCCATGTTTGGATATAGCCCCGATACGAACACTCTTCTCGATATGACAAATTGGATCAGGTCATATTAGCCTATGATTATGAAACATACAAAAATCCTTCCCGTATTCACTTTTTACCTTGTTTTTATTTTTATTTGCAGGATTATGTTTGACATTTGCAAAATGGAACGCTATACGCCCGAACAAAATTAGGAAATATTAGAAACTTACTTACAAAGTAGTGAGTCTTTATCGCAAACTGTAAGAAATTTACGAGAAGATATCAGACTTCATGAAGCTCATTTTCATCTCGGTAGCTATGTCAGTAAGCAAAATTGCCAGAGAACCCATACGTGACACTTTTTGGTGTGGATTTTGGGCTGGCGGCATCATTGGACCATGTACTGAAAAAATGGGTTGATCAGATGAGGTGATCCATATACTTAGGGGGTGAAATGAGGCAAAAATGGTACTAGCTAGTAACGAGAAATTCGGTGTGAACATTAATAGTACTTTTAAGAGGGGAAAAGGTATAGAATTTATACAAACCAAAAGACTAGAGTAATAAAATTTCTCCTGCAAAATAAAACATGGCGATAAGTTCGGCCGGGCCACCATGAATTGCATTCCACAGAGGCTGACGATTTTCGTAGAAGTGCAGTAACATTACAGGAAAATATAACTTTTTTAATATAGCCAAACCAAAACAAATAAAAATATTAAAAAAATTTAATTTTATAAATAAATACAAATTTTTTATTATTTCAAACCACATTTATAAGACAAGGCTACCAATATGTTTATACTTCAAGTCGATTCAAAAATTAAATATAAGACAGCAATCTTCAAAAAAGCTTAAATACCATAAATATCGTTAGATAGAGGGTGCTACAGTTGGTGGTATTTCCATCCTATTTTAATTCCAAAAGTACACATTTTGAAAATCTATTATTTCTCACGTACACAGTGCAATATAAACTAACTTCATGTTTGCCGTAAAAGTAAAAAGTACGAATTAGGAAAATTCTTTTTCTAGGCAGTCTGAGGAATGTATACACCAATGTATGGTACCATTTTTATTCCTTTTTCCATTTTACCACTTAAACGTACAACTTTCTAAAATCTCTTTATGTTTTACGTGTCTACGCAATTACACATTACATGTACATCCCACACCGAATTTTATCATTCTAGCTGTAGCCGTTTAGTTGGTACCATTTTTATCCCTCTAATCACATTGTATCCCTTGAATGTACGAATTTGGAAAACCCTTTTTTTCGTAGTCATAGGAATGTATACTACGATTTTCAATCAGACATATTGAAAAAACAGCTTAAATACTCTAAAATATTGGAGGATATTATGGGTATTTTTAGTCCTTGTAAGGGACATTTTTTTCCCTTTTGGACCGATTTCGCCTAGTTGCAACGGCAACCGATTTACGACTATAAGACGCATTTATGGAAAATTTGGACGTCCTAGTTGCTTTCATTTAGATGCTAGTGTGCTTTTAACAGACTGACGGACGGACATGGCTAGATCGTCTTAAGAGGTATAGTTACCCAGCAATACTTCTGCCGTGCCAACGCTCATTTGTTTTAATTTGCATATACACATACTTACATATGCAACTCAATGAGATGCTTGTAAGATGGCATGTGTACTTTATTACTTGTTGCGATTTTTTAAACGCAAATTCGGCAAGTGAGTTGTGCTTCTCGTTCGTTTGTGAGAATCACCTCCTTGTAGAGGCCGGGTTTGATGTTGAAAAGTCGCTGCGAAGCCACTTGAAAAGACCTTTGACATGGTCGAAATCATGATCGTGGTAGTCTGCAGCCAAGTAATAAATGTCAACATGCCATTTGTAAATAAATTTGCATTCTATTAAATATAGATGCAAAATGGTCTTGAGCCAGGACAATATCCCAGTTCAAATCAAATACTGATTACAGACCAAAAAAATACAAACGAAAAAACTAAAACTTTTTTTAATTTTTATAATTCGATCAATGTTTTTATAGATGTTGTATACACCTGTAATTTGATATTTTAAAATGATTTGAATCAATTTAAACCAAAACAAGTAAGGAAAGGCTAAAGTTGGGCGTGGCCGACTATATAATACCCTACACCACTCCCTGCGTATATACCTCGCTTTGGTTACTAAACCCAGGTATTTCATGGGAGCAATTTTATGTAGTTCATATAAATTATGCAGTTACTATAAATTCATCTTTAGTCAAATTTAATGAATATGGCAAATAATAAAGTAATTGATCCAACTTTCCAGCAGATATTCCGAGTGAAGTAAATATAACACGATCTGGAAAAATTGATGAAGATCCAAAGACAAATACAGATTATACAGCGGTAATAGGATGGATCGGACGGACATATGAAGGGGGCCTATAACAACACTTGAGGCATGTGCCAAATTATGGGCCTGCATAGTTTTCATTCACGGCATGTATTTCTAATGATCTGAAAAATTTGATGAAGATCCGAAGTAAGATGTAGTTTCTAGAGCTGTAATAGAGCAGAATGGAGCCCCATTTGGGTTATTCCCAAGTATGGACATATGGGCATCTCCCAAACAAGTAAGGAAATGCTAAAGACGGACGGAGCCACTATATGATACACCCAACTTTCTATCTCACTACAATTCAATTCGGTAAAAAGTGAATCGGGAAGGATTTATCTAAATCTGAACCGATCTTACCCACTTTCAACATAGGTGTTTCTAGTCCAATTATAGAATGTTGTGCCAATTTTAAAGAAAATCGGAACAATATGCGGTTTCTAGAGCGGAAAAACTCAAATCGGTAGCGACATTATCCATCCCATCTTACCCACTTTCACCATAGGTGTTTTTAGTTGGATTATAAGATGTTGTGCCAATTTTAAAGAAAATCGGGAACAATTTGCGATTTCTAAAGCGGAAAAAGTGAAATCGGGAGCGAAATTTGTATGGGGACTATATCTAAATCTGAACCGATCTAACCCGCTTTCATCACAGGTATTTCTAGTTAGATTATAAGGTGTTATGCAAAATTTGAAAAAAATTGGGTACTATATGTGCTTTATATGGTGGAAAAAGTCAAATCGGGAGCTATATCTAAATCTGAACCGATTTCCTCCAAATTCAATACCGATCGTCCTTTACCAAAAGAGTAACTTCTTCCAAATTTCATGATAATCGAACAGCAATTGCGACCTGTAGAGTGCGATGGACAGACGGACGGACGGACAGACTGACATCGTTAAATCGATTCTGCTGGTGATTCTAAGCCGATCCGTATACTTAAAGGTGGGTCTATTTCTTGGTGTTACAAACATTTGGCGCGAAACTAACTTATAATAACCTAGTCCACGAAGTGGTGTAGGGTATAAAAATGTGCACCTCTTAAACAATTGCCCTATCATGGGTAAATTTAAACCCTTTGTAGCGTCTATAAAGGTGGCTGTAAAACAATTACAAATGTGGAAGCTGAGTCAATGTGCCACGAATCTTTTAGTACCTCCCACACAAATAATCCGACCGATGTTCTCTTATAGTGAGGGTATACCAAAATCGGTTTAACCGACTAAAACATTTTTGTTGATTTTTTTTTTTTTGCGAATTTTCATGTCGCGGTATTTAAGCAGTCCACCAGAAATGACCGATGTCTTATGAAAAGTAAAATAAATATTTGTTCTAAGAATTGTTCATATGCCACTTAAGCAGTGTTGTTTAAATCGGAAAGAGATAACAACGCTAATTGAAACTATGTTCGCTCTTATTGAATTTTCGCTAACTAGTCTCATTTCGTTTCGTCGTGATAGAAATTGCAAGTGGGTTGTGGTGTACGTGATCATTGAAACTTTCATTCATTAATGGTAAACTCGAACTCGAGTTGTTAAATTTTACAAAATTAGATGGAAATATACTCCTAGAGTGTTCCAAGTCATTTGTATGTAGAGAGTTATGATATAATTCTAGCTGAAAAACAAGTAAAAAGGGTACTATTATTTCCCTTTTCCCACTTTGACCCTATAAGTATGACTTTCGCAAACACTTTTAAGTAGGAAGTACACACAAAATTTTAAAATTCAAGATACAGCCGTTGGGCTGGTACCACTTTTATCCCTCTTTCCCTATTTCGAAAGATATCTGTATTTTGGCGTTTTTGTAGTCTTTCTAGCCCATACTACTTTTATCCCTGGGTAATATTTTTATCCATTTTCCCATTGTTACCTATAAGTACGAATCTTTTCCATCCCTTGATACTATTTTTATTCCTTGGTACAATTTTTATCCCTTTGAACTATTTTTAACTATCCACCTAGGGATGGGGGTATATTCACTTTGTCATTCCGTTTGTAACACCTTGAAATATTCATCGAAGACTCCATAAAGTATATATGTTCTGGGTCGTGATAAACTTCTAAGATGATCCAGCCATGTCCGTCCGTCTGTCTGTTGAAAGCACCCTAACTAGCGAACGAAATAAGCTTGGAGGTTCAAATTTTCCCTAAATGTGTCTTATGGTTGCAGATCAGTTGGGATTTGAAGAGGGCGAAATCGGCCCAGAGAGAAAACTTTTTCCCTAACAAGGACTAAAAAGACCCATAATAACCCCTAATATTTCAGAGTATTTAAGCAATTTTTTTCAATATGTCTGCCTCTACTTACTTGATATTGGGTATGCGCATTCCCCCTATAACAAAAACGTGCACCACAAAGTGATTTTTATTCGAAGGGGTTGATAAGGGATAAAAATGGTACATATCAAATGACAACAGCTAGAAACACGAAATTCGGTGTTTACATTCCCCCAATTGAGTGGAGACATAATATAAATATATTTTACCAAATTCGTACTTTTAAGGGGTAAAGGGAATAAAGGGATAAAAGTGGTACCAACCAAACGGCTGTTTTATATTCCTCTGATTGCGTAGACTCGTAAAATAAACGGATTCTTCGAAATTCGTACTTTTTGGGGTTAAAATGGATAAAGGGGATAAAAATAGTACCAACCAAATGACCGCAGCTAGAGTGATGAAATTCGGAAAAGGATTTTTCCAAATCCGTACTTTTTACTTTTACGGCAAAAATTGGTTGGATCATGAAGTTAGGTTATTTTTGACTTTTAAATTTATAACCTGTAGTATTTTTATCCCTTAGTACTATTTTTATCCCTTTTTTCATTTTGGCTCTACAATTACGAATTTGCGTAAATCGTTTTATTCTGCGCGTCTGAGTAGTGAGAGGAACGTGCACTACGAAATATACATAGCGACTTTTAAAATTCTAGCTGCAGCCGCGTATTAACTGCTACCAACTAACGTATGGTGTAAAACAGCCTGTATTAATTTATTAGTTGCTGTAGTGATCAGTCACTCCAAAGCAAAACTCCCTGTATTCTGACAAACGCTATATGAATAATTGCTGGCACTAAAACGAATCAGTCTCATTGAACACTTTCGTTTCAAACGACGTAGATTGATTCGTAATTGAGAGGAAATTTCTAAAATGTGCGCTTTAAAAATTATCATACTGTCCATAGTGACGGTGGGACTAGCTGTGGGCTTGCAGCTGCCACAAAGTCAACATCGTGCCGGTTGTGCTACAATCGATTTTAATGATCCCACCCGGATACCATATTGGAGTCCATACGCTGGCATTGGCCCAGTCGTTGGCCATGGCATTAATCCTGATGTGGCTCAGAGCATGTTGAGTGAGGCATTGAACAATTTGACAGCCACCGATGAACATCATTATAAGTAATTAAACACACACACGCTCACATAAATATATTATAAATTTATAAATGAAATATTTCAAAATAATTTCTAATTGTTCATTGTTTCCAGAATTGATAACATCGTCACAGCTTTTAAGTGCATTATGACCGATGACCTGTACGAGTTTCACGCAACTTTAGTGGATAGCGATTCGCAAAGCAAAAGCTGTGTTATACAAATCTATAAAAATCATCAGCAGCTACCGGATGGGTCGGTCACGGCTGTGGTAATCTCCTGTTCCGACGAAGCGCAATATGTGAAAACCTACAGTGAAGTGCAAAATTGATTGATACACAAAACATAAAATTGAAGAAAGAAGAATGTATATTTGTCACACCGTTGGATTTAGGAATCGATAAGATGTCTACACAACTAAGTGAAATGGAGAAAAGTTTTAATTAAAAATCACGACAAATGAGAAAAGAATTATTTTAAATTGACCAAAAAGTTTGTTACTTAATAATCGAGCTAGACCCACCTTTAAGTATACCGATCGGCTTAGAATCACCAGCTGAGTCGATTTAACGATGTCTGTCTGTCCGTCCGTCTGCTGTCCATCTAAGCTTGTTCGCACTCTACAGGTCGCAATTGTTGTCCGATTGTCATGAAACTTGGCAGAAGTTATTTTTTCTTGCCAAGGACCATCGGAATTGAATTTGGAGGAAATCGGTTCAGATTTAGATATAGCCCCCATACAAATGTCGCTCCCGATTTGACATTTTCCGTTCTAGAAACGACATATTGTACCCGGTTTTCTTTAAATTGTGCAGAACATCTTATAATCCAACTAGAAACACCTATGCAAAAATTGGGTAAGATCGGTTCAGATTTAGATATAGCCCCCATACAAATGTCGCTCCCGATTTGACATTTTCCGTTCTAGAAACGACATATTGTACCCGGTTTTCTTTAAATTTTGCAGAACTTCTTATAATCGAACTAGAAACACCTATGCAAAAATTGGGTAAGATCGGTTCAGATTTAGATATAGCCCCCATACAAATGTCGCTCCCGATTTGACATTTTCCGCTCTAGAAACGACATATTGTACTCGGTTTTCTTTAAATTTTGCAGAACATCTTATAATCCAACTAGAAACACATATGCAAAACTTGGGTTAGATCGGTTCAGATTCAGATATAGCCCCCATACAAATGTCGCCCCCGATTTGACATTTTCCGCTCTAGAAACGACATATTGTACTCGGTTTTCTTTAAATTTTGCAGAACATCTTATAATCCAACTAGAAACACATATGCAAAACTTGGGTTAGATCGGTTCAGATTCAGATATAGCCCCCATACAAATGTCGCCCCCGATTTGACATTTTCCGCTCTAGAAACCACATATTGTACCCGATTTTCTTTAAAATTGGCACAACATTTTATAATCGAACTAGAAACACCTATGCTGAAAGTGGGTGTGTTCGGTTCAGATTTAGATATAGCCCCCATACAAATGTCGCTCCCGATTTGACCTTTTCCGCTCTAAAATCCACATATTGTACCCGTTTTTCTTTAAAATTGGCACAACATCTTATAATCCAACTAAAAAACAAATGTTGAAAGTGGGTAAGATCGGTTCAGATTTATATATAGCCCCAATGTTGCTCCCGAATGTTTAACCGCTTTTGGCCAAATTTTACACATTATATTTCACCAATAAACAGACGTGGTGAAAGCGCATCACATCGATCCTGGTTTCAATATACCCCCATACAAATGTGCTTTCCGATTTAACATTTTTTGTCAAACACATACATTTACAGGATGCAAAAATCCTTCCCGATTTCAATTTTTTACCGAATTGAATTGCAATGAGAATTGTTTGGGTGATGCCCATATGTCCATACTTTGGTATGACTTTGGTTAACTACTGTATAATTTGTATTTGTCTGTCGGACAATTGGATCAATTACCATATTATTTACCATATTCGTTAAATTTGACTAAAGATGAATTTATAGCATATAAATTATATTCATATAATTTATATAATTTGTATGAACTACATAAAATTGCTCCCATGAAATACCTGGGTTTAGTAATCAAAGCGAGGTACATACGCAGGGAGTGGTGTAGGGTATTATATAGTCGGCCCCGCCCGACTTTAGAATTTCCTTACTTGTTTTTAAAATAACTTACTGTGAACATTACATTTCAGAATGTTCCTCCGATAGAATAATTAAAACTATTGTATTATTATTATATTTACAATTCCAAGCTAACATATAAACAGTGATACCTTGGAAGTGATAGTATTTTTCTTGTGGGTGTTGTTCAGTAAAATAAGAATATGTTTGTGAAAATGGCCAAAGGTCATCAAAGTCAAAATATAACGATAAAAGTTTGGACAAACTCGCTTGACATAACAAGCCAATTTCTACATCATTTTCAGTTTAAATTATGAAAATACAAGTTGAAATTCAGAAATGTAAATTTATATGTAAGGCAAATTGAAAATGAGACAAGTAAATTGAAATTCAGAAAATACAAATTAAAATTAAGAAATGTAATTTGAACTTGAGAAGATACAAGATGAATTTGAGAAAATTAATTTTTTTATTTCTCATTTTCATTTGTTTATTTCTCAATATAATTATATAATATATGTTGAACTGTGTTCAACCATTTTTAATTAATTTATATATTTAAGAATTTATATGAAATGAAATACACGTAAATTATATTATATACGCTCAACAGCGGAAAAGCTTTCACTCAACCAGATAAAGAGTTTCCATCTTGAATCTTTTTCCAAGCTATAATATTGCTGAATTGCGTTGAATTATGAATATGTTGTCTGCTTCGCTGGCTATGCACTTCTTTTGGGAGCATCAAAGACTGCAGCGGTAAGGAGCAACATAAAATAAACCAATTTGAAATAACTGCCTTTATTTTTTCCTTTTATGTTTATGGGAAAGCATCTGAAATTACATCTTACACGGCCAACGTCTACATAAAACTTTTGTTTTTTTTTTGACTTTCGAAATTTTTGATAAAAATTATTTTATTTTTTAATCGATGGCAAACGGCTATTATATCTTAATAAACAGCTTAAGATTAATATTTCGATCCAACATTTACATGCGCTCGCATGCCATAAAACCTTACATCCCTAAAGTATGCTTTAATTAAATTATCCAAAAAAACATTAACCGAGAACAACGAAAGTATTGCTTCATTTTTGGCTTATAAGGTTTTACCAGAATATTCTTTTATTTAGCAGAATATTCTTTTTAAAATGAATAAATAAGACAAGTCGGCCTCGCGAATAAAGTTTTATACTGTAGAGAATTAACAATACTAAATAAATACAACCTTCAGATAAACCACTGTCTGCAAAGGAGAGCGAACATAAAATAACACGTTTTTAAATGCAAAAGAACACCTCAAGAACACCTATTTTCTTCTAAACTAAACGAAATTTCAATACGATGCATGGTTTCCGAGACACATCCCAATAAAATAAGCTCTATTATGATGAAATTTTCAACTATTTTAGCATTTGTGAACTTTAAAGGCATCCACAGCTAAATTTAGCCGTGATATTGGCAAAATCTTTTAGAATATGCTTAATGGGAATGTTCTTTTCAAAATTCAGAACGTTATTTGAATGGGAGCTAAATATAAATCTGAACCGATATGAACTTATTTCTCCATTCTCTTATTTCTAGTTTAAATAGCAAGTGTTGTGCCATATTTAAAAATAAATCGGGTAAAATAAAGTAGAAACAAGTAAGAAGGCGTTAAGTTCGGCCGGGCCGAATCTTATATACCCTCCACCACGGAGTGCATTCCACAGTATTACCGGCAGATTAAAGGATGTCGACTTTACATAGAAGCACAGTACCATATTATGAAAATTGTGATATTTTTATGCACATTACTATATTTGATTACTATTTCAAACCATAATGTATACTTATGCGCACTGTTTAGTATCGACTACTATATATAAATAAAATGCTGAAATTATGAAAGTGAACATGCCTAAATATTAGGCGA
This sequence comes from Polietes domitor, assembly GCA_947397865.1. Classification (NCBI taxonomy): domain Eukaryota; kingdom Metazoa; phylum Arthropoda; class Insecta; order Diptera; family Muscidae; genus Polietes; species Polietes domitor. The sequence continues at coordinate 141,988,956 of OX377618.1, forward strand.
TTGTCAGTTGCCATTAGAAAGAAGCATTTCCAGATACAGACAAAGTGATAAGAAAAGTATAAATTTTAAAGATATCCCCATTCTCTGCTCAAATGTACAAATTTCGAAAAAACCCTTTTTCGAGTCTTCATAGTCAGAATGTATACACCGAATTTCATGATTTCAACTTCAGCGGTTTGGTAGGTCCAATTTGTATCTCTCTTTTTAATTATATCCCTTAAAAATACGAATTTCGGAAAATCCCTCTATTTTACGTGTCTATGCTATTAGAGGGATGTACACACCGAATTTCGTTATTCTAGCTGTTGTCGTATCATTGGTACCATATTTTATCCCTTTTTGTCCCATTTCGCCCGCTAAAACTTTTATTTTCCTTGTGATGCTTCCAAGCTACAAGAGGAATGTCCGCAACAAATTTTAACTGTATGAAAATAAGAAATTTAATTAATAAGCCAAGGCTACCAATATTTTTATATAGTATATATATATATAATGGAAATAATACTATACTGTAAATATAAGGGAGCAATCATAAATACCCTAAATATTGGGGGATATAGAGCGTATTTTCAGCTACAGTCGTTTGGTTGGTTGTATTTCCATCCTATTTTAATTTCAATAGTATAAATTTTGAAAATACCTTATCTCTCACGTACGCAGTATAAGACAACTTCATGGTTCTACCATTTTTTGTCGTAAAAGCAAAAGTGCGAATTTGGAAAAAAATATTTTACGTGTCTATGCAATCAGAGGAATGTCTACGCCGAATTCCATGATTCTATGAGCGGCCATTTTGTTGGTACCATTTTTATCCCCTTTTTCCAATTTTGCCCCCTCAAGTGTACGACTATCTAAAATCTCTTTATTTTACGTATCTACACAATTAGAGGGATGTATATACTGAATTCCATCATTCTAGCTGTATTCGTTTAGTTGGTACTATTTTTATCCCCTGTAGCTATTGTATCCCTTGAAAGTACGAATTTGGAAAAAACGTTTTATTTTTCGTGTCTACGCAGTTAGAGGAATGTATACTCCGAATTTCATGATTGTAGCTGCTGTCATTTGGTAGGTACTATTTTTATCCCCCTTTTCCATTTGAACCCCAAAAAGTACGAATTTTGGAAAGTTCTTTTATTTTACGTGTCTACGCAATCAGAGGAATGCATATATCGAATTTCATTATTCTAGGTGCAGCCGTTAGGTTGGTACTATTTGTATCCCTCTATCCCCATTTAACGCCTTAAAAGTACGAATTTAGAAAAAAATACTTTTATATTATGTATCTACACTATTAGAGGAATGTACACGCCGAATTTCGTGTCTCTATCTGTTGTCGTTTGATAGGTACCATTTTTATCCCTTTTTGTCCCATTTCGCCCCCTACAAATAAAAATCACTCTATGGTGCCCTTTTATGCTATAAAGGGAATGCGAATTGCAAATATCAACTAAATACAAGCTAATATGTTCAAAAAACATGCTGAAATACTCTAAATATTGGGGTATTTTCAGTCCTTGTGAGGGAAAAATTTTTCCCTCTGGCCCGATTTCGTCCACTTTCAATCCCAACCGATCTACAACCATAAGACACATTTAGGAAAAATTTGAAACTCCTACCTCATTTCGTTCGGCCGCTATCGTACTTTCAACAGACAGACGGACATGGACATGTTTATACGTATCGATTTATTTCAGTTTCATGTCATTAATATAAACTACACAAAACACATAGAACCACTGGTCTATTCCATTTTTTGCCATGGGATATGCTTCACTATTGGCGACTGACCGGCACAGTCAAATGTGAAATCTGCGATGCTGGTTAGAAAATGGAGCAATACATTTACTTTGCACTTCACCACCTTGTTCTGGGAATCAGTAAAATCGGCATCGATGTTAAATACCTGGGCGATGTCCAATGTATCAGCTTTGTTTATTCTTAAAGGGAAAAAAATTATTAAATATCTAAATAGAAATTCACAATGTTTACCTACTTCAAATTAACGCCTTCCCCACTGTTAGCCAGTTGAGCTAAGGCACGATTTAAAAAAATTTCAGCAACTTTCAACTCGAATGTTTGATTTGGATTCATTAGGATTTTTAACACATCCAGATCACTCAAGTCGATATTTTCACTGAGATTTAACAGATCACTTAATACATCACAATTTGCCACGCTCAACGATGCCACAGCGAGAAGCAATACTATCGATAATTTAGTCATCTCGAATAACTTAGGGGAATTTATGTATTTCACTTTCTGTGAATGTAATTCGTACTAGTTGGGTTAGTTAGGTTATTTATAACTTTTGCCGCTACAATTTACGTACGTTGGCCATTTTATCATTTGTTGAATTAGCACTCAAGGTTGCAACTTATAGGTGAGTACTTTCAAAATTTTAAGAGCCATTTAGGAGATCCAATTCACATCCTCAATCGCAGTGTAAATAGCATAAACGGTAATGTTTAAAACAAAATTTCAAACCTTTTACAAGGTTATGCTGCAGTCATTGTTATAGCTATTTCCCGAAATAAGTAAATAAGAATCATTATACACTCCACGAGAGTATTATGTCTTTGTGCATTTGTTTGTAACACCCAAAAGGAAGCGAGATAGACCCATTGGTATGTATACCGATCGACTTGGAATCACTTTTTGAATCGATTTAGCAATGTCCGCTTCTCTGTCTGCCTGTCTGTCCGCCCGTCCGTCCGTCCGTCCGTCTGCCCATCTATTCTTGTAATCACGATATAGGTCGCAATTGTAGCCAGAACCAAACGAAACTTTGCACAACGAAGTTTTTCGGGATAAGGACGAACGCCATTTAATTTGAAGAAAATCAGTTCAGATTTAGATATAGCCCCCATACGAATTTCACTACCAATTTGACTCTTTTCACGCTGGATACCACATATTTTAAGAAATTTGGTTCAAATTTGGTAGAACGTCTATATAAACACCCATGGTAAAAATGGGTCAGATCGGTTCACATTTATATAAAGAGTGATTTTTTTGAGGTTAGGATTTTCATGCATTAGTATTTGACAGATCACGTGGGATTTCAGACATGGTGTCAAAGAGAAAGATGCTCAGTATGCTTTGACATTTCATCATGAATAGACTTACTAACGAGCAACGCTTGCAAATCATTGAATTTTATTATCAAAATGCGTGCTCTGTTAAGAAAGTTCAGAAAGAAAGAAATTGTGTTCAGCGACGAAGCTCATTTTTGGCTCAATGAGTACGTAAATAGGCAGAATTGTCGATTTTGGAGTGAATATCAGCCAGAAGCATTGCAAGAGCTACCAATGCATCCAGAAAAAGTCACAGTTTGGTGCGGTTTATGGGCTGGTGGCATCATTGGACCGTACTTCTTCAAAGATGATGCGAATCGTAACGTAACTGTGAATGGTGAGCGCTACCGTGAGATGATATCCAACTTTTTTTTGCCCAAAATGGAAGAACTGAACTTGGTTGACATGTGGTTTCAACAAGATGGCGCTACATGCCACACAGCTCGCGATTCTATGGCCATTTTGAGGGAAAACTTCGGAGAACAATTCATCTCAAGAAATGGACCGGTAAGTTGGCCACCAAGATCATGCGATTTGACGCCTTTAGACTATTTTTTGTGGGGCTACGTCAAGTCTTAAGTCTACAGAAATAAGCCAGCAACTATTCCAGCTTTGGAAGACAACATTTCCGAAGAAATTCGGGCTATTCCGGCCGAAATGCTCGAAAAAGTTGCCCAAAATTGGACTTTCCGAATGGACCACCTAAGACGCAGCCGCGGTCAACATTTAAATGAAATTATCTTCAAAAAGTAAATGTCATGGACCAATATAACGTTTCAAATAAAAAAACGATGAGATTTTGCAAATTTTATGCGTTTTTTTTTTAAAAAAAAGTTATCAAGCTCTTAAAAAATCACCCTGTATATATCCCCATACAAATTTCGCTCCCAATTTAACTTTTTCCGCTCTAGATACCACATATTTGAACAGATTTTCTTCAAAATTGGCAAAATATCTTATGTTTCCACTAGAAACACCTGTGGTGAAAATGGGACAGATCGGTTCAGATGTATATATAGCTCCAATACAAATTTGGCACCCAATATCACCTTTTCGTTCAAGAAACCACATTTTTTATCAGATTGTTTTCAAAATTGGCAAAACATATTATATTTCATCTAGAAACACCTGTGGTGAAAATGTGTTAGATCGGTTCAGATTTATGTATAGCTCCCATTCAAATCTCGCTCCCGATTTGACTGTTAGTGTTCTAGATACCACATATTTTAACAGATCTTCTTCAAATTTGGCAAAATATCTAATGTTTCCACTAAAAACACCCATGGTGAAAATGGGCCAGATCGGTTCAGATTTATATATAGCTTTATATTTATATTCGCTCCCAGCTTGACTTCCGCCCCCAGGAACCACGTATTTTCAGAGAATTTCTTCATATTGAGCATAACACGTTATACTTGAACTGGAAGAACCAATTGTGTAAGTGGGTCACATCATTCCATGTTTGGATATAGCCCCGATACAAATATTCTTCTCGATTTGACAAATTGGGCCAGGTCATATTAGCCTATGATTAGGAAGCATACAAAAATCCTTCCCGTTTTCAATTTGTTAACAAATTGAATTGTATTCGGATTGAAAGTGGAGTGTATCACATAGTGGGACCCGCCCCATTTTAGCCTTTCCTTACTTGTTTTATAGTGACAATTGTAAAGTTCTTAGTATTTTGTTGTAGTATTTTATAAAAAATAAATAGCGGCAGTCAATACTTTTCGAATGATGCCTAAATGATTAACATCGGAAGGAAATTGGCGCCACAGCGCTCATTTTTGTAAAAAGAGTTTGAACATTTTTGCTCTGAAAATCCATCTCCTGTATTACATTATTTTACAAACATGGAGTCAGGGACGTCATTTTTTGTTCGATATTCATCATTTAGGTATCATTCGAAAGGTATTGATTCCAACATAAAAAATTACATAAGAAAAACATAATTTTTAGAGGTGTTTTCAGGAGCGTTTAGCTCACAGATGGCTTGGGCCAGCTACGAAATATTTTGCGGATCATCATTAAACAATCCAATCTTCATTTCTGGGGGGTGATCACTGCAATTTATTTTCGTGACCCATCCTAATATATAGTTGCCATACAAATGTTATTCCTGAATTGACTATTTCCTATCTGGAAACCACATCTTTTTAATGATTGTGCAATCAAAACAAAAAATAAAAACCTTTGACAGGGTGGAAATCATGATAGCGGTAGTCTGCAGCCAAGTAATAAATGTCACCATAAATTTGCATTCTATTAAATATAGATGCAAAATGGCCTTGAGCTAGGACAATATCCCAGTTCAAATCAAAAAATAAAAATGTTGTCTCCGAGAACTAATATTATATTTTTGTGTGCATTGTGACATACTTATTAATAATCAACACCAACATTTTTGTATGCATACATTTTTTACTTTTTATACCCTCCACCATAAAATTAAACCTCTTAAAACTTATATACTGATGATTCGAATACTGTGCAAATTAATATTTGGCAATGCTTTTTTAGAAGTTGCGATATTGTCACACCCCTTCTGGTAGCTCCCACTCAAAGTGGCATAAACATTGTTTGTATTATATAGTCCTTCAATCCTGAAAATATTTACACTTTGACCAAGCATTTTCCTGTACCTCCCACACAATTGTCTATGTCTTAGGTAAAATTAAATCCTTCGTAACTTCTACACTGGTGCGTGGAATCAACTATGACTCCATATTTAATCATGTTTTTCGAAGGTGGAAGCTGGGACCATGTCCCACGAACCTTCTAGTCCCTTTCACACAAATTATTCTGCCCTAAGTACAATTTAATTATTTATAACTTCCGTATATATGTTCTCTGAGAGTGAGGGTATATAGAAGTCAGTTTAGCCGACTGACGTTTTCTCACTTGTTATACCCTCCACCTAAGGATGGGGGTATATTCACTTTGTCATTCCGTTTGTAACACCTTGAAATATTCAAGAAGTATGTATATTCTGGGTCGTGGTAAAATTCTAAGACGATTTAGCCATGTCCGCCTGCCCGTCTGTCAGTTCGTCTGTCCATCTATTGTTGTAATCACGATACAGGTCGCAATTGTAGCCAGAACCAAACGAAACTTTGCACAACGAATTTTTTCGGGACAAGGACGAACGCTATTTAATTTGAAGAAAATCGGTTTAGATTTAGATATAGCCCCCATGCGAATTTCACTCCCGATTTGACCCATTTCACTCTAGATACCACATATTTCAACAGATTTTCTTCAACATTGGCAAAACATCTTATAGTTCAACTAGAAAAACCTGTGGTAAAAATGTGTTAGATCGGTTCAGTTTTATATATAGCTCCCATACAAATTTCGTTCTTTCCCAATGTGAATTTTTCCGCTCTAGAATCCACATATTTTAATAGATTTTCATCAAAAAACAAAACACCTTATATTTCAACTGGAAACACCTGTGGTAAAAATGTGTTAGATCGGTTCAGATTTACATATAGCTCTCATACAAATTTCGTTCCCCCAGAAAGCGCGTATTTTCAGAGAATTTCTTAAAATTGAGCATAACACGTTTTACTTCAACTAGAAGAACTTATTGTGAAAGTTAGTCACTTGTTTTTTGATATAGCCCCGATACAAATATTATTCTCGATTTGACAAATTGGACCAGGTCATATTAGCCTGTGATTAGGAAACATACAAAAAAATTTCCCGTTTCACTTTATTACTGAATTGAATTGTATTCCGATAGAAAGTGGAGTGTATCATATAGTCGGCCCCGCCCGACTTAAGCATTTCCCTACTTGTTTTTGTTTATGTTTAAAGTGATTATAAAAATTTTTAAAATATCAAATTGCAAATGATTTTGACCACCCGTATAGATGAAATATAGGTTTTATTGTAACCAAGTTTATGCCATTTTGTGTGGGTGGTACCAGAAGGGGTGTGGCAATATCGTACTGGAATTATAAAGAAATTATTAAACACCAAAATAGAGCTGATTCCGAAGGTCCATAGGAATATGGGTCATTTGTGTGGGAGGTACCAGAAGGGGCGTGGCAATCTTCAAACTTAAACTAAGTTTGGGAAAAATATTACCATGTGCAAAGTTTGAATTGATGTCATAGCTCTTTTCGAGAGTTATCGTGTACATCAGCCAGCCAGACGGACAGACATGACTCAATCTTCTTAAAAAGTCGTGCAACGGATTTGGTCGAAACATACTTAGGGTCTTAAGTCACTCCTTCAATGCGTTACACTTTTTTCTGTCCCAAATGATATGAAATGACCCACTGTAAAAAAGAAACTCAAAACAGCTGGACTATAAGTTTATTTTACAAAAATTATCTACTCAACATGCGCTTTAAGAATTATAGAATTATTATCGCTACTCTTTTCCATTAAGAAAGTCCTAATTTTTTGGACAGACTTTATAATATCAACAGCATTACTTTATAATATCATTCATTTATTACTAATTTAAAATTTATTTTTGGTATATCAATTTAATTTCCGTATGTCTTTTGTGCACGAACTATAATGTGTCATTGTATGTTCCTACCACCTCAGGTTCATCCTTACAGGCAAATATAACGGTTGTCACCGAGTTATCAACAGATCTCCAATTGTTTTTCCAAATTATGATATTGCAAGTGTGGCTCTTCAAAGCGGCATCTTTCAAAGAAGCGTTTATTTCATAACGACCAGCGAACCAACAATTTCCGTAGGCATAGCCAGAGGTGATGTTATCGATGCTTAAATTGAAATATTTTTTATCAGCAGCAATAGTCCGGAGAAGTATCTTTGTTTGTACCTACGTGTATTTAGGACCTCCGTTGGCTGCCAATTTAGTCAATGCAACGCTTAACACCGTTTGAACCCTGTCGGATTTCATCGAACCACTTTGAAATGGACACTCTAAGCCAAAGGCAACTGTGGCCATCATAAAAAATAAAGAAATTCTCAGAGTGAACATATTGACGAGGCAAACCAGCGCAAATAGATATTGTGAATACTTGTTATAAATCAATAAAGAAAGAAACAATCTTTATATACTGATTGCTCTTGCAACGATAATAATAATCAAAATAGTTATTGCTATCTGTGGGTACTCCAATGTACGGAGGCAAAGCAAATGTCTATCATGCCAATGATTTGTAAAAACACAATTTCAAATTGCGTTTTTCCTAAATTGTATCGAGTGCATGATTAAGAAGCCTTTCCAAATGATAAAGAAAAAGCATTCATTCATTCATATTCATTCAACTGCGAAATACTTTGTTATCTACTTGTACTTTGAAACCCTAAAACGCAGCTAGTACTTTACATGTATGACACTTAACGATTCGCATATCTTACACAGCACTGTACAATGGGGCCAGACGGGAAATATTGGAATAAACTTAATTGGTGTGTGCTTTATTACGGATATTCGGCAGGTGAGTTGTGCTTCTCGTTTCGTTTGTGAGAATCATTTACTTAAAAAGGCCGTGTATCCTGTTGAAAATTCGCTGCGAAGCCACCTGAACGAAACCTTTGACATGATAGTGGTAGTATGCAGCCAAGTAATAAATATGTCATTTGTAAATAAATTTTCAACACAGGTTTTCTAATTGATATATAAAATATTTTGCAAGATTTCAAGAAGATCTGTTAAAATATATGGTTTCTGGAGCGGAGAAAGTCAAATTGGGTGCTAAATTTGTATGGGAGCTATATATAAATCTGGACCGATCTAACACATTTTTACCACAGGTGTTTCTAACTGAATTATAAGATGTTTTGCCAATTTTGAAGAAAATCTGTTAAAATATGGGGATTCTAGAGCGGAAAGAGTCAAATTGGGAGCGAAATTTGTATGGGAGCTATATCTAAATCTGAACCTATCTGACCCATTTTCACCACAGGTGTTCCTAGTTTATATATAAAATGTTTTTCCAAATCTGAAAACAATCTGATACAATATGTGGTTTCTGGAGCGGAAAAAGTCAAATTGGCAGCGAAATTTGTATGGGAGCTATATATAAATCTGAACCGATCTAACTTATTTTTATCACAGGTGTTTCTAACTGAAGTATAAGATGTTTTGCCAATTTTGAAGACAATCTGATACAATATGTGGTTTCTGGAGCAGAAAAAGTCAAATTGGGAGCGAAATTTTGTATGGGAGCTATATATAAATCTGAACACCACAGGTGTTTCTAACTGAATTATAAGATGTTTCGCCAATTTTGAAGAAAATCTGTTAAAATATGTGGATTCTAGAGCGGAAAAAGTCAAATTGGGAGCGAAATTTGTATGGGAGCTATATCTAAATCTGAACCGATATAACACATTTGTATCACAGGAGTTTCTAACTGTATTATAGGATGTTTTGCCAATTTTGAATAAAATCTGTTAAAATATGTGGATTCTAGAGCGGAAAAAGTCAAATTGGGATCGAAATTTGTATGGGAGCTATATCTAAATCTGAACCGATCTGACACATTTTCAACACAGGTGTTTCTAATTGAATTATAGGATGTTTTGCAAATTTTGAAGAAAATCTGTTAAAATTCACTCTAGATACATGTGGTCAAATCGGGAGTGAAATTCGTATGGGGCTATATATGTATAACAAGTAAAAAGCGGAGTTCTATTCTAATCTAGGTGTAGCCGTTTGGTTGGTATCATTTTTATCCGTATGTACCCATTGTATCTCTTGAAAGTACGAATTTGGAAAAAAACTTTTATTTTTCATGTCTATGTAGTCAAAGGAATGTATACTGTGTATTTCATGACTCTAGCTGCGGTCATTTGGTTGGTACTATTTTTATCCCCTTTTAACCCCAAAAAGTACGAATTTTGAAAAATCCGTGTATTTTACTTGTCTATGCAATCAGAGGAATGTATACACCGAATTTCATTATTTTAGATACAGTCGATTGGTTGGTACCATTTTTATCCCTCCATTGACATTTTACCCCTTAAAAGTACGAATTTAGAAAAAAATACTTTTATATTATGTATCTACTCAATTAGAGGAATGTACACACCGAATTTCGTGTTTCTAGCTGTTGTCGTTTAATATGTACCATGTTTATCCCTTTTTGCCCCATTTCACGCCCTACAAATAAGAATCACTTTATGGTGCACATTTTGGCTATAAGAGGAATGCGCATACCAAATACAAACAGACATATTCAAAAAACATGCTTAAATACGCTAAAATATTAGGGATTATTATGGGTATTTTTAGTCCTTTTGAGGGAAAAATTTTTCCCTTTGGGCCGATTTCGCCGCGTTTCAATCCCAAACGATCTACGAAATTTATGGAAAATGTGAACGTTCTAGCTCCTTTCGGTTAGATGCTAGCGTGCTTTCAACAGACGGACAAACGGACAGACGAACGGAAATGGCTAGATCGTCTTAGAATTTTATGACGTCGACATTTCAAGGTTTTACAAACGGACTGACAAAGTTAGTATACCCCCATCCTGGAGGTGGAGGGTATAAAAATGAATGTTATTCTACCTTTCAAAGTCAATCGGTAGTTCAAATTTTAAATTTCCCACCCTATAATTAGTTTGCAACATAAATAATACGAAACCAACCTCGCCAATATATGGCATTTATTTGTGGTAACTCAAATATCTTCAAAACTAATTGAGTTACACACACATTTAAGTAGACACTCAATAGGTAATAACTGTACTGTTGGCAATCATTTCCTGCAAATGAACTCAATTTCGTGCAGGCAACAGTTACCCTGCAAAAACGGGCAACCGTTCAATGTTTCCAAATATGCATTAAAAGTTATATTGGTCTAAAGTCATAAATTTCTTTCAAAAAGGGTATTTTTTGAAATATTTATTTCAAACAAACTTTATTTGGCAAAACACAGTTTTGGCGCCATAATAAAGCTAAAGAAGAAGAAAAAATAAAAATAAAACAAATTCGAGAGCAAAATTTCTTGAAATGTGAGAAAATACGTTTTTTCAATTTTCAAAATCTGAAAAAGGTCAAAATCTATAATAAGAAAAGAAATATTTCAGCGCTTTATGAATAAACACGTAAAATAATGTTAAAAATATAAAAATTTTACTTTTTTTAAATCGAAAAATACGTAAATAGTCATCTTTGGACTGATTCCTAAAATGTATCCGTTTGTCTGATTTTCACTGTTAATATCTCAAAATAATCCTTGGGCCTTTGTCTAATTTCAGTTATTTACAGAACTCAAAAATGTTTTCTCGAGCATTTGGATTCTGAACCACTGTGCGATCTAGAGTTCACTTGTCGCAACCAATCTTGTGAAATTTAGTACACCCAGCCGATTAATCAAAATCAAGTGGTGTAGCGACAAGCCCGATTTCGACCTACGTAAAGTCGACACGTTCCACTATGTCGCAATACCATGGAGTTTACTGCATACTGGAGGGTTGATACATTTTGAACCGACCGAATTTAATGACTTTTTAACATTTTTATCATTAGAAAACTTTGTATAAAGTGCTTGTAGACTAGTGTAACTTTCTGTTCTACAGAATTATATGTTTTCACAGTTTTGTCACGCAAACAAATCCTTGAAAGTAGTACATGCTTTGAACTTAATTCTAGTTCAATTTTCCTAAAACCAAGTAATTTTTTACTAAATTCAAGTAAAATGTTCCTAAAACTAAGTAATTTTTTCCTAATACCAACTAAATTTAAATCTGAGTAAAATATTGCTGAAATTTTCCTAAAACTAAGTAAATTTTTACTCAATCAATCTGAGGAAAATTTTACTTGCTTCCTTTTGGCTTTTACAAACAAATAAACAATGGCATAATTCCCCACATGAGGGTATAAAAAGGCGTTAAGTTCGACAGGCCCGAATCTTATATATCATCATCCACAGATTAGAGACTGTCGTCTTTACATAGAAGTGCACTACCATATTAGGAAAACTAGCTAATATCCGCTACTTCGTACACGAAAACTTTCAGTACTTTGTTTCGCCATTCAAAATGTTTTATTTAAGTTTTCGAAATTGATATACACCTTATGGAACCCCCACACACTCATACATATTCCAATACATATAGCATACGAAATATGTAGGATTTAGCCACGCACCTTTAAACCTACAAAATATTTATGCTTTTGCCACGCCCTTTGTAGTTCTAGGTAAAATTAAATCCTTTACATAGAACTTCTACACCGGTGCATGAAGTAGATTATGACTTGCAATCTGAACTTATAAAAAGAAAAATATTTTATTTGAACTGTGATATTGCCCTGTATCTATATAGAATGCAAACTTATTTACAAATGGCATGGTGACATTTATTACTTGGCTGCAGACTACCACTATCATGATTTCCACCCTGTCAAAGGTTTCGCAGCGACTTTTCAACAGGATACACGGCCTCTTTAAGTAAATGATTCTCACAAACGAAACGATAAGCACAACTCACTTGCCGAATATCCGTTTTTAAAAAATCGCACAATATTCCAGTTCAAATCAAATATTGATTACAGACCAAAAAATAAAAGAAAAATATATTTTTTTATATTTTTATTTCGCCGGGGATACGAACTATAATGTTCACACAGAACTTCACGATTCTAGTTCAATATTTTGGTGAGTATTATTTGTATACCTTTTTGTCTCAAATTTCGAAAAATGTTTGGTAAGTACAATTGTTACCCCTTTTTGTGTCGCTTGCGCCCTATAACGTAAAATGTTTGAAAATACAATTTATATACTCAGGGAATTTATTGTACTCAGAGAAATGTACACACCGAATTTCTAATAGACTTTTCAGATTCCCTCAATTTGTTGGACAAAAATGTGACAATAAAATGATGTCCTCGTACTATTTTTATCGGTTCTTGTTCCGATTTCCACTTAAAAGTATAAATTTTGAAAAATCCTTTAAGGTTTCGCGTCTACACGGTCAGAAGAATATTCACACCGAAGTTCACGATTCTAGCTTATTCGTATTGTTGTTGGTACCATTTGTATTCATCTCTTCGCCATTATTCCTAAAAAGTACGAATGACCAGTTTTAAAGGCCACAAGTAAGAATGACGTTAAGTTCGGCCGAACTTTATATACCCTCCACCATGGATTGCATTCCACAGAGGCTGTCGATTTTCGTAGAAGTGCAGTAATATAACAGGAAACTATATTTTTTTTAGTATAGCCAAACCAAAACAAATACAAATATTAAAAAATAATTTTATAAAAAAATAAAATATTTTTATTATCTCAAACCACGCTTATAAGACAATGCTACCAATACGTTTACTCTATATATACATATATCGAAATAATACTTCAAGTCAATTCAAAAAATAAATATTCTTATATTTATATTTTCAAAAAAGCTTAAATACCATAAATATTGGTAGTTAGTGGGTGTATACAGTTGGTTGTATTTGCATTCTATTTTCATTCCAAAAGTACAAATTTTGAAAATCCATTATCTCACGTATAGTGCAAAATAACCTAACTTCATGATTCAACCAATTTTTGCTATAAAAGTAAAAAGTACAAATTTGGAAAAATCTTTTTATTTTGCGTGTCTATGCAGTCAGAGGAATGTATACACCGAATTCCATGATTCAAGCTGCGGCCATTTGGTTGGTACCATTTTTATCCCCTATCCCCTATTTTCCTATTTTATCCCCTCAAGAGTACGACTAAAGAGGTTTCAGATCTCTTTATTTTTCGTGTCTTCGCAATTAGAGGGATGTACACACCTAATTTCATCATTCTAGCTGTATTCGTTTAGTTGGTACTATTTTTATCCCACTGTACCCATTGTTTTCCTTGAAAGTACGAATTTCGAAAAACCTTTTATTTTCATTGTCTACGCAGTCAGAGGAATGTATACTCCAAATTTCACGATTCTAGGTGCAGCCGTTTGGTTGGTACCATTTTTATCCCTCTATTCCCATTTTACCCCTTAAAAGTACGAATTTGGAAAAAATAATTTCATATTATGTATCTACTCAATTAGAGAAATGTACACAGTGAATTTCGTGTTTCTAGATGTTGTCGTTTAATATGTACCATTTTTATCCCATTTTGCCCCATTTCACCCCCTACGAATAAAAATCACTTTATGGTGCACGTTTTTGTTATAAGAGGACCGGACATATTGAAAATGCATGCTTAAATACTCCAAAATATTAGGGGTTATTATGGGTATTTTTAGTCCTTGTGAGGGAAAAATTTTCCATTTGGGCCGATTTCGTCCAGTCTCAATACCAACCGATCTACGACTATAAGACGCATTTATGGAAAATTTGGACATCCTGGAGGGACTGAAATGGCTAGATCGCCCTTGAATTTTATGACTATCAAGAATATATATACTTTATAGAGTCTCAGGTCGATATTTCAAGGCGTTACAAACAGAATGACAAAGTTAGTATACCACTATCCTGGAGGTGGAGGGTATAAAAAAGAATTTGAGATAGCTTTCACATATACAAATTTAGAGTTGCCAGCTTACTTACAGTGGGATGGCAGTAGATTTTTTGAGGCAAAATATCTTAGGAAGCAGGTAGACCTTTTAAATTTCGTACATATTATTAAGCTGCTTAAAAATTGTTTAGAAAGTATCTCAACCTACTACCACGCCCATTTAGATGATATTATGAGCCAAAATATCTTAGGAAATATTTATGCTGCTTACAAAAGTTGTTTAAAAAAGACAGTTTGTCACCTAGTTGGGTTTTTGAAGGAAAATACATTAGGGAACAAAAATGCCTTTAAATGTCGTTATGGAGCTTACTAAAGTTGTCTAGCAAAATCTTAAGCTGATCAAACTACTGCCACACCCAGTTCCAGGCAGATCTTTGAAATGTATTGCAAAGGTTGCTAATCCTTTCAAAAAACGAAATTTTATTGTATTTTGTCATTCTGCCATTATTACTCTCTGAAAACACGTTACATCAAAAGTGGACTTTTTGTCGCTCAAATAAGTGTTGGGCCCCATCGTTTGGTCATGGCGGCGGTACCATTTTTACCCTACCTTTTAACCCTATTTTGCCCCTTAAAAGTATGATATCTACGCTAGAAGAGAAATGTACACAACAAATTTCATGATTTTAGCTTCAGCCGTGTTTTTGGTACCATAATTCAAGATTCTACGCCCAGCCGTTTAGTCAGGGCGGTGGTACAATTTTTATCCGTTTTTACCCCATATTGAAGATCCATTACTTTTCACTTCCACAGTGGTAATGTTCAGACCTAATATCATGATTTTAGCCACATCGGTTTGTTTGTTACCACTTTTACAACTTTTTCAATTTTTACCCTAAAATTACGAATTTGAGAAAACTTTGCGGGTCTACGCAGTCAAACGAGCGTATACACTGAATTTCATCATTCTAGCTACAGCCGCTTAATTGGAGTCAAATATAATCCTATTTAGATCCTGAAGGTTCGAATATCGAAAAATTTCTTTATTTTTTTGCGTCTACGCAGCCAATGTAACATTATAAATTAGAATCGGCTATAAAAAAGTACTTATTATTTTTTCAAATTTCTGGTTTCATTGGAAAGGATGAACTTTTTCATTTAATATTGGAACACAATATCATTCATATAACTACCACGATTGGCTCGTCAGTACCTCATCCGATCAACCCAATTTTTCAGTAGAGCGCAAAATCCACACCAAGCAGTGACTCGTTGTGGATGCATTGGCTTCTCAATAGTCACATGTGGGTTGTCTGAACACCATATGCGGCAATTTTGCATATTGACATAGTCACCGAGATGAAAATGAGCTTCATAAAGGCTGAACTTAAGGCCAATCTTTTCTCGAAAATGTTCCACGTAATTTGTTTACAGTTGTCGTTAAAACTCTTACTTACTTTGGAAGTAAGTTTCAAATTTTAAATGGCCCATAGGCTATAATGGCTATAGCTGCAGCTTCACCCCATTTTCCGTCCAAAAGGTACAAATTTCGAAAAATGTCTTTACGTTCAGATGAATGTATGCGCCGAATTTCATGATTTCAACTTCAGCGGTTTTTATCCCTATTTTCCAATTGTATTTGCATGTAAACATGCAATACGGCCTAATAATGTACAAGTGTTGCACTTAAGGAGTTGTAATAAAAATCTTATCATCAGATCTTATAATTGTTGTACTTCATGAATTAAAGTATAAAAGTAGTTAACCACTTTGGCAAGATAAATAGTCATACAGACGAAATTCAGCCGAAGAGCTCAACAATGTTAAAGTTATTGGTTATATTCGCCATAACAACATTGGTCGTTGTTAAGACCAAAAGTCTTTGTTTGGGTTGTCAGGAACCTTTGGATTTCCAAGATGCCAAACACATCCTACAGGCATCACTGGCAAAATTGTCTACACTTGATGGCTTCCAGTACCGGTAATTATTTGGGTGATTACAGAAAATCAGTGTGCTAACGTGTTAATTTCCGTGTATCTGCAGATCTGGAAAAATACATTCTGCCACTCAACAAGTTGCGGCTGGAATTACATACAGAATTAATGCTGACTTGATTGATGCCACCAACGGAGTCGTAGCCTGTGATGTAAAAATTCAAAAGCAGTCAGGTCAGTTGGGCAATACTCAAGTCGCCATCGACTGTCCAAATCAAATGGAAATTATGAGAACTTATAGTAATTAGAGCTATAATTGGCATGCAACGTGAGTTGGTTGAAATTAAATAAAAGTGAATGCGAGTTTCGAATTGTGTTTAAAATTTCACA
This sequence comes from Polietes domitor, assembly GCA_947397865.1. NCBI lineage: Eukaryota > Metazoa > Arthropoda > Insecta > Diptera > Muscidae > Polietes > Polietes domitor. The sequence continues at coordinate 142,005,750 of OX377618.1, forward strand.
AAAAAACCGTCAGTGAATTGAAAACATGTGTCACTCTCTGGTAGGTAGACCAAGAATTCATCTTTATTTAATTTATAATCATAATATTTCTCACATTTTCCCACGATCTGACTTATTTGTAAACAAATAGGTCAAAACATATAAGAACACATAAAATTTGATTTTGTTGCAAAATCCGGTCAGATTTCACATACCAGAACACACTATAAATAAAATTATTCCATAAAGATTTCCTTGATCTGCAAGTCTTACTGCAGTTAGTTGCATTAGACTTGGAGTTTCTCAAACAACCATATGCTATTGCACCACCACCCACCACTCCCATTTATATATCCTTATCTTTCTCCATGATTTTATATAAAGTATTATTCATCACTTGTATCACTTCGTTACACCAGTATATTTATATTTCGCAATATTATTGTATTATACGCATATTCATATTAATTATTATGGAATAAATATAATTCACAATTACTCACATCGGTTAGGCACGACGGCGGTGAAGTACCGATGCACAAAGCACTCTAAAAAAGAGATAAAATTACTTACATCAAGTCAATATATGTAGGTGTGTGATAATTTTTTGCACTCACAGTTCCGGGAATTGTGCAGTAACCCAGGGCCATTACAATACTTAAAAGTGAAATTTTTATTTGAAAAAACATGTTTATTTATTTTATCTTTTTTTAGTGGGTTTTGTTTGATTTGCAACAAAGTGTTAACAGCACTGGAATAGAATTAGAACTGAATGTGAAAAATGAAAACAACGGATATGACGAAAAAAAAACAGAAACTAAAACAAAAACATAGTCGAAGTTTAATCCATTGTTAGATGACAATTTATTCAAGTAAAATATGAATTGTGTGAAGTAAAAACAAACATGTAGCGAATAGCGAACGAAAGTTCTAGTTCAGCTACTGCGACTTTTTATTACACTACAAATGGAGTGACGTAAAACGGGCGATATTCCGATTAGTTGATTTCCTATGGAGATCCAACAAAATTAAAACAAGTAAGAAGGCGTTAAGTTCGGCCGGGCCGAACCACACACCACAGTATTACCAGCAGATTAAAGGATGTCGACTTTACATAGAAGCACAGTACCATATTACGAAAATTGTGATATTTTTATGCACATTACTATATTTGTTTACTATTTCAGACTATAATGTATACTTATGCACACTGTTTAAAATCGACTACTATATATGATTAAAATGCTGAAATTGTGAAAGAGAACATGCCTAAATATTAGGCGATTGTCAGTCGCCATTAGAAAGAAGCATTTTCAGATACAGACAAAGTGATAAGATAAGTGATTCTCCGCCCAAATGTACAAATTTTGAAAAAAAAAAACCTTTTTGAGTCCTCATAGTCAGAATGTATATACCGAATTTCATGATTTCAACTTCAGCGGTTTGGTAAGTCCCATTTTTATCCCTCTTTTTAATTATATCCCTTAAAAGTACGAATTTCAAAAAATCCCTCTATTTTACGTGTTTCAGAATTTCATGATTCTAGCTGTTGTCGTATCATTGGTACTATATTTTATCCCTTTTTGTCCCATTTCTCCCGCTAAAACTTTTATTTTTTTTTGTGGTGCTTCCACGCTACAAGAGGAATGTCCGCAACAAATTTTAACTGTATGAAAATAAGAAATTTAATTAATAATACTAATAATACTAATATTTGTATACTACTACTATATAATGGATATAATACTTCAATTCATAAAGTAAATATAAGGGAGCAATCATAAATACCCTAAATATTGGGGTATAGAGAGTGTATTTTCAGCTACAGTCGTTTGGTTGGTTGTATTTCCATCCTATTTTAATTTCAATAGTATAAATTTTGAAAATACCTTATCTCTCACGTACGCAGTATAAGACAACTTCATGATTCTACCATTTTTTGTCGTAAAAAAAGTACGAATTTGGAAAAAAATATTTTACGTGGCTATGTAGTCAGAGGAATGTCTACACCGAATTCCATGATTCTATCAGCGCCCATTTTGTTGGTACCATTTTTATCCCCTTTTTCCAATTTTGCCCCCTCAAGAGTACGACTATCTAAAATCTCTTTATTTTACGTATCTACACAATTAGAGGGATGTGCACACTGTATTTCATCATTCTAGCTGTATTCGTTTAGTTTGTACTATTTTTACCCTCTGTAGCCATTGTATTCCTTGAAAGTACGAATTTGGAAAAAAAACGTTTTATTTTTCGTGTCTACGCAGTCAGAGGAATGCATACTCCGAATTTCATGATTCTAGCTGCTGTCATTTGGTAGGTACTATTTTTATCCCCTTTTTCCATTTGAACCCCAAAAAGTACGAATTTTGGAAAGTTCTTTTATTTTACGTGTCTACGCAATCAGAGGAATGCATATATCGAATTTCATTATTCTAGGTGCAGCCGTTAGGTTGGTACTATTTGTATCCCTCTATCCCCATTTAACGCCTTAAAAGTACGAATTTAGAAAAAATACTTTTATATTATGTATCTACTCTATTAGAGGATACATTCCGAATTTCGTGTCTCTATCTGTTGTCGTTTGATAGGTACCATTTTTATCCCTTTTTGTCCCATTTCTCCCCCTACAAATAAAAATCACTCTATGGTGCCCTTTTATGCTATAAAGGGAATGCGCATTGCAAATGTCAAGTAAATACAAGCTAATATGTTCAAAAAACAGGCTGAAATACTCTAAATATTATGGGTATTTTCAGTCGTTGTGAGGGAAAAATTTTTCCCTCTGGGCCGATTTCGTCCACTTTCAATCCCAACCGATCTATCTCGTTTAATTTTGGGTGTCACAATCAAATGCACAAAGACATAATATCCTAGTGGAGGGTATAGGGTAATTCCAACAGAAAACGACCCAAAAACCATAGGTTTGGATTTTCATCCTCTCTGATTTTGATAAAATTTGGCACATATGTTCTACTAGTGGTTGCGGGTGATATACCGTAGCTCAAAGTAGTGCGTGGTTTAAGTTCTACAGTGGTCCAATGTTGGTTATCTCGGAGCTTTTTTTTGAAGAGATGGCTTCCTTATCGATATCATAACTTTGGATCGCGTCATCAGATTTTAACGATATTGATATCATCTGAAAGATTTGCATATTACAAGTTTTTGATATGGTTTGATATGGCTCGGGAAAGATAGAATATATGTGCTAATTTTCATCAAAATCGATGTGGGTCGAAATCCATGTTGGGTCGGTTGGAATTACCCTATAAGAACAATAATTTAGGTTTATCATTACTTTTATACCCTACTTCGTGGAGAAGGTCAATAAATGTTACTTACACGCCAATTGTTTGTAACACCAAGAAATAATCGAGATAGACCCACCTTTAAATATAACGAACTTAATGATTTAATGATGTTTTTCTATCCGTCCACCCATCTAAAGCTTGTGATCAAAGTACAGCTTAACAGTAGCGAGCGTGCCAGAGAGGCTGTCGATTTTCGTTGAAATGCAGTAACATTACAGGAAAATGTTAGTTTTTTTAATATAGCCAAACCAAAACAAATACAAATATTGAAAAAATAATTTTATAAATAAACTAGCTGACCCGACAGAAACCTTCCTGCCCATATTTTAATGAGTATATTTGTGATTGTTGTGTGAAGTTTGAAAACCTATTTTCATATTTTGTTGGTGCTTTGCAAAATGGACTAGCACGCAATAAGTAAAAGAGAAGCTACAAGTTGAAGTTCTAAATGAAATCAGTAGCAAATGATGAAAAGCTGGTATTTTGATTATTGGCTTAAGATTTTTTTGCATTTCACAGAGGCAATGTTTTCAAAACGAATTAACTGACCGCTTGGTCAACAAATATACTTGGATGGGAACAAAGGAAAAGCCGTCGACTCAAAATTATAAAATTTCTGCATTTAAGGGTATTTAAGTGGAATTTTGAATATTATAGCTTATGTTATATTTGTTTTCTTTTCAGGCATATGCTTTGGTTCTTTTCCAAACCCAAACGCCAAGACGTCCATTTGATTAACCAGAAACAAGCGAAAGACCGAAATAATAAAGAACATAAGGCGAAAACAGCAGTGATGCCCATCTATTTAATTTCTAACTCTTAGTTGTTTTATGTTTACTTATCATTTATGAGGTTATTGCATTTCTTTATTCACCACTTTAATTAATTATTAATTTTGAAATATGAAAAACATAAAAATATGGAAAATTGCGTTTTTGTTTTCTAGGTGATTATCTGGCGATATATCATTTTTATCTTCCAGGTGCTATTATGGCGATATCATGCAGATTTCTTGCGGATGACAATCTGACAATGTCGCCGATTTATCATCCGGATGTATTGCTTTCGTATTGCCTTGCCGTATCGCCCTGGCCGCACTAACTTCTGAGGTAACTTTCGCAATACGAATATGATAGTTGCCGCAATATTATTTTTCTTCTAGACGATACGATTTCGAATCGTTTTCGTATTGCTTTGCTTGTTGGGAATACTTCGAGTCAATTAAAAAAAAATTGCTTATATTTATATTTTCAAAAAAGCTTAAATACCATAAATATTGGTAGATAGTGGGTGCTGCAGTTGTTCATTCTGTTCATTCTGTTTTAATTCCAAAAGTTCAAATCCATTATCTCATAAATAAACTAACTTCATGATTCAACCAATTTTTGCCGTAAAAGTACAAAGTACGTACCCCCTTAAGAGTATGACTTTCTAAAATATCTTTATTTTACATGTTTACGCAATTAGAGGGATTTACACACCGAATGACAGTTTAGTTGGTACTATTTTTATCCCTCTGCACCCATTGTATCTCTTGAAAGCACGAATTTGGAAAAAAACCTTTTATTTTTCGGGTCTACGCTGTCAGAGGAATGTATACTGCGAATTTCATGACTCTAGCTGCCATCATTTGCTTGGTACTATCTGTATCCCTTTTTCCATTTTAACCTCAAAAAGTACGAATTTGGAAAAAATACTTTTATATTATGTATCTACACAATTAGAGGAATGTACACACAGAATTTCGTGCTTTTAGCTGTTGTCGTCTGATAGGTACCATTTATATCCATGTTTGCCCTATTTTAACCCCTACAAATAAGATTCATTTATGGTGAACGTTTATGCTATCAGGATAATGCCCATTCCAAATATCAAGTAAATATAAGAAGACATATTGAGAAAAATCTGCTTAAATACTTTAAATATTAGATGTATTTTCAGTCCTTGTGAGGGAATAATTTTTTCCTTTGTTCCGATTTCGCCCATTTGCAACTCCAAACGATCTACGACTATAAGACGCATTTATGGAAAATTTGGACCACCTTTCGTTTAAATGCGGACATGGCTAGATCGACTTAGAAATTTATGACGATCAAGAACATACGTACTCTATAGGCTCCCATGTCGATATTTCAAGGTGTTACAAACGGCATGACCAACTTAGTATGCCCCCCATCCTGTGGTGGAGTGTATAAAAAATAATCACAAAATAGCTAATCGACCGTAAAACCTAAATTATGCAAAAATTTTGGAAATATACTAAGTTTTATATTATTAAGCATATAAAAAATGAAAATATTTGTTAGATAGTTTAGATATATATAAAGGGTGATTTTTTAAGAGTTTGATAACTTTTTTTTTTTAAAAACGCATAAAATTTGCAAAATCTCATCGGTTCTTTATTTGAAACGTTAGATTGGTCCATGACATTTACTTTTTATACCCTCCACCTCCAGGATGGGGGTATACTAACTTTGTCATTCCGTTTGTAACACCTTGAAATATTGACCTGAGACCCTATAAAGTATATATATTCTTGATCGTCATAAAATTCTAAGACGATCTAGCCATGTCCGTCCGTCCGTCCGTCCGTCCGTCCGTCCGTCCGTCCGTCCGTCCGTCCGTCCGTCCGTCTGTTGAAAGCACGCTAGCATCTAAACGAAAGGAGCTAGGACGTCCAAATTTTCCATAAATGCGTCTTATAGTCGTAGATCGGTTGGGATTGAAATGGGGCGAAATCGGCCCAAAGGGAAAAATTTTTCCCTCACAAAGACTAAAAATACCCATAATAATCCCTACTATTTTAGCATATTTAAGCATGTTTTTTGAATATGTCTGTTTATATTTGCTTGATATTTGGTATGTGTATTACCCTTATAGCAAAAAACTGCACCATAAAGTGATTCTTATTTGTAGGGGGTGAAATGGGGCAAAAAAGGGATAAAAATGGTACACATTAAACGACAACAGCTAGAAACACGAAATTCGGTGTGTACATTCCTCTAATTGAGTAAATACATGATATAAAAGTATTTTTTTCAAATTCGTACTTTTAAGGGGTAAAATGGGAAAAGAGGGATAAAAATGGTACCAACCTAACGGCTGTACCTAGAATAATGAAATTCGGTGTATACATTCCTCTGATTGCATAGATATGTAAAATACACGGATTTTTCAAAATTCGTACTTTTTGGGGTTAATATGAAAAAAGGGGATAAAAATAGTACCAATCAAATGACCGCAGCTATAGTCATGAAATTCGGAGTAGACATTCCACTGACTGTGTATACACGGAAAATAAACTGATTTTTCGAAATTCGTACTTTTTGGGGACAAAATAGAAAAAGGGGATAAAAATAGTACCAACCAAATGACCGCAGCTAGAGTCATGAAATTCGAAGCATACATTCCTTTGACTACGTAGACATGACTGTGTATACACGGAAAATAAACGGATTTTTCGAAATTCGTACTTTTTGGGGACAAAATAGAAAAAGGGGATAAAAATAGTACCAACCAAATGACCGCAGCTAGCGTCATGAAAATCGAAGTATACATTCCTTTGACTACGTAGACATGAAAAATAAAAGGTTTTTTTCCAAATTCGTACTTTCAAGGGATATAATGGGTACGGAGGGATAAAAATGGTACCAACCAAACGGCAACACCTGGAATAATGAAATTCGGTGTATGCATTCCTCTGATTGCGTAGACATTTAAAATAAACAGGTTTTTCGAAATTCGTACTTTTTGGGGTTAAAATAAAAAAAGGGATAAAAATAGTACCGATTAAATGACCGCAGCTAGAGTCATGAAATTCTGAGAATACATTCCTCTGACTGCGTAGATACGGAAAATAGACGAATTTTTCGGAATTCGTACATTTTGGGGTTAAAATTGTAAAAGGGGATACAAATAGTACTAACCAAATGACCGCAGCTAGAGTCATGCAATTCGGAGTATACATTCCTCTGATTGCGTAGGAATCGGAAAATAAACGAATTTTTCGAAATTCGTACTTTCAAGGGATACAATGGTACATAGGGATAAAAATAGTACCAACTAAATGACTACAGCTAGAATGATGAAATTCTATTTGCGTAGAAACGTCAAGGGGGTAAAAATGGTACCAACCACATGGTCGCAGCTGGAATTATGGAATTCGGTGTATACATAGACATTAGGGCGTACCTCAAAAAAAAAGTTCGCCGTACACCTTCGAATATGAAGTATTATTGAAAGGTAGTTTCAAAAAAAAAATTTTTATTTTTTTATGCCGAACGTAGGGGTCGCGCTTTTACATTTTTCTATATAACTTGTATTTATAAACGGATTTTAAAGTGTGATACATCGATGTTTTTGTCTCGACGAGGCCGATTTTTTTGTCTTTGAAGTCATTGAGCTCAAGCACCCCCTTCTGGTACTTACCCATCATTTCTCAGTTGCTACTACCCTAATGTACCACTCTAATAATCGAAAATTAAAGCTCGCATAAAATCATGAATCATGTTTGAGCTCAATGACTTCAAAGACAAAAAAATCGGACAAAAACATCGATGTATCACACTTTAAAATCCGTTTATAAATGCAGAAGTTATATAGAAAAATGTAAAAGCGCGACCCCTACGTTCGGCATAAAAAAATAAAAAAAATTTTTTTGAAACTACCTTTCAATAATACTTCATATTCGAAGGTGTACGGCGAACTTTTTTTTTTTTACTTGTAACCTGGTACGCTCTAATAGACATGCATAGACACGCAAAATAAAAAGTTTTTTTTCAAATTTGTACCTTTTCTATTATGGCAAAAATTGGTTGAATCATTAGTTAGTTAGTTATTTTGCACTATGTACGTCTGATAATGTTTTTTTTTGTACTTTTGGAATTAAAATAGAATGAAAATACAACCAACTGTAGCTCCCACTATCTACCAATATTTATGGTATTTAAGCTTTTTGAAAATATAAATATAAGAATATTTATTTTTTGATTTGAAATAAATAATGGTTTGAAATAATTAAAATATTATATTTATTTATAAAATTATTTTTTCAATATTTGTATTTGTTTTGGTTTGCCTATATTAAAAAAATTATATTTTCCTGTAATATTACTGCACTTCTACGAAAACCTACAACCTCTGTGGAATGCAATCCATGGTGGAGGGTATATAAAGTTCGGCCCGGCCGAACTTAACGCCGTTTTTACTTGTTGAAGATAATTTCATTTAAATGTTGACCGCGGCTGCGTCTTAGGTGGTCCATCCGCTTAGTCCAATTTTGGCATTTCCACGTTTTTGAGTAACAGAGACCCAATAGGTGCGAACGGCGACGAATCGAAAATTGGTGGTCATCATTAACACTGGCCGATACAGCTGCGATATTTTCTTCAGTTCGCACTCTACGTAAGCGTGTTGGTGGTTTAATGTCCAACAATGTAAATTTGGTGCGAAATTTAGTCACAATAGCCCGAATAGCCGCTTCAGTGGGTCGATTAAACTGACCATAAAATGGAAGCGCGCAATGAACTTTCTTAACAGAGCACGCATTTTGATAATAAAATTCAATAATTTGCAAGCGTTGTTCGTTTGTAAGACGATTCATGATGAAATGTCAAAGCATACTGAGCATCTTTCTCTTTGACACCATGTCTGAAATCCCACGTGATCTGTCAAATACTAATGCATGAAAATCCTAACCTCAAAAAAATCACTCTTTAGTATACAATATACGGACCATTAACACAACAGCTGCTCTACTACTGAAAAATTAAAACACAAACAATAAATATAGAGATGCACCAGCTGGACATGAAGGCGACGAAATGTTCTATATAATAAAAAGTTGTTCAGTTTCACATGAGTAAATCTAAGCTCCATTAAAAAATTGAATAGAACAATCATCACTTGCCACCACAATGTTGAATAATATAATATTCACACGATGTTATGTTAATTAGTTTTTTGTAATACATTGTACAAAGTACACTCAAATCTAGCATCATACATATTCGAAATATATTTTTGTGTGTTTTTATTTTGTCAGAGGCCAACAGACAACAGTGCCATCAATATTCGACATGTTTGAATACCGTGCGCATACATTCGCAACGAATGGTCACCTCACTGCCGCCGGTTAACCATGGTCGCGTCCACAGATCAACTTCACAATTATGCTTCACGCTGTTGAGATCCAGCAGGGTTACGGCTAAAGATTTTAGAGAGCCAGCCACTAGTTGTTCAGTACCACCGAAAACGCCACCGATTCTGAAAATACATTTATTTGTGAATAACTAACTGGTGTGTTTTATTTCTCTACATTTTTACCATTCTTACCTATAAACTGGACCGTCATCGGTTTCGGACAACTTCATTAATATCGTACGCAGTTCGTGTTCAGCTGTCATCAAATCAATGCCAACCAATTCTTGTTTAGCATTCATGCGATAACCACTCTGGATATTTAGAAAATAAATTAAACGTTCGCAATTAACAAATCCTCCACTGGAAACCTACTTGCTCACAATTATCCAAATACTGTCCACTACTGACATGGGCCATAATCATCACAAAACATAAAAAGCCCAAAGCTTCCAACATTTTATGCTTGCTGCCTAACGAAGTTGTTAATTATTCGAGAGTCCAAAGAAGACTAACTGACATCGGTGTTGAAGCAATCGTCTGCGAAATTTAAACACAGTTATGATTGAAATGGTAAATATTTCGCATCGTTGTAATTGTTTATATAAATATTTATTCTCTGACTTGATTGAATGTTAAAAATCAAAGTTAGAAAATATTCTATCAAACGTAAACTAATAAATAACACTGTCCGACAGTCCAAATTACACTTGAAACAGATGATATATACATCTGAAACTATAGGTGAAATGGTGTTAATTTGCGTTTTTAGTTTTTCATTTCCTCATCCTGTTGCCCCTTAAAAGGACTAAAAAGTTCCAAAGGATACATTTTTTCAAAGATTATTTTTAATACTTATTCACACCATATGATATGCTAAACATACTCTTTTCAAGTTTCTACCTTTTAGCATTAACAACCATCGTGTTGCCTCTTAAAAAGCAAGATATGGATAAAATAGAAAAACTAAAAAAATAATAAAACTTGAAATAGAAGTTAATGCTGAACTAATACAGATAGAAACATGATATTTGAAGCATTTTCAATAGATATACTCCCCTTTAATTTGACACTAATACCGTTATAATAGAATGGGAACAAGTACATAAAATAATTTGTTTAAACAGTTTATCCTTTGGAACTTTGTAGTCCTGTGAGGGGACAACAGGATGGGGAAATGAATAACTAACAAGTAAGGAAAGGCTAAAGTCGGGCGGGGCCGACTATATAATACCCTACACCACTGGGAGCAATTTTATGTAGTTCATATAAATTATACAGTTACAATAAATTCATCTTTAGTCAAATTAAATGAGTATGGTAAATAATAAACTAATTTATCAAATTTTCCAGCAGATATTCCGAGTAAAGTAAATAGATCATGTTGATCTGGAAAAATTGATCAAGATTCAATGATAAATACAGACTATACAGCGGTAATAGGATGAATCGGACGGACATTTGAAGAGGCCTATAACAACACTTGAGGCCTGTGCCAAAACATGCGCCTATATATTGATGAAGAGCCGATATAAGATGTAGTTTCTAGAGCTGTAGTAGAGCAGAATGGGCCCCATTTGGGTTATACCAAAGTATGGAAATATGGGCATCTCCCAAACAAGTAAGGAAAGACTAAAGACGGACGGAGCGAATATATGATACACTCCACTTTCCATCTCATTACAATTCAATTCGATAAAAAAGTGAAATCGGGAAGGATTTTTGAATCCTGTAAATGTAAGTGTTTGACAAAAAACGTTAAATCGGAAAGGACATTGTGTGGGGGTATATTGAAACCTAAAATGATGTGACCCGCTTTCACCATGTCTGTTTGTTGGTGAAATATAATATGTAAACTTTGGCCAAAATCGGTTAAACATTCGGGAGCAACATTTGTATTGGGTCTATATATAAATCTGAACCGATCTTACCCACTTTTACCATAGATGTTTTTAGTTGGATTATAAGATGTTGTGCCAATTTCAAAGAAAATCGAGTACATAATGCCGTTTCTAGAGCGGAAAAAGTCAAATCGGGACCGATTTTTGTATGGGGGATAAATCTAAATCTGAACCGATTTCCTCCAAATTCAATACCGATCGTCTTTGGCCAAAAAAAGTAACTACTGCCAAATTTCTTGGTGTTCAAACATTTGGCGCGAAACTAACTTATAATACCCTATTCAACAAAGTGGTGTAGGATATAAAAATGCCAATTAACTCGAGTGAAATATGTGGTTTCTAGAGCGGAGAAACGTCAAATCGGGAGCGACTTTTGTATGGGGGCTATATCTAAATCTGAAACGATTTGCTTCAAAGTAAGTTTTGTGCTTCCTTGATGCACAAAACTTACTTGTGCCAATAGATGAACAGACAGACGGACATGGCTAAATCGACTCAGAAAGTGATTCTAAGCCGATCTGTATAATAAACGATGGGTCTAACTCGTTTCCTTTTGGGTGTTACAAACGAATGCACAAAGGCTGTTTTTCTTTAAGCCGGGATAACAAGCTGCGATAACAAAAACTTTAATAAAAATTTAATTTTTCGTTCAAAATAAAAAATTATTTCTTCACATTGTCGCCAACTACAATATAAATATATGTATCAAAAGAAATTTTCAAAAAAATATTTTGTGTCGACTTTATTGGACTTAGCATCGATATCCATCATTTTGACTTACACTGGATAATTACACAGTGCAACACGAAAAAAATAACCAAATCCCCCCAAAGACATGCACTTTTTTTATGGGCCCCCAGAGATTTGAGGCCTCGGTGTAATTTTTGGAAAAAAGTGATCATATTCTCAGGCTCATATCTTGCAAATCGCAAAAAACTTAAAAAAATTCGATTTTTTTTAACCTTTTTTCCCCTGTTCAGGTCCATAGGTAGCAAACCGTTGAAAATTCAGGGAAACAATCAACTACAAAAATGTACCTAAGATCTCAATAAACAACTTTCTAGAACATATGAACTTCCTAGGAATTATTCTTAACACCGTTTAGGTAGCGCTTGTTTATTCCAGTATTTCTTACCCACACGACATCATCGATGCCATTCAACAAACAACAACAAAGTCGTCGGTCCAAAAATTTGCACTAACAAAACACATGACAATTCAAAGCAGCGAAGTAGTCGCAATCCATTTGTATCAACAACATTAACAACACATATGTAGCCGCAGCACACAATATAAAAGCGACACGACGCTCACATTGAGGCAGTACACAGCGCGACGTCAACGAGAACTCAGCTACCTAAGCGCTACCTAAACGGTGTTAAGAATAATTCCTAGGAAGTTCATATGTTCTAGAAAGTTGTTTATTGAAATCTTAAGTACATTTTTGTTGTTGATTGTTTCCTTGAATTTTTAACGGTTTGCTACCTATGGACCTGAACAGGGCAAAAAAGGAAAAAAATCTAATTTTTGGAAAATTTTTCACTTTTGCGGCTACCTAAGCGCTACCTAAACGGTGTTAAGAATAATTCCTAGGAAGTTCATATGTTCTAGAAAGTTGTTTATTGAGATCTTAGGTACATTTTTGTAGTTGATTGTTTCCCTGAATTTTCAACGGTTTGCTACCTATGGACCTGAACAGGGGAAAAAAGGTTAAAAATTTTTTTTTTAAGTTTTTTGCGATTTTGACCTTGAAGATGAAGTTTTTTTGATTTTATATGTTCACAATTTTTGTTCTTTATGACAAGAGCTAGAACTTTGCCTCAGAGAGTAAATCAAAATTCCGAACGGTTTGCAAGATATGAGCCTGAGAATATGATCACTTTTTTCCAAAAATTACACCGAGGTCTCAAATCTCTGGGGGCCCATAAAAAAAAGTGCATGACTTTGGAAAAAAAAAAACACTGGTCTTTTTTTTTTGGTCTTTTATCATGTAGCGGTGTCCGTATATGGTTATTTTGAAATGACTTCAAAAATGTTGCACAGTGTTATCCAGGCTAAGTCAAACATTTTTAACACAAAATTATTCTTTCAAAATTTGTTTTCACACACACATTGATATTGCTTTTGGCGACAATTTTAAAAAAGATTTTTTTATTTTGAGTAAAATTTTAACATTTTATTTAGATTTTCGCAGCTTAGTTATCCAGTCTTAAAGAAAAACAGCCATGTAATACTCTCGTGGAGTGTATAAAAACACAACTTTTCAGGAGAGCAAAAATTTTAAAAGTAATTATGAAACATTCTTCTACAGTATGATCTAAAGAGGATTACTAATTGCTACGATTAAAAAGTTTTCGAAATTTCCTATTATTCGCTGTTTTATGGTTCATAGCCACTTTTGCACGTTTAAAATTGAGCACTATGAATGTTGAATTAAGCGCATAGCCATAAATGCTCAAATATATAAATAAGACTTATTGTAAACCCGATAACGTTTTTTATGAAATGTTGGCAATGTTGTGTAGAAAACGCATTTTCTGGGATGTATACACCGAATTTAAAGATTCCAGCTTCACCCGTCAGATTGGTACCATTTTTATCCCTTTACCATTTTTTTTACAAAAAGTGGATATTGCGGTAGGGCACGATAAACAAAAAATAAAAATTGGATATTTTTGGAAATTGGAAAAATTTTAATTTTCGCGGGAAATATGGCTAAAATGATTTAATGCAAGACACTTTTGTTTCTTGATTTTCTCACGATCTAGCCAACCGATTCGGCTGATTTTTTTGTGTATTCAGAACCAATGTCGCTTGTAACATATATGTAGTCAGTCGCGAAAAACCCTGGAATCCAAAATTCGCGGTTGCAATTGCTTATATTTTAACTTTCTCTGTTCAGGATTCTGAAACTATTCTGACACAATTATTCCCCATGAAGTCAGCAATCACTGGCCAAAAAATATTGTGGTATTCTCAATATGATAAATCGTATTTTTCTAAAGATATTTTTCACAATTTTTGACTTTACAGCCACTATTTATCCTATTTTAGCCTGATAACTTGGGAAACAAAATGCTGTTAACCGCGAAATCATGGAATTTGATAGTACGATATGCCCTAGAAAAATAATAAATAAATAATAAACAAAATCGCTGTAGCGAATTACAACCTTCTGTTACAAGCTGCTCCATTTTTGAACTATATTATTTGTATTATTTTTATGTTCATAGCCACTTTTGCAGTCACAAACTAACGTGTGAGTAGATAGCCAAATCAGAAAAATTTGAAAAAAAGTGGCTTTAGAAAAAAAATTTCTACTCCAAATGTATATGACAGATGACATCCAAATCTGAGAATAGTTTGGCATCAAAAACTCATTTTCGAGAAAATGGTTCATAGCCATTTACGAATATAAGTCCTCGATATACATTACTGATCGTCATAAAATTCTAAGACGATCTAGCCATGTCCGTCCGACCGCCCGTCTATTGACAGCACGATAGCATCTAAACGAAAAGATCTAGGATGTCCACATTTTCCATAAATGCGTCTTATAGTCGCAGATCGATTGGGTGGCCAACTAGGCGAAATCGCTCCAAAGGGACATTTTTCCATCATAAGGACTAAAAATACCCATGATAACCTCTAATATTTAAGAGTATTTAGGCTTTTTTTCAATATGTCTGCTTGTACTTACTTGATATTGGGTAAGCGCATTCCCCCTATAACAAAAACGTACACCATAAAGTGATTTTTATTCGTAGTGGGTGACATGGGGCAAAAAGGGATAAAAATGGTACATATCAAACTACAACAGCTAGAAACATTCGGTGTGTATATTCCTCTAATTGAGTAGATACATAATATAAAATTTTTTAAAAATTCGTTCTTTTAAGGGTAAAATGGGAATTGAGGGATAAAAATTGTACCAACCAAACGGCTGCATCTAGAATAATGAATTTCGGTGTATACATTCCTCTGATTTCGTAGACACGTAAAATAAACGGATTTTTAAGGGGGTAAAACGAAAAAAGGAGATAAAAATAGTACCACCAAATGACCGCAGCTAGAGTCGTGAAATTCGGAGTATACATTCCTCTGACTGCGTGGACACGAAAAATAAATGTTCTTTCCCAATTCGTACTTTCAAGGGATACACTGGGAACAGAGGAATAAAAATGGTACCAACTAAACGGATACATCTAGAATGAAAAATTCGGTGCGTACATCCCTCTAATTGCGTAGACACGTAAAATAAAGAGATTTTAGATTGTCGTACTCTTAAGGGGGTAAAATAGGAAATACAGTACCAACCAAATGACCGCAGCTAGAGTCATGGAATTCGGTGTATACTTTCCTCTGACTGCATAGACACGCAAAATAAATTTTTTTTTCCAAATTCGTACTTTTTACTTTTACGGCAAAAATCATGAAGTTAGGTTATTTTGCTCTATGTACGTGAGATAATGGATTTTCAAAATTTATATTTTTGGAATTAAAATAGAATGGAAATACAACCAACTGTAGCATCTACTATCTACCACGATTTATTGTATTTAAGCTTTTTTGAAAATATAAATACAAGACTATTTATTATACCCTCCACCTCCAGGATGGGGGTATACTAACTTTGTCATTCCGTTTGTAACACCTTGAAATATTGACCTGAGACCCTATAAAGTATATATATTCTTGATCGTCATAAAATTCTAAGACGATCTAGCCATGTCCGTCCGTCCGTCCGTCCGTCCGTCCGTCTGTCCGTCTGTTGAAAGCACGCTAGCATCTAAACGAAAGGAGCTAGGACGTCCAAATTTTCCATAAATGCGTCTTATAGTCGTAGATCGGTTGGGATTGAAATGGGGCGAAATCGGCCCAAAGGGAAAAATTTTTCCCTCACAAAGACTAAAAATACCCATAATAATCCCTACTATTTTAGCATATTTAAGCATGTTTTTTGAATATGTCTGTTTATATTTGCTTGATATTTGGTATGTGTATTACCCTTATAGCAAAAAACTGCACCATAAAGTGATTCTTATTTGTAGGGGGTGAAATGGGGCAAAAAAGGGATAAAAATGGTACACATTAAACGACAACAGCTAGAAACACGAAATTCGGTGTGTACATTCCTCTAATTGAGTAAATACATGATATAAAAGTATTTTTTTCAAATTCGTACTTTTAAGGGGTAAAATGGGAAAAGAGGGATAAAAATGGTACCAACCTAACGGCTGTACCTAGAATAATGAAATTCGGTGTATACATTCCTCTGATTGCATAGATATGTAAAATACACGGATTTTTCAAAATTCGTACTTTTTGGGGTTAATATGAAAAAAGGGGATAAAAATAGTACCAATCAAATGACCGCAGCTATAGTCATGAAATTCGGAGTAGACATTCCACTGACTGTGTATACACGGAAAATAAACTGATTTTTCGAAATTCGTACTTTTTGGGGACAAAATAGAAAAAGGGGATAAAAATAGTACCAACCAAATGACCGCAGCTAGAGTCATGAAATTCGAAGCATACATTCCTTTGACTACGTAGACATGACTGTGTATACACGGAAAATAAACGGATTTTTCGAAATTCGTACTTTTTGGGGACAAAATAGAAAAAGGGGATAAAAATAGTACCAACCAAATGACCGCAGCTAGCGTCATGAAAATCGAAGTATACATTCCTTTGACTACGTAGACATGAAAAATAAAAGGTTTTTTTCCAAATTCGTACTTTCAAGGGATATAATGGGTACGGAGGGATAAAAATGGTACCAACCAAACGGCAACACCTGGAATAATGAAATTCGGTGTATGCATTCCTCTGATTGCGTAGACATTTAAAATAAACAGGTTTTTCGAAATTCGTACTTTTTGGGGTTAAAATAAAAAAAGGGATAAAAATAGTACCGATTAAATGACCGCAGCTAGAGTCATGAAATTCTGAGAATACATTCCTCTGACTGCGTAGATACGGAAAATAGACGAATTTTTCGGAATTCGTACATTTTGGGGTTAAAATTGTAAAAGGGGATACAAATAGTACTAACCAAATGACCGCAGCTAGAGTCATGCAATTCGGAGTATACATTCCTCTGATTGCGTAGGAATCGGAAAATAAACGAA
Organism: Polietes domitor; assembly: GCA_947397865.1. Lineage (NCBI taxonomy): Eukaryota > Metazoa > Arthropoda > Insecta > Diptera > Muscidae > Polietes > Polietes domitor. The sequence continues at coordinate 142,023,216 of OX377618.1, forward strand.
TTTTTCGAAATTCGTACTTTCAAGGGATACAATGGTACATAGGGATAAAAATAGTACCAACTAAATGACTACAGCTAGAATGATGAAATTCTATTTGCGTAGAAACGTCAAGGGGGTAAAAATGGTACCAACCACATGGTCGCAGCTGGAATTATGGAATTCGGTGTATACATAGACATTAGGGCGTACCTCAAAAAAAAAAGTTCGCCGTACACCTTCGAATATGAAGTATTATTGAAAGGTAGTTTCAAAAAAAATTTTTTATTTTTTTATGCCGAACGTAGGGGTCGCGCTTTTACATTTTTCTATATAACTTGTATTTATAAACGGATTTTAAAGTGTGATACATCGATGTTTTTGTCTCGACGAGGCCGATTTTTTTGTCTTTGAAGTCATTGAGCTCAAGCACCCCCTTCTGGTACTTACCCATCATTTCTCAGTTGCTACTACCCTAATGTACCACTCTAATAATCGAAAATTAAAGCTCGCATAAAATCATGAATCATGTTTGAGCTCAATGACTTCAAAGACAAAAAAATCGGACAAAAACATCGATGTATCACACTTTAAAATCCGTTTATAAATGCAGAAGTTATATAGAAAAATGTAAAAGCGCGACCCCTACGTTCGGCATAAAAAAATAAAAAAAATTTTTTTGAAACTACCTTTCAATAATACTTCATATTCGAAGGTGTACGGCGAACTTTTTTTTTTTTACTTGTAACCTGGTACGCTCTAATAGACATGCATAGACACGCAAAATAAAAAGTTTTTTTTTCAAATTTGTACCTTTTCTATTATGGCAAAAATTGGTTGAATCATTAGTTAGTTAGTTATTTTGCACTATGTACGTCTGATAATGTTTTTTTTGTACTTTTGGAATTAAAATAGAATGAAAATACAACCAACTGTAGCTCCCACTATCTACCAATATTTATGGTATTTAAGCTTTTTGAAAATATAAATATAAGAATATTTATTTTTTGATTTGAAATAAATAATGGTTTGAAATAATTAAAATATTATATTTATTTATAAAATTATTTTTTCAATATTTGTATTTGTTTTGGTTTGCCTATATTAAAAAAATTATATTTTCCTGTAATATTACTGCACTTCTACGAAAACCTACAACCTCTGTGGAATGCAATCCATGGTGGAGGGTATATAAAGTTCGGCCCGGCCGAACTTAACGCCGTTTTTACTTGTTTTTTTAATTGACTTGAAGTATTATTTCGATATATATAGTGTATTAGCCTTATAAGCGTGGTTTGAAATAATAAAAATATTTTATTTATTTATAAAATTGTTTTTTTTTCAATATTTGTTTTTGGTTTGGCCATATTAACCTTCGTAAAACCCACCAGGGTGGGATTTCAAATTTTCAAGCATTGATAACACAACGAGGTACTATAAAATCTAGAAAAGATTTTGGTTCAGGGACTAAATTTTTAGAGTTGTTGTTTGTATTTTTCTCTTTGGTTTTATACTTTTGTCCACACAACATTGGACTGTTGGTGTAAATACGGCTCTTGCAATACAATAAATATGAGCTAAAAGCTTGGGTCGTGCGAAGGTTCAACAAATTTATATTTATACCCTACACCACGGGTATATTGTCTTTGTGCATTTGTTTGTAACACCCAAAAGGAAACGAGATAGACCCATCGTTTATTATACCGATCGACTTAGAATTACTTTTTGAGTCGATTTAGTGATGTCCGTCCGTCCGTCTGTCCATCTATTCTTGTAATCAAAGTACAGGTCGCAATTGTTGTTAGAACTAAATGAAACCTTGCACAACGAAGTTTTATGGGAGAAGGACGAATGCTATTTAATTTGAAGCAAATCGGGTCAGATTTAGATATATAGCTCCCATACAAATGTCTCCTCCGATTTAACTCTTTCCGCTCTAGAAACCACAAACTTTGACAGATTTTCGTCAAATTTGGCAAAACAGCTTATATTTCAACTAGAAACAGCTCTGGTAAAAATAGGATAGATCGGTTCGGATTTATATATAGCTCCCATACAAATGTCTCCTCCGATTTAAATCTTTCCGCTCTAGAAACCACAAACTTTGATAGATTTTCAAATTTGGCAAAACAACTTATATTTCAACTAAAAACAGCTCTGGTGAAAATGGGTCAAATGAGTTATATATATATATAGCTCCAATATAAATTTCGCTACTGAATTGATTATTTCCGCTCTATAAATAGCATATTTGAACAGATTTTCTTCTAATTCGGCACATCAGCTAATGTTTCAAATAGAACCAACTATAGCGATAGTGGGTCACATCGGTTCAGATTATATATAGCTCCCGATTTGATTCTTTCCGCTCTAGAAACCACATATATAACACTCCATAAAATTTGGGAAAGCGTCTAATATTTACATTAGAAAACCTTTGCTAAACATGGGTCAGATCGTCTCAGATTTGTATATAGCTCCCATTCATAGTTTGTGTTCAAATTTTATTACAAATACTCTTATAGCTGCATCGTATATCACCCGGTTCAAATGAAATGACCTTTTTACATCCTACACCATAGGGTATAATGACTAAGTGTAGGGTATCTTATAGTCGGCCACGCCCGACTTTAACCTTCCTTACTTGCTTTCTGTAATAGTACTGCACTTCTAGGAAAATCTACAGCCTCTGTGGAATGCAATCCATGGTGGAGGGTATATAAAGTTCGACCCGGCCGAACTTAACGCCTTTTTTTACTTGTTTATTCTCAGAAATATTTTTTGTAAATTGAAACACTTAAATTTCTTCTACCAAAATTTCAATTTTTCGTAATAAGGTGGCAATTCGATTTTTCGTAGTAACTGGTCTATTCGGAGAGACGAATAACAGAGCGATGACGAAGAAATAGAAAGAATTTTTGATGACATCACCTGACGTCACGAAAAAGTATATTCGTCTCCCTCTTTTCCATAGAACCCATGTAATTCTATTTGATGTCAAAGCCAACGGCATGGTTGTGTCTCTTAATTTGGCGTCTCTTCGATAGCCGTCATGGCCATTCGCCACAAAACTGGTCTCTTCCATAAGAAATGTATACACATTTGTTGTTCGTCATACGACAATGAGATGGTTTTGTTTCGGCTCTATATTTTGTGGCTCTTGCCTACCCCACACAGCGTAAATAAATGTAATCAGTTGTTCGTTGACTCTTGACTCTGACCGATAAGAGAATATTTTGGACGGATAAAAAACATTCTACGTACTCTGTCGATTTTGGCAATGTAAGTTATTTGAATCAATATACAAACATTTTTATATTTCCACATGAAACATTTTTCCACTTTCAGATGGAATCTTTCTGTCTTGGTGGTGTACAACCTATTTCTGATCTGCAAAAAGCAGAAGAAGAACTGAATCAGTCTTTGACTAAATTGGCTGCCGGCGATGGTCCCAATTACAAGTAGGTTTCAGTTCAGTTTCCCTGTATGATTGAAAATTTAACCGTAATTATATTTTTCTTTCGCTAAGACTGGGCAAAGTTTACTCGGCTACTACTCAAGTCGTTGCAGGTTCTCTAACCAAAATTGTAGCTGATCTCGTGGACGAGTCTGACAACACCAAGAAGTGTAATGTCTCCATTTGGTCTCGCCCATGGTTGCCCGATGGCATTGAAGTCACTTTTGAATTTGACGACGAACCAAAAGTGGTCAAGAAACATAGTGCTTAAGATTCGACCAAAATATTTAAAACATAGATGTAAGCAATAAACATATCTTATCTTCCTAGACTATCTTATGTGTTTTAAGACATATCTTTTTGTTTGGAACGTATATAGGCTAGGGCACGAAAAGAATGATGTTTTCACTATCCAGGAATTGTTTAATGATGTTATGGTTAGTCAAAAGATGGATTTCAAACTATTTAGTCCCACCGTCAAACCATCGAGTTTTTCACGTGTAATTATTTCATGTTGCATTTTTGTCCAACATTCATGTCGATTATGCACGCCGACGGATGGCTGCGGATCGGATTTTTTCCGCAGTTGAGTATTTTGGTATTATATAAGCCGATGGTAATGCCGTTGCGGAAAAATTCGTATTATGTAGTCCTCATGCGACTCACTTCACATACAAAAATATCCGACAGAAAATCATCGCTGATTTGATGCGGATAAAGTACTTTTTGGTTGTTTTTTTATTTGTTTTAATTTCTAATGGAAGCTAAGAGGTAAGATGAGAAAAAATTAAATGTAAATGTTAAATGATTTGTTTTTTTTTTGTATTGCCACTTTTTTCTTCAAAATTTATAAAAAAAACCAATTGATGAATACATTATAAAATGTTAGAATTTCAATTATTTTATTTAATTTCAAATCTAAGAATATGTCAGCGCACTTTATTGGTTACTTTTGTTTGTCATTTGCTTATAAATGTCAATTTGACAGCTGTAATGTAATATCGACTTTATGTTGGTAATGCAGTCATCCGACGGATTACATAATACAATTTTCCTCACAAAGTGAGTCGAGTGCGGATCGAGTCAATCCGATCCGCAGCAAATCCGTCGGCGTGCATAATCGACATGATTATTATTATCGTCATTGATCATAACATTGGTCATTTAGATTCATTTTGTGTATTTTCAAGGTGACATCTAAAAACTAATCACCCTCATCATGTAAGTCGTAGTCGTGTCGAATTTTCGACTCGTGTCACACACATTACATTTTTGGTATCGCGTATGTCGTATTTGACTGTGAAATTCGACAAAAACTGTCACTGAATATTTTGCAAGTGACTAGAGTAAAAAAAATTAAAAATGGAAAAAATTAATCAAATCAAAAGTTAATGGATTTAGTTCTATTAAACTAATATAAAAAGCAAAAACATATAATTTTATTTCTTGAATTACATACGTAATTTAAGAATGGAAATTATGACTCCCAAGGAATTTGGTATTTTTATTGGTTAAATGATTTGAAAAATGAAAATTTTGACAAAAATCTACAATAAAAAAGTGGAAAGATCAAATATAAAGAAAAAAAATTAACAAAAATTATTAACAAAATCGACTACGACGAAAATGTTCTAGTCACGTCGAATTTGTTACATGATACCGACGAAATGCAAATTCGACTACGACTACGACAGCTGTCGAAATTCGACTACGACTTACGTGATAAGGGTGAATATTTCTTCGGAACATATTGTAAACAAAATTGTGAAAAATCAACAGAAGAAATTATCCGTAATGTTCATCATTAGCCCCAAAAATAATGTTGAGAAAATGATGTTTTTTCAGAATCAAAATTTGCAAAATCTTTTTATAAAAATGAGCTCTGTGGCTTCAGTTTTCACTACAATAAATAGTTTATAGTATTTAATAATTCGGGCAATATGTTATTCAAATACAAGAATTTGTACATCCACCACCATAGGATGGAGTATACTAAGTTTATCATTCCTTTTGTAACACCTTGAAATATCTAAGACCCTATAAATTGATCGTCAATTCTAGGACTTTCTAGCCATGTCCGTTCAATTTTTTCAAGAATACGTCGTAGATTAGTTGGCATTGAAAATGGGCGAAATCGTCCACAGGGATTTTTTCCCCTCACAAGAACTGAAAATATCTCCAACTAGCGGTACCCGCTGCTTCGCACGCGAAAAAGGCAGTTATTTGTTAATTTTATCCGTCTCTGTTTTTGGATGGTATTTATTTAATTTTCTTTTGGTGGATATAGATAAATCTAAAGTAATAATTTGGAAACCTCCTGTTAGCTAGGACTCACACACAGTCAAAGGAATGTGCTTGTCGATATGCACTATTTTAGCTGAACTACTTCGTATGTATAATTTTTATAATTTTTGAACAAAAAATTACAACAATTTATATCCTCGATCTAATGTTTCTAGATTAAGCCAGCCAGTTTATAACTTTTTGCACTTCTTTCCCAAAAAGTACACATTTTGAAAAATCAAAATAGGTAACATGTGTTTTTGCTTCCACTAAAAATATGTACTTTATTTGGTAACACATTTATTTCTTTTAAGTACAAATTTTGAAATATCCATTTATGTTCCGCGCTTACGTAATTAAAGGATTGTACAGCATTTTTATCCCTTTTTGTCCCGCTCGTCCCTTAAAGTCAATATTACTTCGTTTCTATATGGTCAGAGGAATTTACATACCAAATTTCACGATTCTAGCTGTAATACTTTAGTTGGTACCATTTTTATCCCTTTTTGTCCCATTCGCCCCTTAAAAGTACATTTTTCGAAAAATCCAATTTTACTGCGTTTCTATATGGTCAGAGGAATTTACATACCAAATTTCACATTTCTAGCCGTAATATTTTAATTGGTAACATTTTTATCCCTTTTTGTCCCGCTCGCCCCTTAAAAGTACAAATTTCGAAAAATCCAATTTTACTTCGTTTCTATATGGTCAGAGGAATTCACGTACGAATTTTCACGATTCTAGCTGTAATACTTTAGTTGGTACCATTTTTATCCCTTTTTGTCCCGCTCGCCCCTTAAAAGTACAAATTTCAAAAAATCCCTATCTGTAGCTCGTCTGCATGGTCATTGCAAGGAACTCACCAAATTTCATGTTTATAGCTACTGCCGTTTAGTCAGGACAAAGGTTCGATATTTATCCCTTTTTGGGCCATTTTACCCCCTAAAAGTACGAATTTCGTAAAACCCTTTCTTAGTCGACATCTACGTCATATTTGGGTACTACCCTGAAAATTTCATGACCCTGGCTTCAGCCGTTTGGTCTGGGGGCTGGTCAATGATAAGTCAGTCAGTCAGTCAGTCAGTCAGTAACGCAACTCTTTTATATATATAGATAGATAGATAACATCTAATATTTAGATTATTTAAGCAAGTTTTTTGAATATGTCTGTTTATATTTATTTGGTAATCGGCATTTCCCTTATAGACTAAACGTGCAACATAAAGTGATGTTAACGGGACAAAAAGGGGATAAAAATGGTACATATCAAACGACAACAGCTAGAAACACGAAATTCGGTGTGTATATTCCTCTAATTGAGTAGATGCATAATATAAAAGTATATTCCAAATTCATACTTTTATGGGTTAAAATGAGATTAGAGGGATAAAAATCGTACCAACAAAACGGCTACAGCTGGAATAATTATTTCTGCTGTGTATATACTTGATATTTGGCAAGATCAATCCTTTTTATATCGTGAGCGCGCAACATATTCATATTTTTAGAGGATGAAAGGGAAATAATACCAGTCAAACGACAATAGCTAGTAACTTGAAATTTGTGTGTACTTCCCTCTAAAATAAAGTGATTTTCGAAATTCGTATTTTTAGGTGGGGGAATATGACAAAAGGGATAAAGGATAAAATTGTTGGCGACAAAATGGCTGCAGCTAGAATAACGAAATCCGGTAAGTGCATTTCTATAACTGCATAGTTGTGTAAAATCAATGAAATTTTCCAAATTTGTACTTTTATTGGGAAACGGGGAGAAAGGGTATACAATTGGTACCAATCAAAGCGCAGCAGGTAGAATATTGTTTATCTTTCGCTCTGGTTGCATAGTGCCGACATATAATGCGATCTTTAGATAATTGTACTTTTAGAGTCAAAATGGGAAAACGGAATAAAAATGATACAAACGGCTGCGGCTAAAATCATGTAATACAGTACATTTATCTGATTGCGTAGACACGTAAAATAAAGGGATTTTTCACAATTCGTACTATTAGGGACAAAATGGAGTTAAACGAGATAAAACTGGTACCAAGCATAAGGTTGTAGCTAGAATCGTAAAATTAGCTGTGTACTTTTAGTATAAAAATTCAACGAAATTCGATATGTACGTTCCCTTGACTGCATGGAAGGTTGGAATTGCCGGAAGCGGCCCGAAGGGAAAACTTTCTTCCCCAACAACAACGAATGAAAATACCCGCAGTATAATCTAATATATACGGTATTTATGTACATTTCTTTGAAGATTGCAACCTTTGGAATAATTTTATTGATATATGTATTAGGGTGGGTCGATTATTTTTCGCACAAAGCGTCGGCCAAAATCGTAATCTACGGAAAATTTCTCCAAGAAACCATGGATGTAAAATGAAATCGCAGCCGGTAATACTGTGGAATACAATCCATGGTGGAGGGCCCGGTCGAACTTAACGCCTTTTTCTTGTTTACTCTAAACTAGCTGACCCGACCGAAACTCTCCTATCCATATTTTAATTAGTATTCTTTGATTGTTGTCTGAAGTTTTAAAAAGCTATTTCCAGTGTTTAAACAATATTGAAATGAAAATTATTTATCAGTGATCATTGTATCCATTAACATTGCTGTCATGGATATTCATGGGAAATTTAACATATAAGATGAATTATGTTGCCAGTATACAGCTTGAAATGTGTACACGATCGCTCAATTGGATTGTCAATAATGTTTAGTAGCAACTATCAACGGGGAATATAAAACAGAAATTCGAAATGTAAACACCGATTATTCCATTGGCAATTTTCAGAAATTGTTTTGGAAGATTAAACTCGAAACGCTTAGGACGACTTCAAGCAAGAATTTTGTTTGATGGCTGCAACCAGCCATGGAATCACTGGCAGTGTTTCTTAAATCTTCTATCCAACTTTAGAGTCCAACTTAAATCCGCACGAAGTGCTGCCGCGGACAATTTGAATTACATGTATTCTTATGGTAGCTATGGCAGCTGCAGTACGTGCGGAATCAATCCTATTTTACAAAATCCTCATCTATCCAAAAAGTTGAAAAATTAAAACATCGTTAAATTTCTCGCTGACAATCTTTTCAAAAGCCCATCAGTGGATAGTTCTGCCATCGAAGTATTTTTATCCCATCACAACCATTCCTCAACCACTTTAAACTCTTGAAATATTTTTATGGCGTAGACTTTATTAATAAAAGTCAAGAATATGCTTAATGTTGTAGATAAAACTGTGATTCTTTGCGATCAACGATGAATAGTACTGGTATTTATATACTGCTAAATTTTGTTAATATTAGGGGGGGGTCATTTGTATGGTGGTTATACCAAAATATGGACTCATGACTTTCATAGTACACTCAGAATAAAGTATGCCACGGTTTAATTAAATATGAACTAAAACTAGGGTTTGAATTTTCCCGTACTTTTTATTTCCCGGGACAAGGGAATTATTTTTTCAATTTCCCGGGACAGCACGGGAAATCGTCAACATATTGTTTATCATGAGTTAAACTTATTTTTTCCAATGTATTTCATGTATTTCACAACGAACCTGCTACAGAATTTATATAATAAAGTAGAATGTGAGATCAATTCAAATGTCTTTTCAAGTTTCAAAATTAATTAAATGTTAAATGCATTCAACAGATGTTGGCTTAATAGTCAGTCATTAAATAAAATGTTTAAGTTGTCTGTTTATCCTGTCGCTTCGAAAACTTTAAACTCTTTTTAAAGACATTCATCTTGATTTTTTAATACAATTGTTACTTGTGTATTTCATAGCATTGGTTAAAATATTTTCAAACGAATAACTTCACTTATTTTGGGCGTTCGGATACACGCCCAAAAATCTACTTTTTCCGGATTTTACACTTTTTCATACGGAGTTCGACAGGTAAAATCCAAAATAGTGGATTTTGAGTGTTCATCCGAACGCAGCTTAAAATTAGTTTGTTATCCAACTGCAATATTTGACATAAAGCGATATGAGCTAAATTATTCTACATTTTTAATTTTATTGTGAAAATTATAGAAAGAATATGCAAAGAAATATGTAAAAGTTTCAACTGAATTCCCGCGGGATTCCCGTACGAATTTCCCGGGATACGGGAAATGAAAAATATGCGAATTTCCGGGAATTTTCCCGTGGGAAATCCCGGGATGCAAACTCTAATTAAAACTGAGGAAAATTGAACTTCGTATAGCGCTAAGGAAATAATTTCTCATATCAAGTACAAACTTTTCCTTGAAAATACGACATGCTTTGAACTTGATTCCAGTTCAACTTTTCCTGAAAGCAAATAAAATTTACTCAAACTGGGGAAAATGTTTCTTCAAACCAAGTAAAAGTTTACTTAGTGTGAGGAAAATTAAAAAAAAATTACCCAAATCAAGTAGATTTATAGTCAATGTGAGGAAAATTATCCGAAATTTTCTTCATTCCAAGTAAATTTTTACTCAAACTAAGTAAATTTGTAGTCAAACCAAGTAAATTTATACTCAATCTGAGGAAAAAACTTAATAAATTTTTGGTAACCGACAAAAGTCCACAATTTCTAAAATATTTAATTAAATGTTCTTTTTATATATTCAGGCTCTAGATAGTAAAGGAATATTTAAGATTACACTAGTCAACAGTCAAAATGTACTCGGGATGCGATAATTTTTTCTGTGTAGATAACCTTGACATGAGCTCGAAAAACGCAATAAAAAATTTTTTTCGTTTGGTTTTTGTTTTATTTTTTTTTTTTAATTTTAAAAATTTTTTTTGGTTAATTTGTTTCGTCCGGCATAACTCGGGAACCACTAGCCCGATTTAATTGAATTAAATTTTAAAAAATTTAAAATTACAATTCCCTTAATCTGTTCATATATTGTTTTCCTATACAAGCAACAGTTTCCAAGTTAAAAATGAATATATAAAGGAAAAAACTTATTTTTTGCCTAAAGATTTAAATTTTTTTTTTTTAAATCCATAAAAAATCCAAAATGAAAAAAATGTCAAATCTTATTACTTTTACCTAAAGTCACATAACCTATGAGCAAAATGAGACAAAGATCATGAATGCACGCGTTTCGCTTTTATTCGACATATGCACAACTTTGTCTATGGTAAGGTTTTTTCTTTTTTTTGATTCTCAGAATTAACAAAACGGAATAAACAAAGGGTTATTTAATTTTTATGATTGCGTAAGCAAAGTAATAAACGCTAATAAATGTGCGTGAACAATTAAAAGGAAAAAAGGAAAGGGGACATTTTAATTTATTTGGGTTTTCCGTTGGCTACCTGTATGATTTTTTTACAGAAATGCAACCCACATTTAAGGGTGGTCATTATTCGGAAAATTTAAGACTCACACATGGTGAAACAGGTATGTAGCCACCGTAAAAAAATATACACCCATTTATAAGTACCTGTCAGTAAAATACTAAACAATACACAGTATAAATAGGTCTTCATTGATCGATTTTACTCATTCAACAAGTGTCGACGAACGCGATAGTTAAAATGAGCAAACGTTCGCGAGGATTTGAATGCAATACCAATCCAAGTAATTTTTGTTACATGTGCGGAGAATACGTTTCTGAAAAAAAACAAGCGTTGTTTTTCACCTAAATTGAGAGATTCATTTGAAGAGAGCTTCAATTTAAAGGTCTCAAACATAGATGAGCGGTGGACACCAAGTGCTCTATGTCCAAGGTGCTACGTACAGCTAGCTAACTCAAGGTAAGTGTAGATTACGAAATTCAAGAACATATATAACTTATTATTGAAATTCTTTCAGACGACAGCCGAGAATCATCATGCCAATGCTTTGGAGAGCTCCGCTTTGCCATGTAACAGATTGCTACTTCTGTCTTAGCAAAAAAACAGGCGTGGGAAAAAATATACGATGGACTTACGCTGCTGTTTCAACAGTGAATTTTCCAGTGCCATTTTCCGAAGAACCAGTGGACCGATACCAAGGATTTTGGAACGAAGCTATGATGGGGGACTATATCTGGTTCCTGATAAGAGAAACAGACCCACAACAATATAAAAGAAAGACAAAAGCACATAATTATTTTTAATTTGAAGGTTTTTATTTTTGTGTTTAGATATTTTTTTTTAAAACTTTTTTATAATTAATTAATGTTGATATCCTTAGGATAATTTCTTGTACATATATCGAATTGTTTTTTAATTTAAAGTCATATATTTTTGTCACCCAACAAATTTTAATTTTTTTTTGTAATAAAAAAGAAAAAAACCTTACCATAGACAAAGTTGTGCATATGTCGAGCAAATTTTTGAAATTCATACCTTTACTCAATTGCGAATAAAAGCGAAACGCGTGCATCGATTTTCATGATCTTTGTCTCATTTTGCTCATAGGTTATGTGACTTTACGTAAGAGTAATGAGATTTGACATTTTTTTTTTTCATTTTGGATTTTTAAAAAAAAAATTTAAATCTTTAGGCAAAAAATAAGTTTTTTCCTTTATATATTCATTTTTAACTTGGAAACTGTTGCTTGTATAGGAAAACAATATATGAACAGATTAAGGGAATTGTAATTTTAAATTTTTTAAAATGTTGTTTGTATGTATAGTTGGTCTGTTATGTTGTATGTCTTGTCATTTATTTTGGTTCAAGACCATAGGTTGTGCCGAAGTCTTCAGCAGAACCCAAAATTAGCAAAGAAGGCAAAGTGAGAAATTTATTGTTGCAGCTGAAAGTTGACTGCGCAGTTTCGATGGGCGCTACACCATCTCATCAGAACTTTCGCAACGAATGTATGTCTTTGACTTAAATCAGGGTTCATATTAGTACCAGCGGTCACATATTTCTAATGAGAAACGCTGATAAACAAAATATTCCACCGAACTAAGTCGACACACTAAAAATCTCACTTTGCCAATTCAATGTTGTGCATGTGCTCGCATCGCTCGCAACAATGCAAAGGTTGTTGTTGTACGGTATGTCCCGTCTTCACTGTACCTCGTGTGTATTGTTGTTGTTTGTATGTATAGTTGGTCTGTTATGTTGTATGTCTTGTCATTTATTTTGGTTCAAGACCATAGGTTGTGCCGAAGTCTTCAGCAGAACCCAAAATTAGCAAAGAAGGCAAAGTGAGACCTTTATTGTTGCAGCTGAAAGTTGACTGCGCAGTTTCGAGCACATGCACAACATTGAATTGGCAAAGTGAGATTTTAAGTGTGTCGACTTAGTTCGGTGGAATATTTTGTTTATCAGCGTTTCTCATTAGAAATATGTGACCGCTGGTACTAATATGAACCCTGATTTAAGTCAAAGACATACATTCGTTGCGAAAGTTCTGATGAGATGGTGTAGCGCCCATCGAAACTGCGCAGTCAACTTTCAGCTGCAACAATAAAGGTCTCACTTTGCCTTCTTTGCTAATTTTGGGTTCTGCTGAAGACTTCGGCACAACCTATGGTTTTGAACCAAAATAAATGACAAGACATACAACATAACAGACCAACTATACATACAAACAACAACAATACACACGAGGTACAGTGAAGACGGGACATACCGTACAACAACAACCTTTGCATTGTTGCGAGCGATGCGAGCACATGCACAACATTGAATTGGCAAAGTGAGATTTTTAGTGTGTCGACTTAGTTCGGTGGAATATTTTGTTTATCAGCGTTTCTCATTAGAAATATGTGACCGCTGGTACTAATATGAACCCTGATTTAAGTCAAAGACATACATTCGTTGCGAAAGTTCTGATGAGAACTTTCCCATCGAAACTGCGCAGTCAACTTTCAGCTGCAACAATAAAGGTCTCACTTTGCCTTCTTTGCTAATTTTGGGTTCTGCTGAAGACTTCGGCACAACCTATGGTCTTGAACCAAAATAAATGACAAGACATACAACATAACAGACCAACTATACATACAAACAACAACAATACACACGAGGTACAGTGAAGACGGGACATACCGTACAACAACAACCTTTGCATTGTTGCGAGCGATGCGAGCACATGCACAACATTGAATTGGCAAAGTGAGATTTTTAGTGTGTCGACTTAGTTCGGTGGAATATTTTGTTTATCAGCGTTTCTCATTAGAAATATGTGACCGCTGGTACTAATATGAACCCTGATTTAAGTCAAAGACATACATTCGTTGCGAAAGTTCTGATGAGATGGTGTAGCGCCCATCGAAACTGCGCAGTCAACTTTCAGCTGCAACAATAAAGGTCTCACTTTGCCTTCTTTGCTAATTTTGGGTTCTGCTGAAGACTTCGGCACAACCTATGGTCTTGAACCAAAATAAATGACAAGACAATTTTTTAAAATTTAATTCAATTAAATCGGGCTAGTGGTTCCCGAGTTATGCCGGACGAAACAAATTAACCAAAAAAAATTTTTTAAATTAAAAAAAAAAAAAAAAATAAAACAAAAACCAAACGAAAAAAAAATTTTTATTGCGTTTTTCGAGCTCATGTCAAGGTTATCTACACAGAAAAAATTATCGCATCCGGAGTACATGAAATTTTTTTCATTTTGTTGAGTAGTGTAATCAATGAACGCGCGTTAAAGCCTATACAAAAATCATAGGCAGTTAGGTATGGGAAAAAGTCGCGTTCATATTGGACGCGTTTTCCGATAAGTCACGTTTACTATAAATTCGATTATTTTTGCAATCGAAACCCACCCATACCTATTAATGGCAACACCGCAAATTGCACATCCCTATTAAAACAGCTGTTTATCAGCATAAACATAAACAGCCACAGCCAAAATGTAAAAAACAAATGACCAGATGCTTCGTGCATTGTACAAAAAATGTGCAGCGCTGCTGCTACTGCACATTTCCATTAGGCGCAATACCATTTGATCCTCATTTTCCACTGCGGTTAGCAAAATAATATCATTTAACTCCATGATAATGTCACAACAAAAAATTATTAAACTTTTCGCATCGCAAAAAAAAAACAAATAAACGCAACCAGCTGTTTGAACGCAAACGTGGACGCAAAACACAATGGAAACACCATTAAAAATTTTCGATAAATCGTTGACGCGGACGTGGAGCGACCGTAGTGGAAACAGCCTATAATTTGAAGAAAATAGGTTCAGATTTAGATATAGCCCCCATACGAATTTCACTTCCGATTTGACTCTTTTCACTCTAGATACCACATATTACAACAGATTTTCTTTAAAATTGGCAAAACATCTTATATTTCAACTAGAAACACCTGTGTTAAAAATGCGTTAGATCGGTTCAGATTTATATATAGCTCCCATACAAATTTCGCTCCCGATTTGACTTTTTCCGCTCCAGAAACCACATGTTGTATCAGATTGTCTTCAGATGTGCCAAACATCTTATATTTAAACTAGGAATATCTATGGTGAAAAAAGGCCAAATCGGTTCAGATTTAGATATAGCATATACATATAGCATACAAATGTTGCTCCCGATTTGACATTTTCCGCTCTAGAAATCACATATTGTACTCGATTTTCTTTAAATTTGGCACAACATCTTATAATCTCACTAGAAACACCTATGCTGAAATTGGGTAAGATCGGTTCAGATTTAGATATAGCCCCCATATAAATGTCGCTCCAGATTTGATTTTTTCCGCTTTAAATGCCACATACTGTACTCGATTTTCTTTAAATTTGGCACAACATCTTATAATCTAACTAGAAACACCTATGCAGAAATTGAGTAAGATCGGTTCAGATTTAGATATAGCCCCAATATAAATGTCGCTCCCGATTTGACATTTTCCGCTCTAGAAACGACATATTGTACTCGATTTTCTTTAAATTTGGCACAACATCTTATAATCTTACTAGAAACACCTATGCTGAAATTGGGTAAGATCGGTTCAGATTTAGATATAGCCCCCATATAAATGTCGCTCCCGATTTGATTTTTTCCACTTTAAATGCCACATACTGTACTCGATTTTCTTTAAATTTGGCACAATCTTATAATCTTACTAGAAATACCTATGCTGAAATTGGGTAAGATCGGTTCAGATTTAGATATAGCCCCCATATAAATGTCGCTAACGATTTGACTTTTTCCGCTTTAAATGCCACATATTGTACTCGATTTTCTTTAAATTTGGCACAACATCTTATAATCTAACTAGAAACACCTATGCATAAATTGAGTAAGATCGGTTCAGATTTAGATATAGCCCCCATACAAATGTCGCTCCCGATTTGACATTTCCGCTCTAGAAACCACATATTGTATCCGATTTTCTATAAATTTGGGACAACATCTTATAATCCAACTAGAAACACCTATGCAGAAATTGGGTAAGAAATCGGTTCAGATTTAGATATAGCCCCCAAAAAAACGACGCCGCCGATTTTACATTTTCCGCTCTAGAACCCACATATTGTACCCGATTTTCTTTAAATTTGGCACAATATCTTATAATCCCACTAGAATCACCTATGCAGAAATTGGGTAAGATCAGTTCAGATTTAGATATAGCCCCCATATAAATGTCGCTCCCGATTTGACTTTTGCCGCTTTAAAAGCCACATATTGTGCTCGATTTTCTTTAAATATGGCACAACATCATATAATCTAACTAGAAACACATGTGGTGAAAGTTGGCTAGATCGGTTCAGATTTATATATAGCCCAAATACAAATGTTGCTCCCAAAAGTTTAATCGATTTTGGCCAAACTATACATTTTATATTTCAACTATTTCGTTCCAGGTTTCAAAATATCCTCATACAAATGTCCTTTCCGATTTAACATTTTTTGCCAAACACATACATTTACAGGATACAAAAAACATTCCCATTTTCACTTTTTCACCGAATTGAATTGTATTCGGATAGAAAGTGGAGTGTATCATAGAGTCGGCCCCGCCCGACTTTAGCCTTTCCTTACTTGTTTTAAAATGTAGTACTCTTTAAGCGCTTTAGAGCACTAAAAAGGCTGGTCGACTTTTGCAGTTTCTTTCTTGTTTTTGGCGTAGTTTAAGGAGTACGAATGTCGCGTCCGGGCCACTGGGAGATGCCCATATATGTTCATATTCATTCGAATTCGACTCACAGATTTAACACCCAAATTTTATTTTTTAATGCAGTTTATCCTTTATTTCATACTTCAAAATTATGTTCCGGCGTTAGTTTTAATCGCTATACGCTTTCCTGAGTTCATCTTGATTTGGACATTTGAATGTGACATGAGTCTCATGCAGCCAGGGTTGCTTGAAAATGTCAACATCACACGTTACGACTTTGTTATCCGCACCAATCAGCTCAGCATTAATACTATATAAAATGCCAGCTACAACTTGTTGGGTGGCCGAGTTAATAATATCAGATCTTGAAATAAAAACGTTTTTAGAGATCACATCGATGTGGGCTGCTATTAGTTCAATACATACCTATAATAGGGTCCATCAAGCGAAGCCAATTTGGTGAGTGATTCGTTTAGGATATGTTTGGCATCTTGAAGATCCAATGGTTCAGCACAACCGGCACAAATTTCGTTGGCATTGACAGCGGCCAGCAAAGTTATTGTGAAGATAATCAATAACTTCATTTTGATGAGCTTCTTCACTGAAATATTTATGAGCGACTACACTTCTTTCAAAACGTTTAAGCGCTTTTATACTCTGATTTCTCATACAAAACATCATTAAAAGGGGGAAGATAAGACTTATCTTACAACTCCTTAAGTAGCTGTCATGCAGGCATTTATCACACTTTGTTGCACTCCGTTGACATATTGTTAAACGTTTTCTTTTTTTCCGGGGGAGAAATGCATTAGACAACACCATGGAAATATAATTTGATAATAATAATAATCGCAACAATATGTGATATGATAATTGATATTGAATTTCAATTATTTTTGAAGCAAAAATGTCACTTCCCTGAAATTTTATTAAATTACACCCATACGGCATTATGACCCACAAGAGTGATTTGATCACAAAATTTTTAGTTCTTCTCTCCAATTTCCAATTATGTACCTTACTATACGGCGAATTAAGTTGCATTTCCCGATTTTGAATAACTTTCACAATATTTGTGACTAACTTTCACAAAAAGTTCTTACAGTTCAAAAATAACGCTATATGTAAATCTGAACCGATCTGACCTATTTTCACCATGGGTGTTTCTAGTTGAAATAGAAGATACTTTGAAAGATTTGAAGATCTGTTAAAATATGTGGTTTATAGTGTGGAAAAAGTGAAATCGGGAGTGAAATTTGTGTGGGAGCTATATATAAATCTGAACCGATTTTACCCATTTGCACCATGGGTGTTTCTAGTACAAATATAAGATATTTCGCCTAATTTGAAGAGGATTTGTTAAAATATGTGGTTTCTTGAGCAGAACAAATCAAATTTTATAGGAGCTATATATAAATATGAACCGATCTGTCCTATTTTCACCATAGGTGTTTCTAGTTTAAATATAAGATGTTTTGCCAAATCTGAAGACAATCTGATACAATATGTGGTTTATAGAGCGGAAAAAGTCAAATCGGGAGTGAAATTTGTATGGGAGCTATATATAAACCTGAACCGATCTAAAACATTTTTACCACAGGTGTTTCTAGTGAAAATGTAAGATGTTTTGACAACTTTGAAGAAAATCTGTTGTAATATGTGGTATCTAGAGTGAAAAGAGTCAAATCGGGAGTGAAATTCGTATGGGGGCTATATCTAAATCTGAACCTGAAATCATCAAATTAAATATCGTTTGTCCTAGTCCTGAAAAACTTTTTTTTTTTTTATTTTACGTTTTTTGTTATTTATTGTATCTTTCATAACTTGTGAAAATAACAATAAGTATTCAAATCTTAACCTAGGATTCTTATTTTAAAGGTTATTTACAGTATATAACCAGCAAGAGTTTGCAAAAGTATGTAATAAAAGTTTTATCAAAATATTACATTAGCATTGTGACAATTCAAAATTCTAAACTAGATCTAGGGTATTTCTTCTCCTCAGACGGCTGTGTCCTTCATAATTTAGCAGCTCTCGAGCGAGTGTATTTGGATGGATGTGTAGCTTAGAAACGTAGCTCCGGCAGTATCTCTTGACTTCTTCTTTGATCATTGGGATGTTAAGGTCCTTATGAATGTTTCCATTTCTGATGTACCAAGGGGCGTTCGTAATCAATCGTAGAATTTTTGACTGGCTTCTCTGTAGCTTATTGACATTAGATGCACACGCTGAACCCCAAAGCTGGATACCATATGTCCATATGGGTTTTATAATGCATTTGTAAATAAGGACTTTATATTCAAGGTCTAGAGCAGACCGTGGTCCAATAAGCCATTGTAGCTGTAGCAATTTCAGCTTTATCTGGGTTACTTTGGAATCAATATGGAATCAGTATGGTATGGTTCCAAGGTACTTTATGTTTGCCTTTTGAGGTATACTGTTATGAAATATATCAATTGGTGGACAAGTGTCTCTTCTCAGGGTAAACGTGACATGTGTGCACTTTGTTGCATTTACCATTACCCTCCATTTCACTAACCACGTTTGAAACACACGGACGTGTGACTGCAATTGATAAGACGCAATTGTTGAGTCTTTGTGGACACTAACGAAAGCAGTGTCATCTGCAAACGTGGAAGTATGTGTAAGAGAACTCGTCGGCATATCTGCCGTATATAAGATATACAAGATGGGTCCCAGAATACTACCTTGAGGGACGCCTGCAGTTATTTTCTTAGGGCTAGAAAATTTGCTTTTGCAATCTTACTTCAAACGATCTATCTGTTAAATAGTTTTTGAGCAATTTGTGTGTGTTATTTGGCAGCAAACGAGTTATTTTATGCACAAGTCCATCATGCCAAACTTTGTCAAACGCCTGGGAAATGTCTATGAAGAGGGCGGAACAATACTGCTTGTTCTCAAACGCCCTTCTAATAACAGTAACAATACGGTGTACTTGCTCTATGGTACTGTGGCTTTTACGAAACCCGAATTGGTGATCGGGTATAATTCCGCTATTTTCTATGTATGGTGTAATCTTCATCAATAGAATTTTCTCAAACATTTTTGACAATATCGACAGTAGACTTATCGGACGGTATGACTTAACCTGAGTTAAGTCCTTTCCGGGTTTTGGAATCATTACTATCTCAGACCTCTTCCAAGATGTTGGAAAGTAGCCCGTACGCAAAATACTATTAAAGATAAATATAATAGTTTTCATTGCTGAATGAGGAAGCTCTTTAATCATTTTCGCTGTAATTCCATCCTTACCAGGGGATTTTTTAGTTTCGAGGTCTTTAATAGATTCTTCTATGATTTTAAACCTGAGACGCAGTGGGTGAGGGACCATTTCGTCTATCTCGGGCGGATTGACTGAAGATGGTCCACTATTTGGTGTAAATACCTCTTCCAAGTGGTTGGCAAATGCATTGACCTTCTCTTCAGTGCTTTTTGCCCAACTGCCATTCTGAAGGCGTAGCGGGGATTCATGCGCAATAGGGCTTCGCATATCTTTTGTGGCCTTCCAGAGGCTAAAATCACATCTCTCTGTTGGATCTAAATTCTGCAGGTAGATTTTGAGGGCAGATTCCTCCTTTGCCTTAAGGGCAGACGTTAATCTTTTCTGGCAATGCTTGAGTCGACACTTCAGAGTTGGGGAGCGATATCTCTGCCATTCCCTTCTAAGCTTTCTTTTCTCTCTAATAAGGGCTTCAATATCCCTTGGGCAGTTTGCAGGGTTGCCACCTCCATTAATGTCTTTCGGTGTTGCCACCTTAGCTGCATTGTTCACAATATCAGTAAAGAGGTTAACGGCATGTTCTATTTCATCCTCAGATTTTAAACAAATGTCCTGAGGAATATGTGTACTAACATACTTTTTGTATTTCATCCAGTTCGTGCGTCTGTTAGGAAAGTTATGGACTTCGTTCTCATTTTCTGACTTGATATTGAACAATGTCATAATTGAAGGGGAGTGATCAGAAGAAAGATCGAATGAAGTATATATGGAACTTTGATCACGTCTTATATTCTTGACTATAGCGAAGTCTATTAAATCAAGTATTTTGCTTAAGTCTGAGGGCCAGTGTGTCGGCTGGCCGCTAGAAATAACGTCTAGTTTAGCGCGTGACATCGCACTTAATAATTGCCTACCTCTTGGAAGGGTAATTCGTGAACCCCAATAGGTATGTTTGGCGTTATAGTCACCAGCTGCTATAAATTTCGACCCTAGTGTAGAGAAGAAGTCTACAAATTGAGCACTGTTTATATTATATCTCGGAGGGCAATAAATTGCTGATATCACAATGTTCATATTTGTGAGGTTGATTGACGTAGCCTGTATGTGCTCTGTTCTATATTTCTGTATTGGACAATGCCTTACCCTATTGTGCACAATAACAGCTGTGCCACCACAGGCTCTACCGCTCGGGTGTTTTGTGTCGTAAGTACAATATCCGTTTATTCTAAAACAGTTCCTTATAGTAAAATGTGTCTCTGAGACAAGAAGTATGTCGATTTTTTGGTGTCGAAGAAAATTATCTACTTCATGTTTGTGCTGGCTTAGGCCGTTTGCGTTCCAAAAACAAATTCGCAATGGATTTATTTGTGATTCAGTACAATTTGCATTAGCATGCTCTGATTTCTCATCATTTCTTGCATCATATTTTGCATACTCAACATAAAGTTATTCATGGTTTCTATCATTTTCTCAATTGAGTTTTCCAGGGAGGAATTTGAAGTTAAGGGAGCATCTTCTTGCGGCGTACAAGCGTACGAGAGATTGTTGCTAGAGCTAGCATTTACCATAGGGGATCTGGTCTTCAGGTTTAGATTGGGTACTGGCTGGTACTGTGAGTACACAGACTTTGAATTTTCCGAGGGAAAATTTTGACTTACGGAAGTACCTTCTTTTAGCGTACGGGCGTATGATAAATTAGTAGGATTTGTGTTAGATTGGACTCGGGACAGAGTCTTGTTGCTAGAGCTAGCATTTACCATAGGGGCTGTGGTCTTCAGGTTCGGGTAGGGTGCAGGCTAGTACTGTAAGTACACAGGCTGAAAAACTTCGTTGTGCAAAGTTGCATTTGGTTCTGTCTACAATTGCGACCTGTATCGTGATTACAAGATTAGATGGACAGACAGACGGACGGAATTTTGAATTTTTATACCCTCCACCTCCAGGATGGAGGTATACTAACTTTGTCATTCCGTTTGTAACACCTTGAAATATCGACCTGAGACCTTATAAAGTATATATATTCTTGATCGTCATAAAATTCTAAGACCTAGCCATGTCCGTCCGTCCGCCGGTCCGTCCGTCTGTCCGTCTGTTGAAAGCACGCTAGCATCTAAACGAAAGGAGCTAGAACGTTCAAATTTTCCATAAATGCGTCTTATAGTCGTAGATCGGTAGTGATTGAAATGGGGCGAAATCGGCCCAAAGGGAAATTTTTCCCTCACAAGGACTAAAAATACCCATAATAATCCCTATTATTTTAGCGTATTTAAGCATGTTTTTTTAATATGTCTGTTTATATTTGCTTGATATTTGGTATGCGCATTCCCCTTATAGCAAAAACGTGCACCATAAAGTGATTCTTATTTGTAGGGGGTGAAATGGGGCAAAAAAGGGATAAAAATGGTACATATTAAACGGCAACAGCTAGAAACGCGAAATTCGGTGTGTACATTCCTCTAATTGAGTATATACATAATATAAAAATATTCTTTCCAAATTCGTACTTTTAAGGGGTAAAATGGGAATAGAGGGATAAAAATGGTACCAACCAAACGGATGTACCTAGAATAATGAAATTCGGTGTATTCATGCCTCTGATTGCAACATGACAAGTAAAATACACGGATTTTTCAAAATTCGCACTTTTTGGGGTTAAAATGAAAAAAAGGGATAAAAATAGTACCAATCACATGACCGCAGCTAGAGTCATAAAATTCGGAGTATTCATTCCTCTGACTGTGTAGACACGGAAAATAAACTGATTTTTCGAAATTCGTACTTTTTGGGGTCAAAATAGAAGAAGGGGATAAAAATAGTACCAACCAAATGCCAGCAGTCATGAAATTCGGAGTATACATTCCTTTGACTACGTAGACATGAAACATAATTTTTTTTCCAAATTCGTACTTTCAAGGGATACAATGGGTACGGAGGGATAAAAATGGTACCAACAAAACGGCTGTACCTAGAATAATGAAATTCGGTGTATACATTCCTCTGATTGCATAGACAAGTAAAATACACGGATTTTTCAAAATTCGTACTGTTTGAGGTTAAAATGAAAAAGGGGATAAAAATAGTCATGAAATTCGGAGTATACATTCCTCTGAATGCGTAGACACGGAAAATAGACGAATTTTTCGAAATGCGTACTTTTTGGGGTTAAAATGGAAAAAGGGGATACAAACAGTACCAACCAAATGACCGCAGCTAGAGTCATGCAATTCAGAGTATACATTCCTCTGACTGAGTAGACACGGAAAATAAACGGATTTTTCGTAATTCGTACTTTCAAGGGATACAATGGTACAGAGGGGTAAAAATAGTACCAACTAAACAACCACAGCTAGAATGATAAAATTCTAATTGCGTAGAAACGTCAAGGGCGTAAAAATGGTACTAACCAAATGGGCGCAGATGGAATCATGGAATTCGGTGTATACATTCCTCTGACTGCATAGACACGCAATAAAAAAGTTTTTTCCCAAATTCGTAATTTTTCTTTTACGGCAAAAATTGGTAGAATCATGAAGTTAGGTTATATTGCACTATGCACGTCTGATAATGGATGTTCAAAATTTTTACTTTTGGAATTAAAATAGAATGGAAATACAACCAACTGTACCACACACTATCTACCGATATTTATGGCATTTAAGCTTATTGAAAATATAAATATAAGAATATTTATTTTTTGATTTGAAATAACTAATGGTTTGAAATAATTAAAATATTATATTTATTTAAAATTTTTTTAATATTTGTATTTGTTTTGGTTTGGCTATATTAAAAAAAATATGTTTTCCTGTAATATTACTGCACTTCTACGCAAACCGACAACCTCTGTGGAATGCAATCCATGGTGGAGGGTATATAAAGTTCGGCCCGGCCCAACTTAACGCCTTTTTTACTTGTTTTTTCAAATTTTTGCTTTTTCTTTTACGGCAAAAATTGGTTGAATCATGATAATGGATTTTCAAAATTTAGACTTTTGGAATTAAAATAGAATGGAAATACAACCAACTGTAGCACCCACTATCTACCAATATTTATGGTATTTAAGCTTTTTAAAAATATATATAGAAGAATATTTATTTTTTGAATTGGCGTATTGGTAGCCTTGCCTTATAGGCGTGGTTTGAAAAAATTAAAATATTATATTTAATAATATTTTTTTTAATATTTGTATTTGTTTTGATTTGGCTATATAAAAAAAATTAATTTATATTACTGCAGTTCTACGAAAATGGACATCCTCTGTGGAATGCAATCAATGGTGGAGGGTATATAAAGTTCGGCCCGGCCGAACTTAACTCCGTTTTTACTTGTTATCCCTCTATTTTATCCCTTGAAAGTACGAATTTGGAAAAAAAATGGAAAAACTTTTTTATTTTTCGTGTCTACGCAGTCAGAGGAATGTATACTCCGAATTTCAAGACTCTAACTGCAGTCATTTGATTGACACAATTTTTATCCCCTTGTTCTATTTCAACTCCAAAAAGTACGAATTGCTGCGTCCTTCGAAGACTGCCGAAATACACTCAGGTTGCGAGTGCAAGATCTGAGGCGGCCAACGGTTTGATCGGTCCGGAGGAGTGTACGCTGATTCAATGATTCTGTTGAAAGGTGATTTTCGATTAACATTACTGGCGATTCCATGGCAATCTCCAGCTGACGAACAGAATCATGTGTTGCGGAACGGCCAATCTGGAGTATTTTCAAAACAATTGCTGGACATTTGCACTAGAAAATTTCTGTTGATATTGCGAATGATGATATTTAGATTTTTTCAGTTCGTGTTCCCATGTCGTTGCGCGAACATGCTACATTGGCTGCGAAAATCATAGACTTAGAGGATTCTGTTTCTAGAGAAAATACTGTTGGCAACCGCAGACTATCCCCTCAGAATCTTCAGTTAATACTAGATTATTTTTTGCAAAGACACTGGGAAGTGGGGAAATTAACGAATAGCATATTGAAGAAACGCTTCTTAAAGGAAATCAAGAAGATGCAGACATTTTGAGAGTGCACTCCGCTGTTAAATAGGCAATTAATAAATAATGAAAGTTTTGAAAAATGGTTTGATCGTGTAGATTTTGGCTACGATTCTCTCGCAGGATTTAACTTTACCGCCATCATCTGAAATAGAACTAAGTTGTTGAAAAATCAAATTCAAATCAAATTGGTGCTCAATACGCATGTTAAAGAACTTCCAACGTGCAAACTGTAGAAGAACTGTGCCGGTGATCATGGTTGTGCAGTAACGTAATTTGATGGCTTGGAATGAATATAGGATGTCTCTCATAACGGCTTTGGAGAAATTAGGCCGAATAATGACAACACAGGCGATTTTTGTGTAAAAGTATATTTTGAAAGATTGGATTTCACACAAATGATTCCCATAATCTCAATATTAAAAAATCAATATAACCAATATTATGTTTGTATAGATTAAAAATGCAAATTGCATTTAAATTAAGTACAATCAAGAGTTTCGAGTTGCAGAACGACGAATCTGCACAATTATATTCAAAACACTTGCTTGAAAGTGTCAATGGCAAAATCGCCTTAGAAATGACGACCTTCTGCATTATATTCGCCGTCGATTTTTCCAGTTCACCGTATGACAAATCAAACTCATGAAACATTGTTCAAAACTCACTTAAGCGAAAGTGCAGGCACTTCCATTGGCGTAATGTGAATTAGATATCCATGATCGTATCATTAAATTGATAATCTATGGCAGCAAAAGTTAATCGATACAATAATCACTGAGGACAAAATTGTTTTCATTCCAGGTTTGCTTAAACATTTGAAATAGCTTTTCAAAAATTCTCACGACGATCACAAACAAACTAATTGAAATATGGACAGGAAAATGTTTGTCGGGTCAGCTAGTGTAATAATAATATTCAAATATTTTCGTTTCGTGTTCCTCATCGAAGCAATATGAAAATTTTGAAAAATTGTCTCCCGTCAAGTTTTTGTAGGACGACGCATCAAATCACAGGCCTCTAGACAAGCATTATGATGTGATGCTTTTTTCATATCGAAGATTTTCTATATCACACCAATGGTGTCATATGTATGCATATGTGTATGTACATTAGACCGGTCCTTATTTCTTTTTTTTTTGAATTCGTATGACGGCAAGCGCTAAAACTACTCTATTTGAACCTAAAAATACACAAAAAAAATTTGAGCTTGATTGGACAATTTTTAGGCGTGCCCCCGCCAACAATTGTTTGTCATTAAAGTTAGTTACTATCATATAGGGGAAATTATCACCTTTGGTGCTCTTTTTTTGACATAACTCGAGAACCACTAGTCCGATTTTGTTTAAATAAATTGAAAAATAATTAAGAATTAGAATTCCTTTAAAATGTGTATATATAGCGTTTTTCTATATAATCAACAGTTTAGCCGGTAAAAATAAATGTATGAAGAAAATAAATATTTTTTGCCTAAAATATTAATATTTTTTATTTTTTAAATTCATAGAAAATCCAAAACGAACAAAGACATTTTAAAATTAAAAATCTAATGCGATGACAACCAAAAGACTTCGATCGGATGATGACATTATGTTAATTGGCGTAATGGACCACCAAATTACTGGAGCTAAATTACCAGGAAGAAAACAAGTGCTACAAGTTTTATTTTATATTTTAAGAATAGTTGGCTTAAATTTAAGAGAAAGTTCTAGATTAGTTGTTGCTGAGGTCAGCACGTTTTGGAAAAAAGCACGAATTCCAACACACCATGAAAAACACTGCATTGAGAAGCTGGAAAAATTATACAACAAGTGGAGAGATATTACAAAGCATCATGGTCGAAAAACAGAATGTCAAAACAGGAAAGAAACTGAATTTCAAGATAAATTAGATGATTTATTCGATATCGCACATGCAAACGCGTTTGAATTAATTAAAATACAAGAAGTCAAAGAGTTCTTAAAAACGCAACGAGAAAAAGGAAGACCAGGTTGTATGCTAGGAACGGATAAAATTGTAATGCACAAAGAAAAGCGAAAGACAGTCCAGAAAGAACAAGAAAACCAACGTCGAATAAAAGAAGATGAACGAAAAGAGTTATATGAACAACAGATTCAAAGAGGTATACAATTAAATATTCTATCTTTTAAGCAAATCAGAATTATTGTTGTAAAACAGGTATGATTGACATTGACGACGAAAACGATATTGAAGTTGTAGCATCAACATCAACATCTGTATCAAATCCAAATCCAGGTATATCAGGTATCTCCAGAGGTAAAACAATTTTTTTTACACCAAGACTGCTTTCAACTTTGGATAAGTGGAAAATCACTGATGGTGCTGCAGTTCATATCCTAAGCGCAACTGCTGACGCGTTGGGCTATGATATCGAAGATCTTATACTAAATAGATCATCAATTCGTCGAATGCGTCAGAAGCATCGTGCAACAACAGCACAAAACATTGCAGCAAACTTTGATGTAAGTACTGTAATGTGGGTTTTCCCTATGCTTCTTTTTTATGTTTTGAGTATAAATTAAGAAACTTGAGTTTTTATTTCCAGATCCCACGTAGTTTTGTTTTGCACTGGGATGGTACAATGTTACCAGAAATTAGTGGCAGGGAAAAAGTTGACCGCTTGCCAATCATAGTCTCATCTCAAGGTATCGATAAACTACTTGGCATTCCAAAGTTAAAATCTTCGAGTGGAAAAGAAATATCAGATGCCGTGTTTAATTCAATAAATGAATATGAAATGCTTGATCTAGTTCAAATAATCTGCTTCGACACAACTGCTCATAATACAGGAGTTCAAAGCGGTGCTGCTGCTCTGCTTGAAGGAAAACTAGGTCGCGATTTATTATATTTTCCCTGCAGACACCATATTTACGAGTTGTTGATCCGTAAAGTGTTTGAAATTAGAGTGGCTACTACAGCCGGTCCAGAAGTGCTAATTTTTAATCGCTTTAGCAAATACTGGATTAATATTGACAAATTAAATTACAAGAGTTGTTTAGAAGATGAACACATTATTACAGTATTGACTGCTGAAGAACGTGGAACAATTTTAAATTACTGTCTAGATAACTTAAAACAAGCTCATAGCAGACGCGACTACAAAGAATTATTGCAATTAGTTGTCACTTTTCTTGGTGGTACGGTGCCGAATTTTAACACCTTTCGTATACCTGGTGCAACTTCTCATGCTCGATGGATGTCAAAATGTATTTATGCACTTAAAATGTATTTGTTTCGTAATGAATTCAATATGACCAACCAAGAGTTAAACGGTATACGTAGTGTCTGTCTGTTCGTAGTTCGTATTTATGTAAAAGCCTGGTTTGGATACACTAAAGTAATTGAAGCACCAAATCAAGACTTAAATTTAATTAAAACAAGTAAGGAAAGGCTAAAGTCGGGCGGGGCCGACTATATGATACACTCCACATTCCAACCGAATACAGTCCAACTCGGTAAAAAAAGTGAAAACGGGAAGAATTTTTGTATGTTTCCTAAAACCAGGTCGTACCTGGTTCGATTGGTCAAATCGATAAGAATATTTGTTTTGGGGCTATATCCGAACATGAAAAAATGTGACTAACTTTCACAATAACATTCAGTTCCAATATAACGTGTTATGATCGCTTTGAAGAAATTCGGTGAAAATTCGTGGTTTCTGGGGCGGAAAAAGTTAAATCGGGAGCGAAATTTGTATGGGAGCTATATATAAATCTGAACCGATCTAACACATTTTTACCACAGGTGTTTCTAGATGAAATATAAGATGTTATGCCACATTTGAAGACAATCTGATATAATATGTGGTTTATAGAGCGGAAAAAGTCAAATCGGGAGCGAAATTTGTATGGGAACTATATATAAATCTGAACCGATCTGACCCATTTTTACCACAGGTGTTTCTAGTTCAAATAAAAGATTTTTTGCCAAATCTGAAGACAATCTGATACAATATGTGGTTTCTAGAACGGAAAAAGTCAAATCGGGAGCGAAATTTGTATGGGAGCTATATATAAATCTTAACCGATCTGATCCATTTTTACCGCAGGTGTTTCTAGTTGATATATAAGATGTTTTGCCAAATCTGAAGACAATCTGATACAATACGTGGTTTCTAGAGCGGAAAAAGTCAAATCGGGAGTTAAATTTGTATGGGAGCTATATATAAATCTGAACCGATCTGTCCCATTTTTACCACAGGTGTTTCTAGATGAAATATAAGATGTTTTGCCAAATCTGAAGATAATTTGATACAATATGTGGTTCCTAGAGCGGAAAAAGTCAAATCGGGAGCGAAATTTGTATGGGAGCTATATATAACTCTGAACCGATCTGACCCATTTTTACCACAGGTGTTTCTAGTTGGAATATAAGATGTTTTGCCAATTTTGAAGAAAATCTGTTGTAATATGTGGTATCTAGAGTGAAAAGTGTCAAATCGGGAGTGAAATTCGTATGGGGGCTATATCTAAATCTGTACCGATTTTCTTCAAATTAAATAGCGTTCGTTCTTATCCCGAAAAACTTCGTTGTGCAAAGTTTCATTTGGTTCTGTCTACAATTGCGACCTGTATCGTGATTACAAGAATAGATGGACGGACAGACAGACAGACAGACAGACAGACAGACAGACAGACAGACAGACAGACGGACGGACATTGTTAAATCGATTCAAAAAGTGATTCTAAGTCGATCGGTATAATTAACAATGGGTCTATCTCTCTTTCTTTTGGGTGTTACAAACAAATGCACAAAGACATAATACTCTCGTGGAGTGTATAAATATTATGGCTTATCCTGAAAGGGATATAGCTCTCTCTGCTACAAAAAATCAGCAATCATTTGTGGTATTTGTCGGAAGAAGCAGTCGGTCTTTCATTCTTCGATCCTAATGTAAGTGTTGCAATTAAAAAAAAAAATGGTTCAGGCAATTAATGTTGAAGCAAATACAGAAAAATGCAAGCGAAT
Organism: Polietes domitor; assembly: GCA_947397865.1. Classification (NCBI taxonomy): domain Eukaryota; kingdom Metazoa; phylum Arthropoda; class Insecta; order Diptera; family Muscidae; genus Polietes; species Polietes domitor. Next base: position 142,053,140 of record OX377618.1, read on the forward strand.
AATAACTAATCCAACAAATATCGGCACAGTTGCGCAAAAAGATTTAAGCGATTTTGTAAATTCCAATACACACGCATTCTTTGATCGTTTAGAAATTTCAAAAGAATTTTTGCAAGTCGATCCATCGGATTGGAATGAAAGATTTGACTACGCTCACGGATCACAAATTTGTAAAAACCTATCTGTAGTGAATGATGCAGCTGAAAGAGGCGCCAAATTCATTACAGATTATAATAATAAATTAACCCACAACGAAGAGGAGAAACAATTCCTGTTTCAGGTGGTTAAAGAATATAACATGAATTATCCCACTTTTAAAAAGACTTCACTATTAAATTAAAATAATATTAATGTTACTATGAGTATGTAATTAATAAAAATATTTAAGTTTATTCTTAATTTTCAAATAAATGTAAACAAAATAAAAAATATATATATTTTTGCCTTATTTCTCATAATAAAAACAAAAAGGTGCTTGGGGTACGGCTAAAAATTATCCAATCGTTGTCAAATTTTTTTATGCTTTTTGGGACTAAAACGAATATTTTTAGCGCTTGCCGTAACATATATTCGAGAAAATAAATTTGTCCATATAAATAAGGACCGGTCTAATGTACATTAATGTTGTAAGCTAGAAACATTTCGTGATAGTGTTTCTACATACACACATTATGTATGTGTGTGGACATACACACTTTAAATTATAATGTGACCTATTTTTTTCTTCGTGGTTCCAAAAAAAGTTCGGTGAACTAATAGAATACATGGACGTTGATAACATACTCACTCGAATAACACTGGGCGAGCAAAATGTTGCAACAAATCTGATAACAGGAGCTTTTATTTTCGACTCTTCATTCGGCTGTTTTATTCAGTGGAATATTTATGTACTCGTGATTAACTCAAATTAAAGATTTGTTTTAAAATTGTTCATAATGCTCATATGACTCTACAATCTGACCATACTGACCGTATCACCGTATAAAGTAAATACATATCGTTGGCTGAAAAGCAAATGAAGCCAAATACAGTATGTGCATTTTTGAAGGAATTTTTCGGTTTGTAGTCGTGTATTTAGTACACCCCCCAGAAATGAAGATAGGATTGTTTAATGATGATTTGGAAAATATTTCGTCACTGGGTCTAGCCATCTGTGAGCTAAACGCACCTCAAAACACCTCTAAAAATCATGTTTTTCTCGAGTAATTATACCCTACACCACTTCGTGGACTAGGGTATTATAAGTTAGTTTCGCGCCAAATGTTTGTAACACCAAGAAATAATCGAGCTAGACCCACCTTTAAGTATACCAATCGGCTTAGAATCACCAGCTGAGTCGATTTAACGATGTCTGTCTGTCCGTCCGTATGTCCGTCTGCTGTCCATCTAAGCTTGTTCGCACTCTACAGGTCGCAATTGATGCCCGATTGTCATGAAACTTGGCAGAAGTTATTTTTTCCAGCCAAGGACCATCGGTATTGAATTTGGAGGAAATCGGTTCAGATTTAGATATAGCCCCCATACAAATGTCGCTCCCGATTTGACATTTTCCGCTCTAGAAACCACATCATGTACACGAATAGAATTAGAACTGTATGTGAAAAATGAAAACAGCGGATATGACAAAAAAAACATAGTCGAAGTTTAATCCGTTGTAAGATGACAATTTATTCAAGTAAAATATGAATTGTGAGAAAAGTAAAAACAAACATGTAGCGAACGAAAGTTCCAGTTCAGCTAATGAGACTTTTTATTGCACTACAAATGGAGTGACGTAAACGGGCGATATTCAGATTAGTTGATTTCCTATGGAGATTCAAGGCATAACTTCTTAAAAAAAAAACAAGTAAAAAAGGCGTTAAGTTCGGCCGAGCCGAACTTAATATAGCAACCACTTTGGAGGAAATCGGTTCAGATTTAGATATAGCCCCCATACAAATGTCGCTCCCGATTTGACATTTTCCGCTCTAGAAACCACATCATGCACACGATTTTTTTTTAAATTTGGCACAACATCTTATAATCCAACTAGAAACACCTATACAGAAATTGGGTAAGATCGGTTCAGATTTAGATATAGCCCCCATACAAATGTCGCTCCCGATTTGACATTTTCCGCTCTAGAAACCACATCCTGTACACGATTTTCTTTAAATATGGCACAACATGTAAGGAAAGGCTAAAGTCGGGCGGGGCTATAATATAGGGCTATAATATAATATAGGGACTTTATAATACCCTACACTACTCCCTGCATATATACCTCGCTTTGATTACTAAATTATGCAGATACTATAAATTCATTTTTGATAAAATTTATGAGTATGGTAAATAATAAAGTAATTGATCCAACTTTCCAGCAGATATTCCGAGTCAGCTGTAATAGAGCAGAATAGGGCACCATTTGGGATTTTGAATCATGTAAAAGTATATGTTTGACAAAAAATGTTAAATCGGAAAGGACATGTGTATGGTGGTATATTGAAACCTGGAATGATGTGACCCGCTTTCACCATGTATGTTTATTGGTGAAATATTATATGTAAAGTTTGGCCAGAATCGGTTAATCATTTGGGAGCAACATTTGTATTGGGGCTATATCTAAATCTGAACCGATCTTACCCACTTTCACCATAGGTGTTTCTAGTTGGATTATAAGATGTTGTGCCAATTTTAAAGAAAATTGGGTACTATATGTGGTTTCTAAAGCGGAAAAAGTGAAATCGGGACCGACATTTGTATGGGAGCTATATATAAATCTGAACCGATCTTACCCACTTTCAGCACAGGTGTTTCTAGTTCAATTATAAAATGTTGTGCCAATTTTAAAGAAAATCGGGTACTATATGTGGTTTCTAAAGCGGAAAAAGAGAAATCGGGAGCGATGTTTGTATGGGGACTATATCTAAAACTGAACCGATCTAACCCGCTTTCACCACAGGTATTTATAGTTAGATTGTAAGGTGTTATGCAAAATTTGATGAAAATCGGTATTATTTGTGCTTTTTAGGGCGGAAAAAGTCAAATCGGGAGCAACATTTGTGTTGGGGCTATATCTAAATCTGAACCGATCTTACCCACTTTCACCATTGATGTTTTTAGTTGGATTTTAAGATGTTGTGCCAATTTTAAATAAAATTGGGAGCAATGAATGAAAGTGGGTAAAATCGGTTCAGATTTAGATATAGCCCTCATACAAATGTTGCTCCCGAATGTTTAACCGATTTTGGCCAAACTTTACATATTATATTTTACCAATAAACATACATGGTGAAAGCGGGTCACATCGTTCCAGGTTTCAATATACCCCCATACAAATGTCCTTTCCGATTTAACATTTTTTGTCAAACACATACATTTACAGGTTGCAAATATCCTTCCCAATTTCATTTTTTTACCGAATTGAATTGCAATGAGAATTGTTTGGGTGATGCCCATACTTTGGTGCTACATTAAAAAGTGATCCCATATAGATCATATTCAAAGTAGGGGTTCTTAGTTGAAATATAACATTATCTGCAAAATTTTATCGAGATCCAATACACGATGTGCGTTCTAGAGCTGTTATAGAGTTGAATAACGGCCCAATTTGTATTGGGGTTATACCAAAATATGGACCAAATATTTGAGTATGTTTTCTTCATTGAAATATAACCTGATCTACCAAATTTTATCACGATCCAATGTAACATGTGGGTTCTAGAGCGATAATAGTGTAAACTGGGGGTCCATTTGTATGGGGGCTATACCAAAAAATTTACCTATATAGCTGGCTTTCAAAATAGGTGTTTCTAATCAAAATGTAACATTGTGTGGAAAATTTGATCAAGATCTGACGTAAAATGTGCATTTTAGAGCAGTAATATTGTAAATCGAAGGTACATTTGTATGGGGGCTATATCAAAACATAGACCCATGTGGTCCACTTTCCTGTGAACCATTTCTAGTTCAAATATAACACGATCCTGAAAATTTGTTCATGATCCCATGTAAAATGTGTATTCTAGAGCAGTAATAGTGTAAATTATATGGAGGCTATATCTAAATCTGAACTGATTTTCTCCAAATTCAATACCAATCGTCCTTGGCCAAAAAAAGTAACTTCAGCCAAATTTCATGACAATCGGACCACAATTGCGATCTGTAGAGTGCGAACAAGCTTAGATGGACAGCAGACGGACGGACGGACAGACGGACATCGTTAAATCGGCTCAGCTGGTGATTCTAAGCTGATCGGTATACTTAAAGGTGGGTCTAGCTCGATTATTTCTTGGTGTTACAAACATTTGGCGCGAAACTAACTTATAATACCCTAGTCCACGAAGTGGTGTAGGGTATAATTATTCCATAAAGATTTCCTTGATCTGCAAGTCTTACTGCAGTTAGTTGCATTAGACTTGGAGTTTCTCAAACAACCATATGCTATTGCACCACCACCCACCACTCCCATTTATATATCCTTATCTTTCTCCATGATTTTATATAAATTATTATTCATCACTTGGATCACTTCGTTACACCAGTATATTTATATTTCGCAATATTATTGTATTATACGCATATTCATATTAATTATTATGGAATAAATATAATTCACAATTACTCACATCGGTTAGACACGAGGGCGGTGAAGTGCCGATGCACAAAGCACTCTAAGAAAAGAGATAAAATTGCTTACATAAACCCAATATACATATGTAGGTATGTGATAATTTTTTGCTCGTACAGGAATTGTGCACGTAAAAGTAAAGTTTTTATTTGAAATTTATTTTATCTTTTTTAGTGGGTTTTGTTTGATCTGCAACAAAGTGAAAAATGAAAACAGCGGATATGACAAAAAAACATAGTCGAAGTTTAATCCGTTGTTAGATGACAATTTATTCAAGTAAAATATGAATTGTGCGAAAAGTAAAAACAAACATGTAGCGAACGAAAGTTCCAGTTCAGCTAATGAGACTTTTTATTGCACTACAAATGGAGTGACGTAAACGGGCAATATTCAGATTAGTTGATTTCCTATGGAGATTCAAGGCATAACTTCTTAAAAAAAAAACAAGTAAAAAAGGCGTTAAGTTCGGCCGAGCCGAACTTAATATAGCATCCACCATGGATTGCATTTCACAGATGCTGTCGATTTTCGTAGAAGTGATGTAATATTACATGAAAATGTAAATTTTTTAATATAGCCACACCAAAACAAATACAAATATTGAAAAAAAAAATAAGTTTATAAATAAATATAATGCAAGGCTACCAATATGTTTACATATGGATTAAAATTCGTAAAGCGCGTCCATGTTTTGTGGAAGGTCGAGCACGGTAAATAAAACAAGTCATTCGAAATTGAGTACCATAATAAGTGCATCTAAAGGGTGATTTTTTAAGAGCTTGATAACTTTTTTTTTAAAAAAAACGCATAAAATTTGCAAAATCTCATCGGTTCTTTATTTGAAACGTTAGATTGGTCCATGACATTTACTTTTTGAAGATAATTTCATTTAAATGTTGACCGCGGCTGCGTCTTAGGTGGTCCATCCGCTTAGTCCAATTTTGGCATTTCCACGTTTTTGAGTAACAGAGACCCAATTGGTGCGAACGGCGACGAATCGAAAATTAGTGGTCATCATTAACACTGGCCGATACAGCTGCGATATTTTCTTCAGTTCGCACTCTACGTAAGCGTGTTGGTGGTTTAATGTCCAACAATGTAAATTTGGTGCGAAATTTAGTCACAATAGCCCGAATAGCCGCTTCAGTGGGTCGATTAAACTGACCATAAAATGGAAGCGCGCAATGAACTTTCTTAACAGAGCACGCATTTTGATAATAAAATTCAATAATTTGCAAGCGTTGTTCGTTTGTAAGACGATTCATGATGAAATGTCAAAGCATACTGAGCATCTTTCTCTTTGACACCATGTCTGAAATCCCACGTGATCTGTCAAATACTAATGCATGAAAATCCTAACCTCAAAAAAATCACTCTTTATATTATGGTACTCAATTTCGAATGATTTCGTTCTGAAGAGTCTGCATCTGGCTACAGAATTTCTGTTCGATTGGGCTTACTAGCTTAATTTTTATATGGAATTTACTCGCTTAACAAGAAAGTAGCTTACTACTCGCTTAGTGTTGTTGCCAGATTTTTGTGGTTATGTTACAAGCGGCATTGGTTCCTAATACACATGCAAAAGGCATCATCAGCCGGATCCGTTGGATATTTCGCGATTAAATCACAAACCAAAAATTTAAATTTTTGCCATATCTCCCAGGAAAATGAAAATTTTGCAAAAAATATCCATTTTGTCTTTTTTATTTACCATGCTCTATCCAAATATCCACTTTTTGTCGAAAAAGCTCGACCTTCCAAAAAACATGGACACGCTTTACGAATTTTAACACATATCGAAATCAATTTAAAAAAATAAATATTCTTAAATATATTTATATTTTCAAAAAGCGTAAATACCATAAATATTGGTAGATAGTGGGTGCTACAGTTGTTTGTATTTTCATTCTAGTTTAATTCCAAAAGTAAAAAAAGTATCTTACGTACATAGTGCAAAATAACCTAACTTCATGACTCAACCAAATTTTGCCGAAATTTTAAAAATTAAAAAACTAAATGAGTACAAATTTAGAAAAGTCATTTTATTTAGCGTGTCTATGCAGTCAGAGGAATGTATACACCGAATTCCATGATTCTAACTGCGGCCATTTGTTTGGTACCGTTTTTATCCCCTTTTTCCTATTTTACCCCCTAAGAGTACGACTTTGTAAAATATCTTTATTTTACGTGTCTACGCAATTAGAGGGATGTGCACACCGAATTTTATCATTTTAGCTGTAGTAGTTTAGTTGGTACTATTTTTATCCCTCAGTACCCATTGTATCTCTTGAAAGTGCGAATTTGGAAAAAAACCTTTTATTTTCCGTGTCTACGCAGTCAGAGGAATGTATACCCCGAATTCCATGACTATAGCTGCGGGCATTTGGTTGGTACTATTTTTATCCCCTTTTACCATTTTAACCAAAAAAAGAATTTCGAAAATTCCGTTTATTTTACATGTCTACGCAATCAGAGGAATATATACAGCGAATTTCGTTATTTTAGGTGCAGCCGTTTGGTTTTTACCATTTTTAGGCTCTATTCCATTTTTTTACCTCTATTCCCATTTTACCCCTTAAAAGTACGAATTTGGAAAAAATACTTTTGTATAATGGATATACCAAAATATTAGGGGTTATTATGGGTACTTTTAGTCCTTGTGAGGGAAAAATTTTTCCCTTCGCCCAGTTGCAATCCCAACCGATCTACGACTATAAGACGCATTTGTGGAAAATTTGGACGTCCTAACTACTTTCGTTTAGATGCTAGTGTGCTTTCAACAGACTAACGGACGGACATGGTTAGATTAGGTCTTAGAATTTTATGACGATCAAGAATATATATACTTTATAGGGTCTCAGGTCGATATTTCCAGGTGTTACAAACGGAATGACGGAGTTAATATACCCCATCCTGGAGCTGGAGGGTATAATGAAGCAATACTTTCTTCGTTGTTCTCTGTTAATGTATTTTGGAATATTAATTTAAAGCATAATTTAGGGATGTAAGGTTTTATGGCATGCAAGCGCATGTAAATATTGAGCCGATAGATTAATCTTAAGTTATAATAGCCGTTTTTGTGTTCATTATAACAAAATAAAGTAAATTTTATCAAAAATTTAGAAAATCGTAATAAACTAAAATTTATATGTGGGCGTTGGGCGTGGCTGGAAGCTTAATTTTTTATCACTTTTTCAAGCAATTGAGGCCGTTGCCTTCCAAGGCGTCCAAAGTTTCCTGTTTGTTCGCATAATGACCAATGACTTCACACAAGCCCAGAGAAAATAACGTAGAGACGTTAAAGTGGACATTATAAATAAAAAAAATGTTGTTTCCATCACCACACATCAATGTCCATGAATATGGTGTGACTTAGACCATTTTCAAACTAACACTAAAGACAATTTTGGTTTGCATTAAATGAGAAATGCCATTGTAAGGGTACATTTATTATAAATGTCAAAAATAAATTAAATTAGAGATCTGATCAAAGTAAATAGAAAAATTGGCATACCTCACTTTTTTAGATTTTTGACTTAGATCACTATCATACTAACTGGAACATACGGAGGTTTTCCAACAAGAGGTGTTATTTTGGTATTCAAAGAAGAATGTCATTTTCTGAGATAAATGATGGGACGTTTATTTCATAATAAAGAGGAATGTATGCAGTTAATAATGAAAAACAACATCAGGCAAATGGCCACCACGACTACGCTTACAGGACCATATCCTTTTCATGACATTTTCCATAACCAAATCGCAAGCTGCCCTATGTCCTCGATAGCCTCACGAATTCTGTCTTTGAGGTCTCGCTGGTCTGTTGGCGTAGACCTTATCTTTCACGTGGCCCCAAAGGAAGAAGTCGCAAGGTGTTAAAGCACAAGATCTCGGTGGCCAATTGTGATCACCTCTTCGAGAGATAACACGGTCCGGAAACGTTTCCCGTAAAAGAGCAATGGTTTCGCTGCTTGTGTGGCTCGTAGCGCCGTATTGTTGAAAGTAAACGTTGTCGAGATCAATACCATCCAACTCCGACCATAAAAAATCATTAATCATCTCTCGATAGCGCAATCCATTCACCGTAACTGTTGATCCAACCTCATTTACGAAAAACTAAGGTCCAACGCTGGACCATAAACCTCACTAAACAGTCACACGATGAGGATGGAGAGGCTTCTCAAGAATAACTCTTGGGTTTTTAGAGCCCCAGATGCGACAATTTTGCTTGTTGACGTAGCCAGCGAGGTGGAAATAGGTCTCATCAGTCAAGATGATTTTTCGATGGAATTCCGGATCATTTTCATTCAAGAATTTTAATAATTTCAATGCGTTGTTGAAGCGTGTATCGTTCCATTTTTAGTAATGGCGTAGTTTCTACTTGTCAAATATCAAAGAATAAAAGCTGATTCAAAATAACACCTCTTGTTGGAAAACCCTGTATAACGATTCTAATGACTAGATTATGGCGGTATTCTTGCAACTGAACTAAATGCATTTTTAGATACACGAAGAGTCAGATTTATTTCTATTTTATAAATATTAAGGGTGATGATGATGACAATTCTTGTTTATTAAAATCTTAATATGATATTCGCAATTGATGGTGAGTAATAACATTCTAAATGGTAGAGGTAAGAACTTCCAATGGGGGACTCTACCCTCAGCTGTGAAAACTGAACCCCAAGTTAGTTTGAAAAGTCAAAATTATTTATTTTATTTTATTTTGCAATACTTTTGTCTAAAATTAGAAGTTTATAGTTATGACGATATTGTTGCAATTGAACTAAATACAATAGATTGAGCACACACATGCATTTATAAATATTGAGGGTGATGTTGATAATTCTTGTTTATTCAAATCGCAAATCAATTGATGGTGAGTAATTAACATTCAAAATGAGCGCAGTAAAATATTCCAATGGGGGACTCTACACTAAACCACAATTAATTTTAAATATACCTCAAATTAGGAAAAATAAAGTTCGCCTGAAATTGTTCCGTGTCAAAATATTTTCTTTGACTTTATTTAAAAACTAGAAGTTAATAGTTATGACGATCTTGTTACAATAGTGGTAAATACATTAGCTTGAACACTCAATCTTCTATTTGCATATGCATTTATAAATATAAGGGGGTGTTGATAATTCTTGTTTATTCAAGTCTTAAAAATATTCGTAATCAAAGATGTGTCAGAGTGTTCAGATTCCATTATTTGTAGCAAACATGTAAATATTTGGTGTGACTGACTCTCTGCTCTTATTCACTCCACCATGGCTGAGGGTATACTAAGTACACAAAGTTTGTCATCGAAGACCTCTAGCCTCCACAATTTCCATATATGGAAACGGAAATCGGCCCAGAGGGAAAATTGTTCACTAACCAAGACTGAAAATACCCCCTGTTATTTCTGTGACTTCTATTTGTGGATAAAAATGAAAAAATGACACCAATTAAATTCAGTTTTCACATCCTTCTAATTGCGTAGCCTTGTAAAATAAATGCATATTTCGAAAATATGATTGTAAAAAAGGGGTGCACATTAAAGCGGTACAAAATACATTGTCAATATTTGGTGGATTGATGATTTTTTCCTTTCCCTCTTAAAATGTCAAACATAAAATTAATGGATTGGAGCTTCGGCAAATAAATATATTTTTTTTTAATCTTGGGAAACGATAACTCTCGAGCTATCACTTTACTTCCTTTTAAACAATATTAATAACGTATGTTTTCGCTTCTCGTTTAAGTTTTTTGCGCACCACCGTTTATATTTATGTTGTTCCAAGCGTATTCGGGTCGACAAACAGACTTAGCACAGACAAATCAATTGCATGACTCTTTGAGTCCTTAGGGCCACATCCGTCAGTCTGACTGGTCAGACTTTTTACATGTTAATATTTCCGCCAAACTTTGTTTAAGTCGTAGATGGGATATATATAAATGGTGATTTTTTAAAAGCTATAGGAAAGTTTTGCAAAAAAAGACATAAAATTCAGAAAAATGTATGAAATCTTTATTTGAATCGATAGTACGGTCCATATAATTTAATGTTTGAAGATTATTTCATGCAAATGTTGACCTTGATTGCGCCTCAAATGGTCCACCCGCTTAGTCCAATTTTGGCATTTCCACGTTTTTGAGTAACAGAGGCCCAATTGCTGCGAACGGCGACGAATCGATAATTGATGGTAATCATTAACACTGGCCGATACAGCTGCGATATTTTCTTCAGTTCGCACTCTACGTAAGCATGTTGGTGGTTTAATGTCCAACAATGTAAATTTGGTGTGAAATTTTGTCACAATAGTCCGAATATCCGCTTCAGTGGGTCGATTAAACTGACCATAAAATGGAAGCGCGCGATGAACTTTCTTAACAGAGCACGCATTTTGATAATAAAATTCAATAATTTGAAAGCGTTGTTCGTTTGTAAGACGATTCATGGTTAAATTATACACCAAACTGAAGATGTTTGACAGTGAAACAAAACACGAAACGTGCGTCAGCTGTTCAAACCAGTGTTGCCAAAAATATAATAGCTAAAAAATAACCCTTTAGTATCACTTTTTCTGTTACCTCCCATACAAGTGGCTAAGATACTGGGATAAAATAAAACCAATCCAATTTTCGCACAGATGGTTGAGTTGAGTATTTTTGTGCCACGTCCCTTCTAGTATCTGACATATACATTTGTCCTAGACTATGTATGTCAATTTTAATCCATAATATTTGCTATACAAATAAATTAGTTTTTGATTATTAAAATATACAGAAAATTAAAAAAAAATAAAAAATAAGTTTTGATAACTCTATTAGTATAGAGTAATTGACTTGAAATTGACAAAATACACTTTTATCTCCTACCATAAAAATTACCTAATGACAAAATTCGCGATTTTCGAATGAAAGTTCATATTTTTGAAAATCGGGAATTACAGTTATATTTTCCTTATTCACAAGTAACAATTTCAAAACGTTCATTAAAATCGGAGAATCTATGATAAATTTCTTTTACGTTTCACTTGGAATTAGTAAAATTCTCCATAAAAAATAATATCGTTTTCGAGTTTGGAATGCCAAAATACATTATATAGGGTCCGCCATCTAACGTTTTTATACCCTACACCACTTCGTGGACTAGAGTATTATAAGTTAGTTTTCCGCCAGATGTTTGTAACACCAATAAATAATCGAGCTAGACCCACCTTTAAGTATACGGATCGGCTTAGAATCACCAGCTGAATCGATTTAACGATGTCTGTCTGTCCGTCTGCTGTCCATCTAAGCTTCTTCGCACTATGCAGGTCCAATTGTGGTCCGATTGTTATGAAATTTCGCAGAAGTTATTTTTTCTGGCCAAGGACCATCGGTATTGAAGGAAATCGGTTCAGATTGAGATATAGCTCCCATACAAATGTCGCTACCGATTTGACTTTTTCCGCCCTATAAAGCACATATAGTACCCGATTTTCTTCAAATTTGGCTTAACACCTTATCATCAAACTAGAAACACCTATGCTGAAAGTGGGTAAGATCGGTTCAGATTTACATATAGTCCCCAAACAAATGTCGCTCCCGATTTCACTTTTTCCGCTTTAGAAACCACATATTGTACCCGATTTTCTTTAAAATTGACACAACATTTTATAATCGAAGGTGTTTCTACGCTGAAAGTGGGTAAGATCGGTTCAGATAGCCCTTTAGCCTTTCTTGCTTGTTTGGGAGATGCCCATATGTCCATACTTTGGCATAACCCAAATGGTGCCCCACTCTGATCTATTACAGCTCTAGCAACTACATCTTACATCGTATCTTCATCAATTTTTGCAGTTCATTATATGTTTCAACTAGGAATACCTACCGTGAATGAGAAATTGGTGCATGCTTTTGCAGAGGCCTCAAGTGTTGTTATAGGTCCCCTTCAAATGTCCGTCCGATTCATCCAATTACCACTGTATAATCTGTATTTATCATTGGATCTTGATCAATTTTTCCATATCATGTTTTATTTACTTTACTCAGAATATCTGCTGGAAAAATGGATCAATTACTTTTTTATTTACCATATTCATTAAATGTGACTAAAGATGAATTGATAGTAACTGTATAATTTATATGAACTACATAAAATTGCTCCCACGAAATACCTGGGTTTAGTAATCAAAGCGATGTATATATGCAGGGAGTGGTGTAGGGTATTATATAGTTGGCCCCGTCCGACTTTAGTCTTTCCTTACTTGTTTTTCAACTATTCAACTGTTGGACTATTATTTGTGGGGTGCCCTCAGCAGCCATTTGAATGAAATTATTTTCCATTATTAACCGGAAGGAATGTACTTTCAAATAAAAAAAGAAATTTGAGAAAATATTCAGTAGTTTGTTTGTAAAGCATTTAAAAAAAAAAGTTATTTTGCGGACCCTATATATACTCCTTCGATAATTTATTTGATGTATGTGTGTATCCCCTTTTTCCATTCTACTCGCTAAAAGTACGAATTTGGAAAAATCTCTTTTTGTTACGTGCCTACGCAATAAGAAGAAAGTGTACACCAAATTCTATTCTTCTAGCTGCAGCCTCGCGCATGTAGTTTTATACTGTAGAAAATTGACACTACTAATTAAATACAAGCTTCAGGTAAACCACTGTCTGAAAAGGAAAGCAAAAACGTAATTAATTAATTTTTAAATGCAAAAAGAACACCTCAAGAGCTCCTATTTTCTACGAACTAAACGAAATTTCAATACGATACATAGTTTCCGAGATACATTCCAATAAAGTAACCTCTATTATGATGAAATTTTCCACTATTTTAGCATAATTTTAGCATCCACAGCGAAAATTAGTCGCGATATTGGCAAAATGTTCTTTGCAAAATTCAATCAGTAAAGTCAAGATTTGGGTACATGAAATTTGCGAGTTTTTGCCGCTGCTAATACAATGTGCGCCGCGCCCACATATCCCAGTTTATATTCAAAAGCCAATGACATAAAATTATCTCTCTAGTAAATTTTCAATTTTTATTTTGAAATTACTTCATTGTAATTTAAATTTGTACACTTCTAAATAAAACACTCTATACTTCCCCATTAACCACAAGATGGATGGATGAATGGGTCGGGAAGTATATAAATAAGCTGTTTCGGTGGAACAACTAACTAATTGATCGTTCATTCTCAGCGAGTAAATTAAGCGTTATATTTATTATATTCTTCAGAAGGAAAAAATGTTCTTTACCAAAGTTTTGGTTTTGTTGGGTTTGACTGTGGCCGTGACCATGTCGTCGCCCGTGGTAAGTTGTTGAGGCGAATATTAATAAATAAAAACAATTTTTATTTTCAATTTAAACATTGTTATTTTCACCAACAAACTATCCAGATTAACTCTTCTGTGCGTATTGGAAGATCAGCAACAGGTACTCCTGTGCCTGTTACAGATCTTAAAAAGGTTGCAGATCAACTGAATCGATCTCTGGCTAAATTGGCTGCCGGCGATGGTCCCAATTACAAGTAGATCATTTCAATTATTTTTGAAATTTGTCGCTAAATTCTCTTTTTATCTTCCCTAGACTGGGCAAAGTTTACTCGGCCACTACACAGATCGTTTCGGGTTCCTTTACCAAAATTGTTGCTGATCTCGTGGATAGAGCTGGCAAGACCAAAAAATGCACAGTGTCCATTTGGTCTCAACCCTGGTTGCCCAATGGCATTGAAATCACCTTCGCATGCCCCAACGAACCAAAGTTGACTAGAAAACACAGAGCTTAAGATTTGCCCAGAAACATCTGAAATATCGAAGAAAATTCATTAAAATATTTCAAAGTATTAGTGAAACATTTATCATTTAGAGACGAGCCTGCATGCAATTAGGCTTATTTTAACATCAATGTGCTAAATTTGATTTCGGGTGATTTATAAATAAACAAACGAAAAAGTATAAACGCAAAAAAAACAAAACCGGTATATTATTAGTCAGTGCGCATATTATTAGTCACTTCGATTTTCTGTAATATTCTTTTTGTATATGTCAATTCTGTTAGTGTTTCAATGATTCGGTTTCCGGCTACGAAGTAATGGAATATATACTAAGGTTAATCTATTTTTTTTTAAATAATAATTTTTTATTTACAATGAAAATTTAACATTTTATTTAGATTTTTGTTATCGCAGCTTAGTTATCCAGTCTGAAAGAAAAACAGCCTTATTATTATCTGTGATCTGAGTTCCTATGGTTGTGAGTTTGAAACACCATCAAGTACTGCTTACTAATACACTTCCCAATTTCAAAATAAAAATTGAAAATTTGCTAGAGACTTAATTTTATGTCATTGGCGTTTGAATATAAATTGGGAAATGTGGGCCGGGTGCACAGTGATTTATCAGCGGCAAAAACTCGCAAATTTCATGTATCCAAATCTTGTCTTTACTGATTGAATTTTGCCAAGAACATTTCTATAAATCATATTCTAAAAGATTTTGCCAATATCGCGGCTAAATTTAGCTGTGGATGCATTTAAGTTTCATAAATGCTAAAATAGTTGAAAATGTCATCATGTTTGTTATTGGAATGTATTTCGGAAACTATGTATCGTATTGAAATTTCGTTTAGTTCATAAAAAATAAGAGCTCTTGTTGTGTTCTTTTGCATTTAAAAAAGTGTAAATGTAAATACCTGAAGGTTGTAAAGGGTGTTTTTTTAGCTATTATCTTTTTGGCAACACTGGTTTAAACAGCTGACGCACGTTTCGTGTTTTGTTTCACAGTCAAACATCTTCAGTTTGGTCTATAATTCAACCATGAATCGTCTTACAAACGAACAAAGCTTGCAAATTATTGAATTTAATAATCAAAATGCGTGCTCTGTTAAGAAAGTTCATCGCGCGCTTCCATTTTATGGTCAGTTTAATCGACCCACTGTAGCGGCTATTCGGGCTATTGTGACTAAATTTCGCAACAAATTTACATTGTTTGACATTAAACCACAGGTAAATTTTTCGGCTTGGTAGCATAAGCCTATATATTGCAAATGGTCAAGAACAATATTGACTTATGGTCCCTATTTTTATTTTTTATTTTTAGGCATGGTAGCATAAGCCTATATATTGCAAAATAAGGATAATGCCTGGATTTCTCTACGACTGAAAGTTGGCGCAACAATTACTGAAACCATTAAATAATTTAAGTACTGAAAACATGGCGTTGAACAATTTTAAATTATTTGAACTGTTTAGAAAGTCAACCACACCAAATTTTTTCACGGAAGCTGCTTTAGAAGAACTTGATAGCTTATACGGAAATATTGAGAGAAGCGAAATTATAAAAAATAAATTTTATCTGATATATGCAAATATTAAGGCAAAATGGGTGAAATCTAATCGAACCATTCAGAACTTCAACTCCAAATACGAGGACTGGCTTAATGAAGACACCATCCTGGATATATTGGCAGTAGATAAACCCACCACATCAACCAGAGGAGCAAAAGGAAGGCCAAAAAAAGTATTGAGGAGTGTTCAATTTTCACAAGGAAGAGAGTTTTACCCGGATACAAGTATATTACGCAAGCCAAAATAAATTCACGACTACTGCATACGGAGTTTACGGAAGTCTCTGCTAAAGCCAATCTGCAGGATCTCATGGGCCATACAGCAAAACGGTTGTTGGAGAGTCTTCCTGAAAATGAGGTGAAAATTCTTCCTGAGAAGTTGACATTGATCAGCAAATGGGGCTGCGATGGATCATCCGGACAAAAAAATAAATAAATAAAAAAATAAATAATAATAAATAAATAAATTAAAAAAAATATTGTTTTTTTAATTTGTTGGGTAATAATTTAAAACATAAAACCCTGAAGAAAAAAAATAAAAACAATCTAAAAATGTAAAAATAATTTTTTTTAGTTACCATAAAATTGATTTTTCTACTAATTTCAACTTTGATAGCCCATAATTAGGCCCCTACAGAGCGTAGCACCCTTTCCAAACGCTCATTTCATAGGCTGAACAGTTATCTATCATATGCTGTTTAAACTGTTCAATTATCTTATTCGGTTCAAAAGATATGATTTTTGCAACGAAAAAACTCAAATGGCGCCACTGTGCGTCGGTCATCATTAAAAAATAAAATAAATTTTATCAAAAATTTAGAAAATCGTAAAACGCTTAAATTTGCATGTTGTATTAGCATATATAATAAAATAAGAAATTTATTTACTAATTTATTATGAATTACAATACAAAGTAAATTTATATTCTAATTTTGGGTCCAGGGTTTAAAGCCATTGTAGCTAGTTAGTGCAGCGACAGACCAGAGCCTCTGGTGGGAATCGAACCCACAACCCCCACGCCGAGCACGCTACCAACTCGACTACCGGGGCGCTCAAGAAATGTAATTTATGCTACGTGGGAGGTAAGCGTGGTTGTGGGCGGATTTAAACAAAAACTTGTTTTTGATCTAATTTGACGATATAAAGGATGCGAAATTTCAAGGTCCTACCTCTACTCCTTCTAATTTTTGCGCAGCTTGTATGCAAAGCCTAATTTTATGTCACTTTTTCAAGCACTGGAGGCCGTCGCCTTCCAAGACGTCCAAAGTTCCCTGTTGGATCGCTTAAACCAATGACTTCACACAAACCCAGAGATAATAATGTAGAGACGTTAAATCGCACGATGTCAGTGACTTATTTTGAAAAATAAGATGTTCGCCGAATATCAACTTCAATAAGACTATTGTATGACGACGACTTATTGCATTATATCGCCAGACATGACTCTACAGCTCCCGCCATAGATAGCAACGTTTTCGCTATTCTCATTTTGGATCGGCAACAATTAAATCTGTTGATAATCCGAAGCGTGCGAAAAATGTCCCCGTCTTATGTGTGACGTAATGGCTCAAATCTTTCTTTATGAGAATTTGATTCACTTGTTTTGACGTGAATCTGATTCTTTTCATGCCTCCAAAGCCAACAACATTATATGGGCGATCGTGTTTGTATGTTGTTGTAAATGCCGTCGCTGTCCTAAAGTTGTCTTGTCAACGAGGCTGCCGAAAGTACATTGTACATTTGACTCCCCTAGATTGGTGGGAGCAAATTAAATACCCATTTTTCTTTTGTATGAGAGCCCCCTTATGCATTATAAGAAGTATATCAAATTTTCCCTTAAGCAGTGGTGATAGGGGGTAGATATGTTTGGGGAAAATGTTGAGGAGGGAAAATTAATGGGGGTCAGTCTTACACTTCCCGCCTGTAGGGTCGATCGCGTGGAAGTTTTGGGCCTTTCTTTCATAAATAAATATAAACAAGTAAGAAGGCGTTAAGTTCGGCCGGGCCGAATCTTATATACCCTCCACCTCCAATCTTATATCCCCTGTAGCCATTGTATCCATTGAAAGTACGAATTTGGAAAAAGAGGAATGTATACTCCGAATTTCATGATTCTAGCTGCTGTCATTTGGTAGGTACTATTTTTATCCCATTTTTCCACTTTAACCCCAAAAAGTACGAATTTTGGAAAGTTCTTTTATTTTACGTCATTATTCTAGGTGCAGCCGTAAGGTTTGTACTATTTTTATCCCTCTATCCCCATTTAACCCCTTAAAAGTACGAATTTAGAAAAAATACTTTTATATTATGTATCTACTCTATTAGAGGAATGTACACGCCAAATTTCGTGTTCCTATCTGTTGTCGTTTGATAGGTACCATTTTTATACCTTTTTGTCCCATTTCGCCCCCTACAAATAAAAATCACACTATGGTGCCCTTTTATGCTATAGAGGGAATGCGCATTGCAAATATCAACTAAATACAAGCTAATATGTTCAAAAAATATGCTGAAATACTCTAAATATTAGGGGTATTTTCAGCCCTTAAGAGGGAAAATTGTTTCCCTCTGGGCCGATTTCGTCCGTTTTCAATCCCAACCGATCTACAACCATAAGACACATTTAGGAAAAGTTTGAACCTCCAACCTCATTTCGTTCGGCCGCTATCGTGCTTTCAACAGGCAGACGGACAGACGGACATGGCTATATCGTCTTAGAATTTTACCACGACCCAGAATATATATACTTTATGGGGTCTCCGATGAATATTTCAAGGTGTTACAAACGGAATGACAAAGTGAATATACCCCCATCCTGGAGGTGGAGGGTATAAAAATAGTAAAATGTATGGGGGCCACCTTAAGGGTGGCAGTTGGAGGGTAGGTGTGTTCTGAGAAAATATTGGGGTTGAAAAAATATTGGGGGTCAGTCATACATTTGACTCCACTTGGGGCCTCCTTGGGACAGTTAGAGTGGTGGTGGAGCAAATTTTGGAAAAATTTAGTTTTTGTATGGAAGCCCCATTAAGGTGTGGGGATAGGGGGTTAGTTTGTTCGGACAAAATGTTGGGGAGGATAAATTAGTGTAAGTCGGTCTTACATTTAACCCAGCTAGGAGCGACTCCAGGGCAGTTTTGGGTCTTACTGTCATAACAAAAATTATGGAAAATAAAAAATTCGTATGGGGACCACCCTAATGGTTGACGCTGGAGGTAAGTATGTTCAGAGAAAATGTGGGGGTTGAAAAAATATTGGGGGTCGGTCATACATTTAACTTCACTAACGGCCTCCTTGGGCCAGTAAGAGCGGTGGGAACAAATTTATTTTGTCTGGGAGCCCATCTAACGAGAGGTGATAGGGGGTATGTGTGTTCGAAAAAAATGTTGGAAAGGGAAAATTAATGGGGGTCGGTCTTACATGTAACTCCTGGGGGGATGACTCCTAGGCAGTTTTGGGGCTTTTTGTGTATTGTTACCCCTTTTCCCTCACCTTGGACCTCGATGAGCGCCCTCGTACACTCACCCCACCACCCCCATTTTTTGGCTCATTCATTTTTTTCCGAACCTCACAAAATAACGGGTTCCAGTATATCAAAATCGAAAAGTCGAGCACTATCCCACCCCTACTGTGCATAGGTGTTCCTAGTTTAAATATAAGATGTTTTTGCTAAATTTGAAGAAGATCTGTTAAAATGTGAGGTTTCTAGAGCGGGAAAAACTCAAATTGGGAGCGAAATTTGTATGGGAGCTATAAATAAATCTGATCCGATCCAACCCATTTTCACCACTGGTGTTTCGAGTCGAATATATTTCAATGCCAATGTGTTGCCAATTTTGAAGAAAATCTGTTAAAATATGTGGTGTCTAGAGTGGAAAGAGTCAAATCGGGAGTGCAATTCGTATTTATTCGTATTCACCATTATCCCGAAGAACTTCGTTGTGCAAAGTTTCTTTTTGTTCTGGCTACAATTGCCACCTGTACTCTGATTACAAAAATAGATGGATGGATTCAAAAAGTGATTCTATGTCGATCGGAGTGTATAAAAATACCACAAAAATATTTTGTACCCTCCACTAGGGTAGGTATGTCTTTGTGCATTTGTTTGCAACACCCAAAACCAGTTAGACCCATCGTTTATTATACAGATCGGCTTAGAATCACTTTCTGAGTCGATTTAGCAATGTCGGTCCATCTATTTTTGTAATCAGAGTACATGTCGCAATTATTGTCCGATCCAAACAAAAATTGACACAAGTAATTTTTGTGGATCAAGGACAATCGCTATTTAATTTGAAGCAAATCGGTTCAGTATAGATATAGCCCCCATACAAATGTCGCTACCGACTTTAGTTTTTCCACATACTTTACCCGATTTTCTTCAAATTTGACTCCTTAAATCCAACTAGAAACACCTGCGGTGAAAGTGGGTCAGATCGGTTCAGATTTAGATATAGCTCCTGAATTGACTTTTTCCGCTCTATACACCACATATGTAGTACTCATACAAAAATCGTTCCCGTTATCACTTTTTTCCTCGAATTCAATTGTAATGGGGTAGAAAGAGGAGGGTATCATATAGTCGTCCAGCCCGACTTTAGTCTTTCCTTACTTGTTAAAAATGTTGTATGAAAAAATACTTTATTTTCGCCACCCTAGTTTTAACAATTTCAGGAAATGCAGTTGTATTCGCCTCAATCAAAAATCGGAGAGAAGAGTAAAAAACGCTTCACATGAAATTACTCAATACAGCTAATTTCTCGAACAAATACATCTAAGCAAGAAAGACCCCTTGTGAAGAAATATAACACACCCAATATTGTTCTATCCGATCGCTGACTAATTAAATACTGGTTTTGTTTTGTTTTGTTTTTTGTTTATTCCAATCTTGTTGTTTATGTACGAAAACATTCACACGAAACCAAATTTATCACATTGATGCTAAAATTAGTCAAATGTTTGTAGGCTCGTCACAAGACAGGTAGTTACAGACACGTCTTAAGTGTTTTAGAATAAAATGTGTATAGATTTTGATAAATTTTTGGTGTGTTTTTTGGAAATCTTAGGCACTGTGCTTTTTAATCAACTTTGGTTCGTCTGGGCATTCAAAGGTGACTTCAATGCCATTCTCCAACCAGGGTTGAGCCCAAATGGATACATTGCACTTTTTGGTCTTGTTATCCTTGTCCACGAGGTCAGCCACAATTTTGGTTAACGAACCTGAAACGATTTGTCTAGTGGCCGAGTAAACTTTGCCCAGTCTATTGGAGATAAAACGAGAATTCAACGACAAATTTCAAAAATAATTCCAAATTGATGACCTACTTATAATTGGGACCATCGCCGGCAGCCAATTTAGTCAAAGACGAGTTCAATTTCACTTCAACTTCCTTCAGATCAGTGACGGGCCTGACACCACCGGGTATCTGAGAATTAATATGAGTAATTGAATGAAATTCTTTACTTTAATATTGTCTTCAACGAACAACTTACATTGTTTGGCGAGGCCATGGCCACGGCCAGAGTCAAGCACAGCAAAACAAAAACTTTGTTGGTGAACATTTTTTGCTTTTGTAGAATATAAAATAAATTTAACGCGTAATGTACTCGCTGAGAGTGAACGATCAACTAATTTGTTGTTCCACCAAGCTTTGTTTATTTATAAAATTCTCGAATACATGCATTGGATCTTGTGGTGTATGGAGAAGTGCATACTTATCGCTTAATAATTATGAGAAGATCGGCATAATTCAAAAACATGTTCTTATCAGTAAATATTCAAACTCGAAATGCTCTTAGTCCGTATTGTATTGAAATGAGTTGATAATTTTGTAATATTTATCACTAAAATTAGAATTGTTTAGTTATGGCGGTCTTCTTGCAACTGAACTGAAAACATTTGTAGACTTGTACACTCGCATATGAGACATTCCATATCAAGCGGTACGATTTCTTGACCTCGATAGCTTGGATTGTTTCGAAAGTTTGTATATGTAGTCGCCTTATAAAAATATTTTATACGTATTTTTGGAAAAAA
Source organism: Polietes domitor (assembly GCA_947397865.1). Taxonomy (NCBI): domain Eukaryota; kingdom Metazoa; phylum Arthropoda; class Insecta; order Diptera; family Muscidae; genus Polietes; species Polietes domitor. The sequence goes on from OX377618.1 coordinate 142,075,109, forward strand.
AATAAAAATTGTTAACAGTGCTTGGTAACAGTGGTATTTTTAAATTTAAAAAAAATAATTACTGTAATCTTTTCGAAAATCAAAATATAAGAATTCAAATTGTAAAAACTTTAAATAATCTCTAAAGAATCTAAAAAGTCAAACTACTTCAATATTTTGAAAGTAGTTGAAATTACTATCAAAGCAAGGTAAAGTACGTTAAAATAGGTCAAGTATTTTAGCAGTGACGTTCATAGCTCAGTGGAAGTGTGCGCGCTGGTAAAATTCAACATCAACAAATTTTCACTTTTCATCATAAAATAAGAGTTTCTGCAGGCAATTTTCTCATCCGAACACATTTTCACAAAAAAATTGTCATTTCGATTGCTCCAAGGTCCAGGGAAGAAACAAATATCCATGGCTGTTAACATGCTGCGCCCCTAGTGGAGGATAGTGGTATAACTCGACACATCCCATTCCCCTAACATTAACATCAGCCTTGAATAAGATGCAAATAACAGCCGAACAACATGAGAACGATGATGAACAAAGGTTCCCGCCATAATCGGATACATGCCGGAACGAAGTCTAGTACAATTCAGACTTAAGGATTATCACCTCGGCTCCCTCTAAAGCTGCTACAACAACAACAAGTATTTTAGCAGTTGCTGGCGATTGAATGAACACACCTTTTAGAAAAAAATCGTAATTTCGCCGCTGTTAAATTTGTCATAGCTCATGAAGATTTCTTTGTAATATTTTTTCAAAAATACGTATAAAATATTTTTTTTGAGAATAATTCATACGCAAATGACTCATATATTTACTCCACTTTGTTCATGTGTGCATTTATCAGTATAAATGGTGATAGACAGACAATTCATGTTTATTCAAATTTTAAAAAATTGTCGTAATCACAAATGAGTAATTTACACTCAATATGGGCACATTAAAATCTTCCAATAGTGGACACTACACTCAGCAAAACTTAAGACTAAAATTATTCAAAATGTACCCCAATTCTGGAAATGTTAAGTACGTGTGAAATTGCAAAAGTATTTTTTTGTCGAAAGACGGTCGAACCCCGCCCGGTTATAGCCTTTTCTTACTTTTTGATTAAAAAATATTGAAATTTATTTAAAAACAAGTAAGGAAAGGCTAAAGTCGGGCGGGGCCGACTATATAATACCCTACACCACTCCCTGTGTATGTACCCCGCTTTGATTACACTGTGCAACATTTTTGAAGTCATTTCAAAATAACCATATACGGACACCGCTACATGATAAAAGACCAAAAAAAAAGACCCGTGTTTTTTTCCCAAAGTCATGCACTTTTTTTTTATGGGCCTCCAGAGATTTGAGGCCTCGGTGTAATTTTTGGAAAAAAGTGATCATATTCTCAGGCTCATATCTTGCAAACCGTTCGGAATTTTGATTTACTCTCTGAGGCAACGTTCTAGCTCTTGTCATAAAGAACAAAAATTGTGAACATATAAAATCAAAAAAACTTCATCTTCAAGGTCAAAATCGCAAAAAACTCGATTTTTTTTAACCTTTTTTCCCCTGTTCAGGTCCATAGGTAGCAAACCGCTGAAAATTCAGGGAAACAATCAACTACAAAAATGTACCTAAGATCTCAATAAACAACTTTCTAGAACATATGAACTTCCTAGGAATTATTCTTAACACCGTTTAGGTAGCGCTTAGGTAGCCGCAAAAGTGAATTGACCTTGAAGATAAAGTTTTTTTGATTTTATATGTTCACAATTTTTGTTCTTTATGACAAGAGCTAGAACTTTGCCTCAGAGAGTAAATCAAAATTCCGAACGGTTTGCAAGATATGAGCCTGAGAATATGATCACTTTTTTCCAAAAATTACACCGAGGCCTCAAATCTCTGGGGGCCCATAAAAAAAAAGTGCATGACTTTGGGGGGAAAAAAAACACGGGTCTTTTTTTTTTTGGTCTTTTATCATGTAGCGGTGTCCGTATATGGTTATTTTTTTTCGTGTTGCACTGTGTTACTAAACCCAAGTGTTTCATGGGAGCAATTTTATGTAGTTCATAAAAATTATACAGTTTACCATAAATTCATCTTTAGTCATATTTAACGAATATGGTAAAAATATGATAATTGTTCCAATTTTCCGGCAGACAAATACAAATTATACAGTAGTAATAGGAATATATATTTCTCATCCACGGTAGGTATTCCTAGTTGAAATATATCATGATCCGATGTAAGACGTAGTTTCTAGATCAGTAATAGAGTAGAATGGAGCCCATTTGAGCCATTCCAAAGTATGGACACATATATTTGACTTTCATAGTATGTATCCTTAGTTGAAATATAATATAATCCACAAAATTTGAAAAAAAAAATCCTATGTAAAATATGCGTCCTTGAGGGGTAACAATTAAAATGGGGCCATTTGTAAGGGCGCTACATTAAAAAGTAGTTCCATTTAGATCACTTTCAATGCAGTTCTTAGTTGAAATATGACATGATATGTAAAATTATATCGAGATCCAATGCACGATGTGGGTTCTAGAGATGTAATAGAGTAGAATGGGGGCCCAATTTGTATGGAGGTTATACCAAAATATGGACCCATATATTTGACTTGCATTGTATGTCTTCTTAGTTGTAATATAATACAAAATGCAAAATTTGATAAACATCCGATGTAAAATGTGGGTCCTAGAGAGGTAATAATTAAAATGGGGGCCCAGTTGTACATTAAAAAGTGGGCCTTTATAGATCACTTTCAAAGTAAGTATTCCTTATTGAAATATAACATTATCTGCAAAATTTGTTTCAAGATCCGATGTAAAATGTGGGTTCTAGAGCGATAATAGTGTAAACTGGGGCCCATTTGTATGGCATTTGCTGGCTTTCAAAATACGTGTTTCTAGTATAAATGTAACATTGTGTGGAAAATTTGATCAAGATCCGATGTAAAATGTGCATTTTAGAGAAGTAATATTGTAAATCGGAGGTACATTTGTATGGGGGCTATATCAAAACATAAACGCATGTGGTCAACTTTCCCATGAGCTGTTTCTAGTTCAAATATAACACGATTCTGAAAATTTGGTCATGATCCCATGTAAACTGTGTATTCTCGAGCAGTAATAGTGTAGGGATATTTGTATGGAGGATATATCTAAATCTGAACCGATTTTCTCCAAATTCAATACCAATCGTCCTTGGCCAAAAAGTAACTTCTGCCAAATTTCATAACAATCGGACCACAATTGCGACCTGTAGAGTGCGATCAAACTTACATGGACAACAGACGGAAGGACAGACAGACAGGCATCGTTAAATCGATTCAGCTGGCGATTCTAAGCCGATCCGTATACTTAAAGGTGGGTGTAGCTCAATTATTTCTTGGTGTTACAAACATTTGCCGGAAAACTAACTTATAATACCCTGGTCCACGAAGTGGTGTATGGTATAAAAAATCATTTTATTTTTTGGATTTTTTTTCTCAGCAGGTAGTTACACCAGTGTTCTAAAAACTCTGTAATTTAAGAGTAGAATTTTAAGTATTTTCGAAGATATCAGCTGTTGTTGGTCGGTTGTAATTGGAATTCCTCTAATTGAGTAGACACGTAAAATAAAGGGTTTTTCAAATTTGTACTTTTTAGTGGGTAAAATGGGAATAGAGGGATAAATATGGTACCAACCAAACGGCAGTAGATAGCATAATGAAATTAGGTTATTATAGATTTCTCTGACTGCGTAGACATGCAAAATAAAAAGATATTTCAAATTCGTACTTTTAAGGCATAAAATGGGAACAGAGGGTTAAAAATGGTACTATCAAACGGCTACAGCTGGAATAATGTTGTCTGCTGTGCATTTACTTGATAATTGGAAAGTTCAATCCTTTTATAACGTGAATGCGCACCATAGAGTGATCGATATTTCTATAGGGCGAAATGAGAAAAAAAGGATACAAATTGTACCAGTGAAACGATAATAGCTAGTAAATTGAAATTTGGTGGGTTCAAAATTCGTACTTTTATGGGGGAAAATATGGAAAAAGGTATAAAATTGGTACCGACCAAATGTCTGCAGCTAGTAGAATGAAATTCGGTATGTACGTTGGGATAACGACTGAATAGACATGCGAAACCAAGGAAATTTTCAAAATTTTTGCTTTTATGGGGAAACGGTGAGAAATGGGATAACATTGGCACCAATCAAACAGCTGCAGCTAGTACTTTATATATAGAATATTATATTTCAAATGCAACCTTTCGATACTCGCATTTTTAGGGCCAAAAAGGGATAAAATCATAAAGCTCGGCGTTTACATTCCTCTGATTGTGTAAACGCGCAACAGAAAGGATATTTTGATACCTTTACTTTTAGGGAAAACGAAGCAATAGGGGATAAAAATGCCATCAATTATATTTATAAATTTCTATGACTTTTTAGACGCGCAAAACAAAAGACTTTCTCCAAATTCGTACTTTTGTTGATCAAATGGGGTAAAAGAGATAAAACTGGTACCATACATTCTATTATGAACCCGAAAGATAATATAATTTCGAAATTCATACTTTGCCTTTCTGAAGAGTTACTCAAGGGCTTTCAAGCAACAAAAATATTTCTCATTGTATCTGTGCCTAGGGAAGAATATAACGATTATTTTCACGAAGATTGGTTGTAATAAGTTGAATCTAGAGTGTTCTGTAAACAAATCAGAAACTGATAATGAGCGGTGACAATTTCTTTGCGTAATGCTCCACTTTTGCTGTAAGTGTTCATACGTGATGAAGAAAATACGTTTAAAATCGGGATCCACTTCATCAATAAGTGTTCCTATGTGAAATAATCAATGATCTGGGAAATTTGATCAAGATCCGATGTAATATGAAGGATTTAAGGCGATAATATTGATCCAATATGAATCCCATATGATCCAATTTTCCTGTAGGTATTCCCAGAGTAAATATAACAAGGTCTGGAAAATTTGACCCAAGATTCAATGAAAAATCCAGATTTTACAGCGGTAATAGGATAAGTCGGACGGCCTATAACAACTCTTGGGGGTTGTACCACAACATGGGCCTATATAGTTCCCTTTAGGCTTACCTAGTAGAAATGAGTCATTATCTGCAAAATTTGATAAAGATCTGATGTAAGATATAAGCTCTGGTAGGTTCCTAGTTGAAATATAACATGATCTGCAAAATTTGATCAACTTCTGATGTAAAATGTGGGTTCTAGAGCGGTAATAGTAAAAAATGGGGGCTCATTTGTAAGTGCGCTACATTAAAAATTGAATCCATATAGATCACTTTCAAAGTAGGTATTCTTACTTTAAATATAACATGATCAGCAAAATGTTATCAAGGTGCAATGTAAGATGTGGGCTCTAGTGCGATAATAGTGTAAACTGGGGGCTTTACCAAAACATGGACCTATGTAGCTGGCTTTCAAAGTAGTTGTTTCTAAAGGGTGTTTTTTATTGAGGTATAGAACTTCGAATTGAAATAAAACACAAGAAAATCGTTTTAATGTCCATCAATTTGGCTTTATTGGAAGGATAATTTTATGCCATTAATGTTTAAATAATCCAATGGTGTCAAATCACACGATCTTTGTGGCCAATTGACAGGTCCATTCCGCGAAATTATGCGCTCATCGAATGTTTCCTTCAATAATTCCAATTGCTGTGCACGGTGGCGAATCGATTCATTCGGGTCCTCTTCAACACTTTGCTCTACAGCGGCAATTGTTTCTTCGGTGCGCACTGTTCGACGTCTCTGCGGATGCGTATTATCACATAGAGTAAACGTAGTGCGAAAACGATCCATGGTTAACCGAATTAATTGCTCTGATGGACGATTATGTCGACCATAAAATGGACGGAGCTTGCGGTGAACTTCGCGAACTGAATCATTTCTTTCGAAATAAATTTGCACGATTTGCAAGCGTTGTTCTTTTGTCAACCTGTTCATGATGAAATGGCAAACCAAACTAAATATTAATCACTTGACAGCTGACAAAATGGCCGCCAGTTAAAAAAAAGGATGCCAACTTAAAGTTCTATACCCCAATAAAAAACACCCTTTAGTTATGCCCTACACCACTTCGTGGACTAGGGTATTATAAGTTATTTTTCCGCCAAATGTTTGTAACACCAAGAAATAATTGAGCTAGACCCACCTTTAAGTATACGGATCTGCTTAGAATGAAGAAGCTGAATCGATTTAACGATGTCTGTCTGTCCGTCCGTCTGCTGTCCACCTAAGCTTGTTCGCACTCTACAGGTCGTAATTGTGGGCCGAATGTCATGAAATTTGGCAGAGGTTACAGATTTAGATATAGCCTCCATACAAATATCCTTATAATTTACACTATTACTGCTCTAGAATATACATTTTACATGGGATCATGACAAAATTTTCAGGATCGTGTTATATTTGAACTAGAAAAGCTCGCGGGAAAGTGGAGCACATGGGTCAATGTTTTGATATAGCCCCATACAAATGTACATCCGATTTACAATATTACTGCTCTAAAATGCACATTTTACATCGGATCTTGATCAAATTTTCCACACAATGTTACATTTAGACTAGAAACCACCTATTTTGAAAACCATTTATATAGGTCAATGTTTTGGTATAGCCCCCATACAAATGGGCCCCCAGTTCACACTATTATCGCTCTAGAATCCAAATCTGACATCGGATCTTGATAAAATTTTGCAGATTATGTTATATTTTAATAGAGAATTCCTACATTGAAAGTGATCTATAAGGCTCCGCTTTTTAATGTAGCGCCCTTATAAATGGGTCCCCATTTTTATTATTACCCTTCTAGGACCCACATTTTACATCGGAAGTTTATCAAATTTTGCAGATTATATTATATTTCAACTAACTAATACATACTATGAAAGTCAAATATATGGGTCCATATTTTGCTATAACCCTCATAAAAATTGGGTCCCATTCTACTCTATTACAGCTCTAGAACCCACATTGTGCGTTGGATCTCGATACAATTGTGCAGGTCATGTTATAATTCAACTAAGAATACCTACTTTGAAATTGATCTATTTGGGCCCACTTTTTAATGTAGCGCCTTTACAAATGACCCCCATTCTCCTACCCCTCTAGGACCAACATTTTACATCGGAAGTTTTTCAAATTTTGCAGCACATGTTCTACTTCAACTGGGAATACCTGCTATGAAAGTCAAATATATGTGTCCATATTTTGGCACAATCCCCGTACTACTGGCCCCCCATTTCATACTATTACCGCTTCAGAACCTATATCTTACATCGGATTTTTATAAAATTTTGCAGATCAAGTCTTCATTCCACTAAGATTGTCTAAAGAGAACTCTCGGAATACCACTCCGAAAATTGGACCATATGGGTCAATGTTTCCAAATATAACTGCCAATTTTCAATATTATCGTTTTAAATCCTTCATATTACATCGGATCATATTACATAGGAACACTTACTGATGAAGTGGATAATATCGCCTATATTCCAAGCGAATGCAACCAATATAAAAGCGTTGCTAAATATCAAATTTCGCAGTATTCCGATCATCAGTATAGAAGTTATTAGTAGTTTTGCGCGATTTGTGTGGGAGGTACTGGAAGGGGCGTGGAAAAACTCGTAATATTTAGTACACCAAAATATAGCTGATTCCGAATGACCGTGTGTAAGTTATATGGGTTTAATTTAACATTGGAATTTGGGCTACTTGTGTGGAAGTAATTGAGTAGACACGTAAAATAAAGGGTTTTTCAAATTAGTACTTTTTAGGGGGTAAAATGGGAATAGAGGGATAAATATGGTACCAACAAAACGGCAGCAGCTAGAATAATGAAATTCGGAAAGCTGCAGGCAGCCCATAGAACGAATGATCTCTATCAAATCGCGAAGAAGCTTATGAAATCAAGACCCCTTAAAAACAACGAAGGTGAACTGATCACTTCAAAATGGTACAGATGGACATTTGCGCCAATCACTAATCATCAAATATAGAAGTGACATCGACCTGCGACAAATATTCATGCGACTGCGAGCACCACTCCGACAAGACAAGGCTGTATTCTCTTACCCCTGCTTTGGCCAAATTGGTCTACAAACAAGTGAGTAAGCGTCAGTCGGCACACTTATACACGTGCTCGACTATCAGCGTGGGGGTTGTGGGTTCGATTCCCACCAGAGGCTCTGGTCTGTCGCTGCAACAACTAGCTACAATGGTCTTAGTCACCCCGGCCCCCTGGACCCAAAATTATAATATAAATTTAATTTGTATTATAATTCATAATAAATAAATAATATTTATATATACTTATATACTCTCACATGTATGGAAATTATGACGACTTAAATTTTACTTAGGGTCGAATAATTTGTTTGGAAGGTTCATGGCCAGCTTCCGCATTTATAAAACAATTGTAATAAACATGATCAAATATAAAGACATGGTGGATTCCAGGCTCCAGTATAGAAGTTATGAAGGATTTAATATTACCTAGGATGCCGACAATGTGGGGGGTACAAGGAGGGGCGTGGCTAAAGCGTAAATATGTTTAAGGTTTAAAGTGATTATAAAAACATTTTGTTGACTACCCGATTCCATGCGAATGTAACTCTATAAAAGCATTGCCAAATATCAACTATCACAGTATTCCGATCATCTGTATAGCAATTATAATAGCTTTAATTTTACGTAGTTTTGTGTGGGAGGTACTGGAGGGGCATGGCAAAACCCGTCATATTTAGTACACTTAAAGTGATTATAAAAACATTATCAAATGATTACGAATATCTTTAATATAACATTAATAAATACCAAAATATATCTGATTCCGAATGTGTGTTTAGAAGTTTGGTTTTAATTTGACATAGGAATATGGACCACTTGTGTGGGAGGTAACAGAAGTGGTGGCAATTTCGCCCATCTTCGAACTTAAGCAAAGTTTTGCGGAAAATATTACCATATGCAAAGTTTGAATTAAATCCTTAACTCCTTTCGTGAGTTATCGTGTAAACCAGGCTCAGTAGAAACAGTTGTTTGGTAGCGATCGTAAAAAAAATTAAAAAAGGCGTTTAAAAAAATCGATTTTATCATACAAATAAAAATATATCTGAGAATGACAAAGCATTCCACCACTTTTTTAACTACTCGTTTTTGAAAATCAAAAATTGTCTAAAATCAACACACCCTAATACTAGTGAAGTTCCTTTAATGCGTAGCATTTGTTTCTGTCCCAAATGATATAATAAACATCGCAAAACCGAAGGTGATGAGAATAAATGCCTCAAACAATAGAGCATTCATGATTAGTGCCCAGAACGAAATAAAATCACTGACCTTGAACTAGGGATGGGCACGTTAGTGATTTTTGACTCACGTGCACGCACACTAACGAAAGAAAATAATAGAATCACGCACGTTCATTCACGAAGATTTATTCCTTCCTCAAGTTCAATTACGCTTACGTGAGTAAAATAAATTTTTCTCACGATCACGCGTGATTCGAGTAAATCACACAGACAATTTCAACAAAGAAAATAATGAATGATTAATCACCCTCATTTCCTATTCTTAATCGAGATCAGTAAATGCCGCGCAAAATTTATATTACTTAAATCATTCAACATTTGCGTTGTGTGTCTTAAATTCATATTTTTAAAGTTGTATACAAAATTACAGTGTTATATATCGTATATTTTAACGCACAATACGTTAACAATAACCGGACACTATGACATAAAATCAAAGTAGAAAACCTAGCGTATACCACGATATCACTTGTGTTATTTTTTAAACAATATCCCAGTTCAAATCAAATATTGATTACAGACCAAAAAAATGCAAACGAAAAAACTAAAACAAATGAGCGTTGGCACGGCAGAAGTATTGCTGGGTAACTATACCTGCATATACACATACTTACATATGCAACTCGATGAGATGCTTGTAAGATGGCATGTGTGCTTTCTTACTTGGTGCGATTTTTTAAACGCAAATTCGGCAAGTGAGTTGTGCTTCTCGTTCGTTTGTGAGAATCATCTCCTTATAGAGGCCGGGTTTGATGTTGAAAAGTCGCTGCGAAGCCACTTGAAAAGATTTTTGACATGGTCGAAATCATGATCGTGGTAGTCTGCAGCAAAGTAATAAATGTCACCATGCCATTTGTAAATAAATTTGCGTTCTATTAAATATAGAAGCAAAATGGTCTTGATCCAGGACAATATCCCAGTTCAAATCAAACTAACGAATATTGTTAAACAATTGTCTTATTTATTCATTTTAAAAATAACATTCTGCTTAACATAGATTTATTTACTGAAATTGTAAAACCTTCTAAGTCAAAATTATTCGTTTTTCTCTGTTAATGTATTTTGGAAAATTTGTTTAAAATGTATGTAAGGTTTTATGGCAGCGAGCGCATGTAAATATTGAGCCAATATATTAATCTTAAGTTATTTATTAAGGTATAATAACACTTTACCATCGATAAAAAATAAAATAATGTTTATCATAATTTTCGAAAATCGTAAAAAAAAATGTATGCTGCAATTTCATTTCATTTAATTGTGGAATCAAATGAAATCACTAATAATGATTTGTATTAACATATATATTAAAATAAGAAATTTATGGTTTTTATCATTTTATGTTACATGGGAGGTAGGCGTGGTTGTGGGCGGATTTATACAAAATCTTGTTCTCTATTCCTTCTAATTTTTGAGCAGCTTGTACAAAAATATTCCACTGTGCGACGAAACTTATACAAAGGGTTTTCCAATAGGTACTTGACAACTTTGAATTTAATTTGTGAACGCACTATTTCACTGATCTGTTATTTTTCTTTTTTTCAGTAAACTCAACATTTTCATCATGGTAACACGGGAACGAACAACGTATGTACTACCCAAAATCGGAGTTGGCGACCGCAACTTTATGAGAGTTAACTCCAATTTTCGGTCCTTATTCTCGCCCGAATATGATACACTCCACTTCCGAATACAATTCAATTCGGTGAAAACGGGAAGGTTTTTTGTATCCTGTAAATGTATGTGTTTGACAAAAAATGTTAAATCGGAAAGGACATTTGTATGAGGATATATTGAAACCTGGAACGAAATAGGTGAAATATAAAGTATATAGTTTGGTCGAAATCGAATAAAATTTTTGGGAGCAACATTTGTATTTGGGCTATATTTAAATCTGAACCGATCTTACCCACTTTCACCATAGTTTTGTTTAGTTGGACTATAAGATATTGTGCCAATTTTAAAGAAAATCGGGTACAATATGTGGTTTCTATAGCGCAAAAGTCAAGTCGGGAGCGACATTTGTATGGGGGCTATATCTAAATCTGAACCGATCTAGCCCGCTTTAGCCACAGGTGTTTCTAGTTAGATGATAAGATGTTGTGCCAAATTTAAAGAAAATCGAGCACAATATCTGTCTTTTAAAGCGGCAAAAGTCAAATCGGGAGCGACATTTATATGGGGCTATATCTAAATCTGAACCGATCTTACCCGCTTTCAGCATAGGTGTTTCTAGTAAGATTATAAGATGTTGTGCCAAATTTAAAGAAAATCGAGTGCAATATGTGGCTTTTAAAGCGGCAAAAGTCAAATCGGGAGCGACATTAATATGGGGGCTATATCTAAACCTGAACCGATCTTACCCAATTTCAGCATAGGTGTTTCTAGTAAGATTATAAGATGTTGTGCCAAATTTAAAGAAAATCGAGTACAATATGTGGTTTCTAGAGCGGAAAATGTCAAATCGGGAGCGTCATTTGTATGGGGCTATATCTAAATCTGAACCGATCTTACCCAATTTCTGCATTGGCGTTTCTAGTTAGATTGTAAGATGTTGTACCAAATTTAACGAAAATCGAGTACAATATGTTGTTTCTAGAGCGGAAAATATCTAATCGGGAGCGACATTTGTATGGGGCTATATCTAAATCTGAACCGATTTGACCTATTTTCACCATAGATGTTCCTAGTTTAAATATAAGATGTTTTGCCAAATCTCAAGACAATCTGATACAATATGTGGTTTCTAGAGCGGGAAAAGTCAAATCGGGAGCGAAATTTGTATGGGAGCTATATATAAATCTGAACCGATCTGACCTATATTCACCATGGGTGTTTCTAGTGGAAATATAAGATGTTTTACTAAATCTGAAGACAATCTGATATAATATGTGGTTTCTAGAGCGGAAAAAGTCAAATCGGGAGCGACATTTGTATGGGAGCTATATATAAATCTGAACCGATCTAACACATTTTTACCACAGGTGTTTCTACTTGAAATATAAGATGTTTTGCCAATTTTAAAGAAAATCTATTGTAATATGTGGTATCTAGAGTGAAAAGCAGGCCCGTGCGCAGGATTTTCCCCTGGGGGGGTTTTCACCTACACGCATAAAAAAATTAACCATATAATGAGTTAAAATTAACTAAAATTTAGGAAACCGAGTACATTTTTACTAAATATAAGTAGAATTTTGCTGAAATTTTCCAAAAGCTAAGTACATTTTTACTAAATCTTAGTAAAATTTTGCTGAAAATTTCCTAAAACTAAGTAAATGTTTACTCAAATCAAGTAAATATTTAATCAAACTAAGGACAATTTTGCTGATTTTTTTCCTCAAAAGGAGTAAATTTTTACTTAAGCTGAGGAAAATTTTATTTTATACAAGGAAAAAAGGTGAAATTAAAATAAGAACATTTTAACTAAAAAAATCAAAAAATAGTTTTGCTTCAGAGTATGCAAAAGTGATACAAAAAATGACAACATGAAATATTTCTCAAAAGTTGCATCCATGATTGTTGCGAAGGCAAGATAGGAGCCTTCGCAGTGGTTGTTTAGAATAATTCAGAAAGTATTTAAGAAATAAGTCTCTGCAAACGAATGAGAATTGCTTCTTAGATTAATATTCAAGAATTTTTTAAACAATTTCAAATGTTTTTTATGTTCATTAATACTTAAATGTATGAAGAACTCGGCATAAATTTCAGTAAACATTTTAACTTCATTTTAGGAAAAAAACACATTTTTAAGTTAAAATTCCTAAATGGATTTTTTCCATACAAAAAATTTCAGATTTTTTGCTCACTTAAAACCTTGGAAATATTCTTTCACATAAGTTTGAATTTACTCAATTGTAAGAATTTTTTATTAGATGCAAAGAAATATTTTTAATTAAATCTACTACCCTTTTTCTAGCAAATGAACTGTTTACTATGGCTTTGAAAGAAAGAAACTTTACTCATACTTAGTTAATTTTCCAACTTTTTAGGAAATTGTTACTGGAGCGTTTGGAAACCACTCATATTTTATTGCCAGGATCTTCGAGAAATATTTTGATACATTCGTCCGACAGACATCGTCACTCAAAGGAATATGTTAGTAAAAGAAAGCAGAAAGTCAACTGGAAGATCAGATTTTCTGCTGTTAAAAAAGAGACAGCAGATTTGTATCTGCGGCTTACCATCTTCAAGCTAAACTCGCTTATGAACGATTATCCTTTTATATTTTAATTAACAACAGCCAATTTTAGCAGACTGCAAACTCTTTAACAGTGTGAATGGTGATGTAAAAAATACAGTTTTTTTTGTATTCGATGAAATTCAAGAACAACTAGAAATTTTAATTAAAAAAAAAACAAATAATTGGTATTTTACAGTTTCGTCTTCCTACGTAGATCCAAATTAACGAATTTGTTGTTTCTCTTTTGAATAATACTTGTTACATATGTACAAAAAATATTAACTCTGAAAAATAGTTGACATAAGTGATAAATATAACAAAAGACCTACACGCAGAAAAAAATGCATTTCGTAGAGACGATTTTTACGAATTTTAGACACGTGAACATCGTTTTTGAGTTTCTTTTGTGGGGAAAATTAGTTTGTTTGCGGTAAACATGTCATCAGTTGTTGTAAATGAACAGAGAGAAATAATTTTCTTCGTTTGTCGAAATGGATTTGTATTATAATTGCTCCCAAAACATTGGACGTAACAGAATCCGTTGTAGTTGCATCTGTGATGAAAATAGGACACATCGGTTCAGATTTAGATACAGTTCCATAAAAATGTCCTATCGCTAATATTACAAAAAATTTTCATTTTACATCTTAAAAATGAAAATTTTCCGAACAATTTGGTGTCCATTAGCGAAATTAGCATTACACAATCTTGAAATTGGCACAATTCGTTTAGTTTGTTTGTATTTTTCATAACCTTTGTCCGAAATTCAAGAAAGTGTCATGATTTTCATGATTTTACTGTAAAATTACCAAGTCAGACGAGTTATTTTAAAAATACCTTAAAAATTTTATATTTTATTGCTTCACAAAGTCTAGAAGATTTTAAAAATTATATGTTCGAAATCTCTCTGGGGGGGTTTGAACCCCCAAAACCCCCCCCCCTGCGCACGGCCCTGGTGAAAAGAGTCAAATCGGGAGTGAAATTCGTATGGAGGCTATATCTAAATCTGAACCGATTTTCTTCAAATTAAATAGCTTTCGTCCTTGTCCCGAAAAACTTCATTGTGCAAAGTTTCATTTAGTTATGTCTACAATAGCGACCTGTATCGTGATTACAAGAATGATGGACAGACGGTCGGACGGACGGACATTGCTAAATCGACTCAAAAAGTGACTCTAAGTCGATCGGTATAATTAACAATGGGTCTATCTCGTTTCCTTTTGGGTGTTACAAATAAATGCACAAAGACATAATACTCTCGTGGAGTGTATAAAAAGTCTAGTGCAAAAATGACAGTGACAGTGAGACAACGGGTTGGCCGCAGTGACTAAAATATCGCTGCCGTTCAGCTGTCCGTAGCAAACGATCCCAATCAGTGGATTTTGCAGCGTTCTCAAGAACTGGGCATCGCCAAGACCCCTTTATGGCGAATTTTGCTTAAGGATCAAGCTGACTCAAGAGTTGAAGCCGTTGGACCATTCGACGCGACGTACGTTCTCCAATTGGGCTCTGGAGAAGATGACGAATTTCATTGTGACGAAGCTTTTCAGCATCCTCAGTGACGAAGCTCATTGTTGGCTCAATGGGTTAGTCAATAAGCAAAATATGCATTATTGGTTTGGTGAAAATCCACATGTGCTTCATGTATCAACACTTCATCCTCAAAAAATAACTGTTTGGTGCGGTTTGCATGTCGGCGGTGTCATTGGGCCATATTTTTTTTCGTCGACAATAACGATCGTCACGTTTCTGTGAATGGCGATCGTTATCGCGCCATGATTACCGATTTGTTTGGCCCCTATTGGAAAACATGGAATTGGACGACATGTGGTTTCAAGAGGACGGTGCCACACATCACACGATACAATCGATTTATTGAAGAGTAAGTTTGGTGAGCGTGTTATCTCAAGTCAATTGGCCGCCTCGTTCGTGCGATTTAACGTCTCTAGACTTTTTTCTTTGGGGCTACGTCAAATCATTGGTCTATGTCAACAAGTCGACGACGACGGAATAACTCAGAGTCAACATTGTACGTGAAATAGGGTTCAATGTGTGACCGAGTCATCGCAAATTGGTTCCAACGAATCAACTGCTGCCGACATGCCCGCGTGGCCATATGAACGAAATCCAGTTCCATTCATAAATGTTTTGATTGTCGATCATAAAGTTTTGGAAATATCTCAAATGGTTTGCATTTGATTACAAAAAAGTTGTCAAGTCCTTATTGGAGAACCCTTTATAAGAATGTATTTCGAACAATTTTCTTTTCATGTTGTAGCCGACTTTGGACATACCCCAGATGAGATTTTTTGGGAGATTTATCACAATAAAAAAATACTCACATTCGTATGAAAATAGACTAAATTTATGGATTTGTTTCATTAGGGTGATTTTGCATTTATTTTTGGACATGAAATTTCATTTTTCATTTTGGGCCATTTGTCATTTTTATACCCTCCACCTCCAGGATGGATGATAGTAGTTAGTAGTTATTCACTTCATATGTTAGTAGTTACTTCACTTCTTTGTAAAGTGGACAGCATCTAATCTACCAGTGTGAAATGCACTCCGTGGTGGAGGGTATATAAGATTCGGCACGGCCGATCTTAACGCCTTTTTACTTGTTTCGTACCATTTTTACTTAGGCGATTTTTTATTCTTTTAGCATTTTTCATGCACCAAATATGAATAATGTCTGTGTTGTAGAGCGGTAATAGAGGTGTCTTTTTTGAAAGTTTTTTGGAATAAAATAGAATAGGATGATTCACTTCAAATGGTACTCTAGATAAAAAAAAATTCACAGAGAACTACAAAATGATGTGGAAAGACACACTTTTGAAAAGTAAGTTGAAGTTGGCGTCAGTTTCCTTAATATTTTATGAACAGATAGGATATATTTTTTTGCCATCTCCTTAGGCTCATATTCGAATGAATCAATATTTTTGCTGCATAGGCGGACGCTGACGGCTAACAAAATACAGGTTTAATTTGTACGTCATCATCAGTATGTTTATTTACGAATAAATTAAGAAAATAAATTACAATAAATGTATAGGCGACCGACCGCCTCTAAACGCGCCAAATGAGCATGTTAATATTCTTTAAATTAAATTGATTTTTATATATCGGATTTTTTTTAAATTGTAAATGAATGAACTTCTTCCGGTTTAGATAAAAAAGAATTGAAATGGAAACCTTAATTAGGCGTTGTGGTGTTTGACAACCGATGGTTTGTCTTTACATTCGAAGGTGACTTGGATGCCATTGTCCAACCAAGGTTGAGACCAAATGGACACATTGCACTTTTCGGTCAGGCCAGCCTCATCCACGAGATCAGCCTCAATTCTGGTTAAGCTACCTGAAACGGTTTGGGTAGTGGCCGAATAAACTTTGCCCAGTCTGGAGAAGATAACAAACACAGATAAATAAGCGGCAAATTTCAAAAAATCACGGACGACCTACTTGTAATTGGGACCATCGCCGGCAGCCAATTTAGTCAAAGACAAGTTCAATTCATCTTCGACTTTCTTAAGATCGGTTACAGGTTTAATGCCACCTTTAATCTGAAAATTTAGGAAAATCAAAGAATTAGAAAATAATGAAAATACTTCAATTTTATGTGAAATCAATTTAATATTGGAATTCTCCAACATTTGCTACATTTAATAGCTATGTTTACTCTAGTGTGAAGTTATGGCTTTAGTCTTCCATAAAAATCAAGAAAAAATCTATAAATTTTGTACTAAAAATGATTAAAAGTAAATGATTTTATTTTGTGCTTGCGCAACATTGTATCTTCTTTCATTAAATTATTCCAATGTTTTTATATTTGAAGTCACTCAATAATATTCCTTTGTGCGCCGTACCCCCAACTTACATTGACCGGCAAGGCCATGGTTACGGCCAGTGTCAAACCCAACAAAACAAAAACTTTGGTAGCGATCATTTTTTCCTTTTATAGAATCCAACAATTTGGAAGATGTCTTCTCGGCCAATGCAAACGAGCAACTAGTTGAATGTTCCACACAACATATCGTATTTATAGAAATCACCATTGCATCGATCTGTGGGGGTAGGTTTGCCTAGCACATGGTCTACATGGTACTCATTTGTAAGAATATCGTCATATCTAAAAAAAAACATTTTAAAGTGAAACATAATGCCGAAAGTCCCAAGCTATAGCGGTTTGACTTTCGTTAATTCAACCAAATGAAAGAGCTCAATCATAACTTAACAATGATCAGATTGGTTTATGATTAATCCAAAAATATTTCAGCTCCATCAACAACCGATGGAGATTTAAACAGTTTCTGTTAAACCAAAAAAATTATATTTTTTTGGATTTTTTTATTTTAAGTCTGATCGATTTTCTTTATTCTATATGTAGTCGTTTGATTGGTACCATTTGTGTCCCCTTTCTCCATGTTTTCCCTTTAAAAGTAAGTATTAATATTTGACAAGTAAAGTACATACATTCAAGGTGTGAAATGGGCCATGAAATTTGGAGGGTAGTTCCCAATATGACGGAAATTCATACATTTAGGGACAAAAAGAGATAAAGATGGAAGAATCGTCGGGACGAAGCGGCAGTAGCTAGAATCGTGAAATTTTGTGTGTGCCCTTCTCTTACCATGCTGACACACGACAAGGAGTGTGCGGGGCAAAAAGGATAAAAGTAATGGAGCTATTATCGTGAAATTTCATCAGGAAATATGAATGACCTAAGAGCAAATTTAACAAATATTCGCTGAACTCTCTCAACGCGAGATATATGTTTGTTACACATATTCCAATTTAGACCTGACAAAAGAAGTATAAACCAATTTCAGAGTATTAGGATCAGAAAAATCTGAACAATTTCTTTTTAGAAATGCAAGCATTTTGTAAGCTATTGGGGCAATATAATTGATGTGCGGTAAAAACGACACAGAGAAATCGAAAATAACCCCAAGATCACGTACTGATGTAGTCGTTTGCAAAATATCACTACCTATTTTGAAAATAGCTTGTATAGGATCAAGAGATCTAAAAAACGAAATATGAAAACATTTCGTAAGATTTAAATGGAGCTTAACAAAATAACAAATGGAGCTTATTTATCGTGCACCAGTCTAGTAAATTAACTAAATCAATTTGTAAGTCAAAAACATTACGTAATGAGTTAACTTTACAAAATACTTTTAAATCATTAGCATATAAAAGAAAATTTGAGTTACAAAAGCACGAAGAAATATCATTAATAAATAAGTTAAAAAGCATTGGTCCTAATAGACTACCCTGTGGTACACCTGATGTTTGTATGTATGGCCTAGACTCATATCCCTCTATCTGAACAAAGCACACCCTGTCTGACAAATAGAATTTGATCCATTTTACAACATTTGAATGAAAACCAATTTGTTGAATTTCGCAAGTAGAATACTATGCGATAATTTGTCAAAAGCTTTCGAAAAATCAGTATAAATTGCCTCGACCTGCTTACCTTGTTCTAAGGCAGATGTACAATATTCACTAAATATTGTTAAATTTGTCGTAGTGGACCTTCCAGAGAAGAAACCATGCTGTTTAGGAGAAATATAAGATTTCGTTTGAAAAAATATTCTTTTATAGATTACATGCTTCATGATTCTAGCTGCGATCATTTGGTTGGTACTATTTTTATTCATTTTAACCCCAAAAAGAACGAATTAGGAAAAATCCGTGTATTTTACGTGTCAGTGCAATCAGCCGTTTGGTTGGTACCATTTTTATCCCTCTATTTCCATTTTACCCCTTAAAAGTACGAATTTGGAAAAAATACTTTTATATTATGTATCTACTCAATTATAGGAATGTACAGTGTACATTGTACACACCGAATTTCGTGTTGCTAGCTGTTGTCGTTTAATATGTACCATTTTTATCCCTTTTTGCCCTATTCCAACCCCTACGAATAAAAATCACTTTATGGTGCACGTTTTTGTTATAAGAGGAATACGAATACCCAATATCAAGTAAGTACAACCGGACATATTGAAAATGCATGCTTAAATACTCCAAAATATTAGGGGTTATTATGGGTATTCTTAGTCCTTGTGAGGGAAAAATTTTCCCTTTGGGCCGATTTCGTCCAGTTTCAATACCAACCGATCTACGACTATAAGACGCATTTATGGAAAATTTGGACGTTTCGTTTAGATGCTAGCGCGCTTTCAATAGACGGACGGACGGATATGGATATATCGTATAAGAATTCTATGACAATCAAGGTCGATATTTCAAGGTGTTACAAACGGAATGACAAAGTTAGTATAACCCCATCCTGGAGGTGGAGGGTATAAAAATTGATATCGAAAAATGTTGGAGAGGATATACCTTGGTCAGTCATCGTTAAAATTTAGTTTGCACAAATATTTACATATACCCATACGCAAATCCACGTCAAACCATATCTTATATTTCAACTAGATACACTCATGGTGAAAATGGGTCAGATCGGTTCAGATTTATATATAGCTCCCATTCAAATTTCGCTCCCAGCTTGACTTTTTCCGCCCCACAAACCACGTATTTTCACAAATTGAGCATAACACGTTATACTTGAACTGGAAGAATAACCTAATGTGAAAGCGGGTCAATTCATTCCATGTTTGGACATAGCCCCGATACAAATATTCTTCTCGATTTGACAAATTGGGTAAAGTCATATTAGCCTATGATTAAGAAACACACAAATATCCTTTCCGTTTTCACTTTTCTACTGAATTGAATTGTATTCGGATTGAAAGTGGAGGGTATCATATAGTCGGCCCGACATTAGTCTTTCCTTTCTTGTTTTTTGCTTGAATGTAGTATGTACGTAGTCAAATCAAGTAAAATTTACTCAAAATGATTTTCATTTATTTACCCATTTTAACTACAAATGTACTTAAATTGAGAGTACATTTCTCAGACTCAATTTTAGTATGTTCCAGTATCAACGAAAGTCTCAAAAAATAAAAACATTTTGCATTTCAACCATTAATTCATTATATAAATTTATTTATTCAGATTTTGCGCTGTGAGTTTTGGTCACTTCATCTTCGCCGGGACACTTAAAGGTTATCTTCACATCTTGGAACTGGATGATTTCGATATCACAGGTTTTGGTTTTTTCGTTCTCATCGATTAAATCAGCATTGATTTTGTACAGGACACCTTGAATCACTTGTGAAGTGGCCGAGTTAATTTTGCCGAGTCTATTTACAAATGTGAAAACATCGAAATTAATAACTTGAACGCACTTTCCCCTATTATACTGAACTTACTTGTAGACTGGGCCTTCACCGGCAGTCAATTCTTTCAAGGAGCTGTTGAGTGTATTCTCGGCATTCTTTAGTCCCTCGGCATCATCCAAGGCCTGTGGGCAGCCAGGGCAGGGGAAAGAAGCGTTAACAATAGCCAAAGTGGCCAAAAGCAATACAACGACAAATTTGAACATTTTAAATCTTCTTTAAATTTCTGGATGGATGTGTTCTACTGGAAACTCCGGCAACAATTGATAGCTGCTATAGGGCCACTCGAGCTATTTATACGTTTTCGGTTATTGCTTCTGCCTGCCAGAGTTCAATACGTAATTTACACATTTATATTTGGGTTTCGTCATTGTTGTTGCATTTTTTTTTCTTTGTATAATATAGAGCCGGTTTATATTTATTCTACCTCCACAGTAAGATCACGATGATGGCGGGGTATGGGAATACATTAGACGTATTAAACCTAATGAGATTTAGATAGATAGGTTGGTGTCGTCAAACATTTCTTTTTTGTACATACATACATTCTTCTTTAATTTATACTAGCTCTCTTCCATATTCCCCTATTTCGTATGTTCCTGAAGATAAAATGAGTACTAATTGATAGTTTTGAAGTATAGTTTGTGTGTGCAGTAAAACGCCCCATTGTCCTACCATAACTTAATATAGCCAGAACGGACGCCAAACCAGTGGACCGATTCGCCTGTCCACTGGTTATATTAGGATGGGTCGCGAAAATAAATTGCAGCGGTCACACCGCAGAAATGAAGATTGGGTTGTTTAATGATTATCTACAAAATATTTTGTCACTGGG
Organism: Polietes domitor; assembly: GCA_947397865.1. Lineage (NCBI taxonomy): Eukaryota > Metazoa > Arthropoda > Insecta > Diptera > Muscidae > Polietes > Polietes domitor. Next base: position 142,096,698 of record OX377618.1, read on the forward strand.
TTAAGCCATCTGTGAGCTAAACGCTCCTGAAAAAAACCTCTAAAAATCATGTTTTGCCGCGTAATTTTTTTTAAGTAGCATTTTTGTCCAAATTTTATTTCTGAATTTATAGAGCCTTGGAAGCACTTTAAATAAAAATTTGTATTCTTGTCTTAGAGTAACTCGTTGGTAGAATTATTGGCCATTTATATTGATTTTTTTGGGTTTTCAAGGTGACAGCTGAAAACTCATATTTCTTTGGAAACATTCTGTAAGAGGTGTAATGAAAAATAAATAGGAGGAACCAATACCTTTCGAATGATGCCTAAATGATGAATATCGGACGAAAAATGACGTCACTGATTGTCACTGAAATAATTTAATACAGGCGATGGTTTTCACAGCCAAAAAGATCAAACACTTTTAACAAAAATGAGCGCTGCGGCGTCAATTTCATTCCGATATTCATCATTTAGGCATCATTCGAAAGGTATTAACTGCAGCTATTTATTTTTAATAAAATACCACCACCAAATGCGAAAAAGTTTTCAGCAGTCACTGTGAAAATCCACAAAAAAATACTATAAACGTCCAATAATTCGACCAATATGTTACTCTAAGACAAGAATCAAAATTTATATTTAAAGTGCTTTCGAGGGGTCTATTATTTCAGAAAAAAATCGAGAAAAAAATTAATAAAAAAATACACCGGAAAACCATAATTTTTTGGGATATTTTAGGAGCGTTAGCTCAAAGATGGCTTGATCTAGGAACGAAATATTTTGCAAATCATCATTAAACAATCCAAACTTTTTTTCGTGCGGTGACTGGAACTTGTTTTTCCATTTGTATGGACCCCGACCCAGCCTAGTGTATATTATATTCAGAAACATACTGGACGTTCTTTTTATACCCTCTTTACTTTACTAACTTTGTCATTCCGTTTCTAACACATTGAAATATCGACCTGAGACCGTATAAAGTATATATATTCTTGGTTGTCATAAAATTCTAAGACAATCTAGCCATGTCCGTTTGTCTCCCTGTCTGTCGAAAGCACGCTAACATCTAAACGAAAAGAGCTAGGATGTCCAAATTTTCCATAAATACGTCTTATAGATCGATTGGGATTGCAACTGGGCGAAATCGGCCCAAAGGGAAAAATTTCCCTCAAAAGGACTAAAAATACCTAATATTTTAGAGTATTTAAGCATGTTTTTCAATATATCTGCTTGTACTTACTTGATATTGGTTATGCGCATTCCCCTATAACAAAAACGTGCACCAATGGGGCAAAAAGGGATAAAAATGGTACCTATCAAACGGCAACAGGTAGAAACAGGTAGGTTTTTCAAAATTCGTACTTTTTAGGGTTAAAATGAAAAAAGGGGATAAAAATAGTACCAACCAAATGACCGCAGCTAGAGTCATGAAATTCGGTGTATACATTCCTCTGACTGCGTAGACGCGAAAAAATAAAAGATGTTTACCAAATTCGTACTTTCAAGGGATATATTGGGTGCAGAGGGGTAAAAATAGTAAAAACTATACAGCTACAGCTAGAATGATAAAATTCGGTGTGAGATTGCGTAGACACGTAAAATAAAGAGATTTTAGAAAGTCCTAAAGTAAGAAAAAGGGGATAAAAATGGCACCAACCAAATGGCCAAAGATAGTGTATACACCGAATTCCATGATTTTTTCCAAATACTTACTTTTTACTTTTAAGGCAAAAATTGTTGAATCATGAAGTTAGGTTATTTTGCACTATGTTTTGAATAAAACACAAAATATTTAGGAAATTATTGTCATTTTTTGTATTATGATAATATAGGTATGGTTCAATTATGTATGGAACAAAATATCGGCCAAATGGCCGCTGCGACCTCGGCGGACACCTCCATCCGATAGTGGTTCGATGACGCTGAGGCATAATCGAGGTTCTATGCCGTTAATGTGACGAATTATCTCATCCTTTAGCTCTTGAATTGTTGCTGGCTTATTGACGTACTCTGTGTGGCACGTGGCACTGTCCTGTTGAAACCACATACCGTCCACATCCATATCTTCCAATTCGGGCCATAAAAAGTTCGTTATCATTTCACGATAGCGAAGACCATTCACAGTAACTGCCTGACCGGCCTCATTTTTGAAAAAATACGACCCGATGATGCCGCCAGTCACTCTCTGTGGGTGCATTGGTTTTTCGACAATCACTCTTGGATTATCATTCGCCCAAATGCGGCAATTCTGCTTATTGACAAATCCATTGAGGTGAGAATGTGTACGAGTAAATTGTCCGAAAAAATCACGAAGTTCACGATATGCATTTTGATTTGAACGTCCATTTACATAATAAACCTGAATAACTTTAACGCGATGCTCGATTGTGTGTCTGAAATTGAAACATGTCAAATGAAATTCAGAAAAAATTTGACGTGTAGGTCTGGTTCACTTTCAACATCGGCCCTTGCAATTTAACCACCCTTTATAATAATTTTTTTTATTATTTGCATAGAATGTTGGTAATCTAGAGATATTTTTTAAATCGTGTATCCTTTTGACATTCGTTTCCCTCACGAAAAAAACCGGTTTCCTGATTAGGGTCGGTTTTTGACATCCCTAACATGGACCCACATTGTTCACTAGGGGTGGGATAGTGTTGTATGGTAATTTTAGGAGTTCGATTTGGATACGCTAGAATCCCCTATTTTACGATTGAGCCGTTGCATTCTGCCAACTATCAACAAAGTCTATCAACTTTTCCCCTTAAGAAGTGGTGATAGAGGGTAAATATGTTTGAGATAATGTTGACGAGGGGAAATTAATGGGGAACTTACACTTCTACCCTCTAGGGTCTACTGCGGGACAGTTTGGGCCTTTCTTTGATAAAACCAAGTAAGGAAAGGCTAAAGTCGGGCGGGCCGACTATATGATACTCTCCACTTTCTATCCGAATACAATTCAATTCGGTAAAAAAGTGAAATCAGGAAGGATTTATGTATGTTTCGTAATCATAGGCTAATATGACCTGATCCAATTTGTCAAATCGAGAAGAATATTTGTATCGGGGCTATATCCAAAGATGGAACAAAGTTACCCACATGCACAATATGTTGTTCCAGTTCAAGTATAACGTGTTATGCTCTATTTGAAGAAATTCGGTGAAAATACGCGGTTTCTGGGGCCGAAAAAGTCAGTCCGAAAGCAAAATTTGCATGGGAGCTATATGTAAATCTGAACCGATCTGACCCATTTTCACCATGGGTGTTTTTAGTTGAAATATAAGATATTTTGCAAGATTTGAAGAAGATCTGTTAAAATATGTGTTTTCTAGAGCAGAAAAAGTCAAATCGGGAGCGAAATTTCAATGGGAACTATATATAAATCTGAACCGAACTGACTCGATTATTTCTTGGTATTACAAACACTTGGCGCGAAACTAACTTATAATACCCTATTCCACGAAGTGTAGGTTACACAAATTATAGGCTATTATTATATTGAGGAACGAATGTCTCAAAAAATAAAAATAAAATAATTTTGTTTTTTAGTAAATTTATTATTTAATTATAAATCTAGTCAGATTTTGCGCTGTGAGTTTTGGTTACTTCATCTTCGCCGGGGCACTTAAAGGTTATTTTCACATCTTGGAACTGGATGATTTCGATATCACAGGTTTTGGTTTTTTCGTTCTCATCGATTAAATCAGCATTGATTTTGTACAGGACACCTTGAATCACTTGTGAAGTGGCCGAGTTAATTTTGCCGAGTCTATTTGCAAATGTGAAAAATCAAAATTAATAACTACTACGCACTTATCCATATTATAGTGGACTTACTTGTAGACTGGGCCATCACCAGCAGTCAATTCTTTCAAGGAGCTGTTGAGTGTATCCTCGGCATTCTTTAGTCCCTCGGCATCATCCAAGGCCTGTGGGCAGCCTGGGCAAGAAGCATTAGTAATAGCCAAAGTGGCCAAAAGCAATACAACGACAAATTTGAACATTTTAAATCTTAAAATTTCTGGATGGATGTGTTCTACTGGAAACTCCGGCAACAACTGATAGCTGATATAAGGCCGATCGAGCTATTTATATGTTTTCGGTTATTGTGTCAGTCTGACAGAATCGTTGTTGTTGCATTTTTTCTTTGTATATTTTAGAGCCGGTTTATATTTATTCTTCCCCCTCAGTAAGATCATGATGGTGGTGGGGTATGGGAATACATTAAATGTTGTGTAGTCAAACATTTCTTTCTTTTTTTGTATATTCTTCGTTAATTTATAAATTCAGTTAATTTGTATAGGTTTGCTCTAGTTGTTGTTAGTTTGAACTTCATACATACATATGTATGTAATCAGTAGATGAAAAATCTATTGTGAAATTTTCCTTAACCCTCATCGTGTGAAGAAAAAAAAGTAACGAATCGTGTATTTTTTTTGGGCAAATTTAGCCCAAAAAATCCTGACGACAGTACCATATGACTGTATCTTAGGCTGCTCCTTTCCATATTCCAAAAACTCAAATTCCAGTTCTTACAAGAAGAGTCTGCGACGAAAATGCTTTGATTTGTTCCACTTGAGAATTATTGCTGTCCCTATGTGCGAATAGAGCTATATGTCATCTATTGAACTTCCGCTTAGAAGTATATGTCCATAATGGCGAATAGAGCTATATGCCATCTGTTGAACTTCCGCTTACAAGTATATGTGGCACCCAGATGGTTGAGTGTATCCACACCTGCCTTGGTATGGTTATAATACTCTTATTTTTTGGGTTTTTTTTCGACTACATATCCTATGTTTGTGTGTCTTAGTGCAATGCGCTTATTAGATATAAGCATCGATATTTCTCGGCAAAATTTGTTCAAATGCAAGATTTGTTACTTTTTTTGGTTAGCCTCTGTTGGAGCCACACTATTAATTTTCAAAAAAACTGTTAAATATGCGTAAAAAATAATTGCCAAGAAATTGCATGCCGATGTTACCAAATACACGCCAGATACGCTGAGCTAAAAACGAATTTGGCCAACATTTGCCCAAAATACAGGATGAGGGTTAAAAGTAGCAAAACTGAATGGACCGATTTGAATGCAATTTCACATAGAAGTGATTTCGAAGTAAAGTCTGGAAGATGGGTTTGTATAAATATTAACTCTTTCGGCGGCATTGGTTTAATTTTTGTACCATATATTTTTCATATTTTTCGCAACGGTGGTACATTTTTCGTACCACATATGTTTTACGTTATCACTTAAGTCTCAAAGCTTAAAAAATTGAATCGCTCTTCATAACGGGACAATAAAGCAATAATGTTCTCAGAGAAATTTTCGTTTTGTGCAAATTGCGTATTTTATGTACATTTTATGGTCAGTGAAGCAACTTTTGTGCAACGCAGTGGATGGTTATTGAAAAAAGTTAAGAAAAAATAGTTTTCTGTAAAATAATTATAAAAATTGATGTTTTCTGGACAGATATATTGCTAAGGTAAGTAATTTCATGTTTTGGAAATAATATTACAACATAATTATTGCTGGTAGTGTATTTTGTTGTGGTACTTATATTGAACCATCACGACGTAAGGTATTTTTTTCATTGGAAATTTTTTTGCTTATTATTTGTAAAGGAAATATGAATCAGCCACATCAACACCTAAATGATGCAGAAATATGTGAACTTCTGGAAGACATGAATGATCTCACTGTTGAATGCGCAGAAATTCCCAGTGATTCTGAATCAAATGGAAGTGAAATTGAAGATGGTCTACATTCACCTAATATCGTATATGATGGATTTGATGCTGATGACGACATGCCACTTTCCACATTATTATATTCGAATAGAGATAATAATTGTGAAAATGCGATCGTAGGTTCACCTAAGTGGGATAAAGTTACAAAAACTGTTCCAGCTTCACAGTTTACCAGTGACACAGGTTTGACTGACCATGTTCGGTCAGTTGCAGACAAAACACCCTTGAATTTTTTTAATCTGTTGTTGACAGAAGACATTGTAGATCACTTAGTATTCCAAACAAATCTTTACTGCGAGCAACAACGTATATCAAGTGGTAGATATTACATTGCTACTGATGCTAAAGAAATGCGTGCATTTCTGGCAATAAATTTACTAATGGGAATCAAAAAATATCCATCCTACAAGGATTACTGGTCAAGTAACCCAATGTTACAAGATACTTTTATTCCTCGAATTATGAGTTTGAACCGGTTCGGGTTTTTACTATCAAATATTCATATCAACGATAATTCAATAATGCCACAAAAAAGGGGAACATGCAATGTACCGTTGTGTTTATCAAAGAATAAAACATGCTTCCAAGATTACCATAAAAGTAGTTCAAGTGGCTGTGGTCCATAAATTGAACCACTATAAAATATTATTTTTAACAAATATATAAATCATATAAGAATTTTTTCTGAATTTTTTTTTAAGTTTTGATCATTTTTTATTAAAATAAAAACATTTAATTTAAAAAAAAAAAAATCTCTGCTACATAAGGGGGTAAAATTGTTCTTGAATCTTTGCCGCTGAAAGAGTTAAAACAGGATAATGGAAAATACAGATACAATTTGTTTAAAAGGCTGGGGAGAGGTGTTCACTATAAGTTTATCAAATGAAATATATAACAATATTGGATATAAGTCGTTATCGTGAAATGCTAACAAACATTTTATGTTCTGCCCATACTTGAAACAAACGATATATTTTTGAAATTAACCCAAAGTTGGCTACCTTTCCTATTTCTCGATTTAAAAGAAAACTACAGGGTTTTCCATCAAGAGGTGGTATTTTGGTATTCAAAGAAAAATGCATTTTTCTGAGATAAATGATCGGATGTTTGCGAAATTTTTAGTTAAAAATTGTCCAATATCCAATATAAAAACAAGTAAGGAAAGGCTAAAGTCGGGCGGGGCCGACTATAAAATACCCTACACCACTCCCTGCGTATTCACCAGATTTTGATTACTAAACCCATGTGTTTTAGAATTGATGAGCCTATTTTTTCAAATTTAACAAATATGAGAAAATTGATGAAAATCTTTTGCATTATGTTACTCCTACTACCTATAAAAAATTAAAATCGCTGTGATCCTATCCCATTGTAGCTGCGCATGTTCGGTCATTTTCATTAAGATTGGCTTTATAAGTTAAATCTTGAGTGATACGTAAACAAAGTGGAAGTAAGTATGGTGCTATATATCTTTCCGATATATATCTACTTTTTATGTAAGTGTTCCTAACTGAAATATGACGTGATCTGGATAATACGCCCAAAATCACATCGGAGGCCTACATGAGTACATCAAAACAAAGAGCCATGTGTATGAGGGCAGTACGAAAATATGGAAAACATGTAACAATAGGTGATTCTATTTGAAATAATCTATGATCTGAAAAATTTGATCAAGATCCTACGTAATATAATGGTTGTTGAGGGCTATTTGAAAGCATGGACCATATGGTCAAATTTTTCGGTAGATCTTTCGAGATTAAATATTACATGATATGGAAGATTTGATCAAGATCCGACATATAACAACACTTGGGGGATGCACCAAATCATGGATAGTGAACTATTCGCTTTAGCGGTATGTATTACTTGTTGAAATATAACGATCTGCACGATCGCGCCAAAAGTTTGTAACACCAAGAAATAATCGAGCTATACCCTCCTTCAAGTATACTTATCGGCTTAGAATCACCCGCTGAGTCGATTTATGAATTTGGAGGAAATCGGTTCAGGTTTACATATAGCCTCCATATAAATATCCCTCCAATTTACCACATTACTGCACTAGAATACACATTTTCCATTGGATCTTAATGAAATAATCAGGATCATGTTATATTTGAACTGAAAACAGCTATTGTGAAACTGGACTACTTGGATCCATGTTTTAATATAGCCCCCATAAAAAAGTACCTCCTATGTACACTATTATTGCTTTAAAATGCACATTTTACATTGGATGTTGTTATATTTCAAATAGAAACACCTACTATGAATGTCAACTATATAGGTCCATGTTTTGGTATAGCTCCCGTACAAATGGGCCCCCAGTTTGCACTATCACATCTTACATAAGATCTTTATAACATTTTGTAGATCATATTATATTTCAACTATGAATACCTACTTTCAAAGCGATATACATGGGTCAATTTTTTAATGTAGCGTCCTTACAAATGAGACCCAATTTATACTATAACCGCTCTAGAAACCCCATTTTACATCGAGTTGATCAAGTTTGTCAGATCATGTTAAATTTCAACTAAGAGTACCTACTATGAAAGTCATATATATGGGTCCATACAAATGGGCAACCAGTTTACACTATTACCGCTCTAGAACCTTCATCTTACATCGGATCTTGATCAAATTTTGCAGATCATGATCTATTTAAACTAGAAATACCTGCCGTGGAGGACACCTACATAGGTCCATGTTGTGTGGTACTATCCCCTAGTGTTTTTATACAGGGTTTCCCAACAACATGTGTTATTTTGAATCACCCGGTATTTCGGTAGCAGTCACTTTTGAAGCTTTTATTCTTTGACATTTGACAAGTAGAAACTACGCCATTACTAAAACTGGAACGATACACGCTTCAACAACGCATTGAAATTATTAAAATTCATGAATGAAAATGATCCGGAATTCCATCGAAAAATCATCTTGACTGATGAGGACCATTTCCACCTCGGTGGCTACGTCAACAGCAAAATTGTCACATGGTGGGCTCCGAAAACTCAAGAGTTATTGTTGAGAAGCCTCTCCATCCTCATCGTGTGACTGCTTGGTGCGGTTTATTCACCGGCGGGGTGATTGACATTACTTTTTTCGAAAATGAGGTTGGATCAACAGTTACGGTGAATGGATTGCGCTATCGAGAGATGATTAATGATTTTTTATGGTCGGAGCTGGATGATATTGATCTGGCCAACGTTTACTTTCAACAACACGGCGCTATGTGCCACACAAGCAAATAAACTATTGCTCTTTTACGTGAAAAGTTTCCGGACCGTGTTATCTCTCGAAGAGGTGATCACAATTGGCCACCGAGATCTTTTGATTTAACACCTTGCGACTTCTTCCTTTGGGGCCACGTGAAAGATAAGGTCTACGCCAACAGCCCAACCTCGATTCAAGAATTCGTGAGGCTATCGAGGACATAGGGCAGCAACTTTGCGATTTGGTTATGGAAAATTTCATGAAAAGTATATGGTCCTGTAAGCGTGGTCGTGGTGGCCATTTGGCTGATGTTGTTCTTCATTATTAACGGCATACCTTCCTCTTTATTATGAAATAAACATCCGATCATTTATCTCAAAAAATTACATTTTTCTTTGAATACCAAAATAAGACCTCTTGTTGGAAAACCCTGTACATTCAGAAACAAATTATGCCACTTAAGTAAATATGTGCTGAAACTGAGGAAATTTAACTTCGCTAAGGCAATAATTTCTCATATCAAGTACATGAAAATAGCACATGCTTTGCACTTTATTCTAGTTCAGGTTTTCCTCAAAGCAAATAAAATGTTTTCAAACTGAGGACAATTTTTCTTCAATCTAAGTAAATGTTTACTTAATCTGAGGACATTTTCTTAAGTAATTTTACTCCAACCAAGTATATCTATACTCAATCTCAAATGTTACTCAAAAATTCGATTAAATTATTTTGCTTCAGAGTATGCAAAACACATATCAAAAATGACAACACGGAATAGTTCTCAAACGTTTCAAGCAACTTCTACCATAAAGAGGTGAGCTATTTCACCATGCTGCTAGGTAGGCGCCTTCGCAGTGATTGTCTAGAATAATATTTGAAGTACTTAAGAAGAAAGTCTTGTCAAAAGGATGAGAATTGCTTCTTAGACTATTATTAATGTATTTTTGTAAACACACTGAAGTTTTTTTATAAGTTCATTAATATTTGAATGTATGAAGAACTTGGCTAAATTTAAGTACACCCATTAACTTTATTTAAAGCGATAAACATATTTTTTCTTTCCTTTCTTTTTTCTTCCTTACAAGTATGAATATTAGGCGGGTTGATTGTTTTTTTTAAATCGTATAGCAAAAACGTAAACTACATAAAATTCTAAGAAAATTCTCCGAAGAAACCATGTATCTAAAATAAAATCCTAATCCGCGCCTCTCGACTTGAAAATTTAGTTAAAAAATTTTATATAGGATCTTGATTATTTTTCCCAGATCAAGGAACACCTATATGGCCCATCCTAAACATAGGTCCTTGTTTTACGTAGACTCCAGTCAAATTATCGCGTTAAATTTCAATTAGAAACACTTACAGTAAATGTGGAGCATTATGCAAAGATGTAGTCAAAGAAATCTAAAAAAGGATTCAAAGAATAATAAAATTTTCGAAAAAAATATTTTAAATACTTATTCGCACCCTATGATACCGGTGTAAGTGTCAAGTTAAAGAAGAGAATATCTGATAAAAACAATTCAGCTTTTATGCTTCTATCTGTATTAGTGTAGCATTAACAGCCATTTCAAGTTTTCCCTCTTAATAAGTAAATTATGAATAAACTAAAGGGGATAGCTTGAAATGGTTCTTGCTAATGCTAAATTAATACAGATAGAAAGAAGTATGAAGTCTGAATTATGTTTAGCAGATATACTCCTCCTTTATTTGACACTTATACATGTATCCTATGGTGCGAATTAGTATTTAAAATATTTTTTGAAATAAATTTTGAAACTTCGCAGTCAAGGTTGAGGAATTGCAAACGCAATTAACTTAAAATTTCTTATAGTTTCTGATGTATAACATCCGTTTCAAGTGCAATGATGTTTTTATTTTTCATACGGTGTAATACATACATACACTTACATAGGTGAATCTAGTGAGTTGAATTCGTCGTTGTCATCATCGCTCATTAATGGGTGTACCCTTAAATACGTACTACACTGTCAAACTCGACGTATTTTCTATAGTTACTGATGCCCGTACAAAGAAAAGAAACAAATTAAGCACAACAAATTACATTGCAAAACTCAATTCTACAGAATTGAATTATGAATTAATGATAAAAAAAATTACTTTAATCATTTAAATTTGTGTTATTAATTTTTAATGATATGGAACCTGAATTAGTGACCTTCTGTATAAAGATTATTATTATAATAATGAAGTAATGACATTTATTTAAAACAGTGCGCAATGCGCATTAAAAATATCACAATTTTCAAAATATATTACTTCACTTCTTTGTAAAGTCGACAGCCTCTAATCTACCGCTGTAGTATTACCACGATAGTACTATGGAATGCACTCCGTGGTGGAGAGTATATAAGATTCGGCTCGGCCGAACTTAACGCCTTTTTACTTGTTTCTTTTCTATTGTCTATTTTTTCATACCAGCAAAAACGATTAAAACAGAAAATCTCTATTTTTGGCGACTGTTCCTAAAGCAAATTTGTAGCCCTAAAAATTATCTTTAATTTAATGAATAAACGAAAGTGATCGAACTTATACTCCAAATACTAAAGTTAAATAAAACTCAACTGAAAAAACATATTATAAAACAAGTAATAACGGCGTAATGTTCGGCCGGACCGAACTTTATATACCCTCCACTATGGATTGCATTCCACAGGAAAATATATTTTTTATACACTCCACGAGAGTATTATGTCTTTGTGCATTTGTTTGTAACACCCAAAAGGAAGCGAGATCGACCCATTGTTATACCGATCGACTTAGAATCACTTTTTGAATCGATTTAGCAATGTCCGTCTGTATGTCTGTCCATCTATTGTTGTAATCACGATACAGGTCGCAATTGTAGCCAGAACCAAATGAAACTTTGCACAACAAAGTTTTTCGGGATAAGGACGAACGCTATTTAATTTGAAGAAACTCGGTTCAGATTTAGATTTCCACTAGAAACATCCATGATGTAAATGTGTCAGATCGGTTCAGATTTATATATAGCTCCCATACAAATTTCGCTCACAATTTGGCTTTTTCTGCTCTAGAAACCATATATTTTATCAGATTGTCTTCAAACTTGGCAAAACATCTTATATTAAAACTAGGAGCACCTGTGGTGAAAACAGGTCAGGTCAGATCGGTTCAGATTTATATATAGCTCCCATACGAATTTCGCTCCCAATTTGAATTTTTCCGCTCTAGAAACCTCATATTTTATTAGAATGTCTTCAAAATTGGCAAAACATCTTATATTTAAACTAGGAACACCTATGGTGAAAATAGGTCAGATCGGTTCAAATTTTTATATAGCTCCCATACAAGTTTCGCACCCGGCTTGACTATTTCCGCCACAGAAGCAACGTATTTTCACAGAATTTCTTCAAATTGAGCATAACATAACAAACTGTAAGAACCTATTGTGAAAGTGGAGCCCCGATGAAAATATTCTTCTCGATTTGACAAACTGGCTCAGGTCTAGGGTTTGCATCCCGGGATTTCTCGCGGGAAAATTCCCGGGAAATCGCACATTTTTCATTTCCCGTATCCCGGGAAATTCGTACGGGAATCCCGCGGGAATTCAGAAGAAAATTTTACAAAAAAAAAAAATTCGAAGAAATCAGATTTATATCGCATATTTTTTTTTCATCATTTCCACAATAAAATTAAAAATGTTGTATAAAAACTTAGATCACATCGCTTTTAATCAGGTATGTCAAATATTGAAGTTGGATGACAAATTATTTTAAGCTGCGTTCGGATGTAGGCTTAAAATCCACGTTTTCGGATTTTTCCTGTCAAGCTTCATATGAAAAATTAAAATCCAGGAAAAATATATTTTGGGCGTGTATCCGAACGCCAAAAATAAAGAATTTAAAGTTTTTGAAGCGACAGGACAAAGAACAAACATTTCATTTAATGCTATACTCACATTTTCCAATAAAATAAGAAATTAAATTAATTAATTTTAAAACTTGAAAAGATGTTTGATTGAATTGATCTCACATTGCGCTTTATTATATGAATTCTGTAACAGTTTCATTGTGAAATATATATTTATTTTACTTTAATAAAATGTGAGTGTTTCATTGAAAAAAAATAAGATTAACTCATGGTAAATAGTATGTTGACGATTTCCCGTGCTGTCCCGGGATCCCGGGAAATTGAAAAAATAATTCCCGTTTCCCGGGAAATAAAAAGTACGGGAAAATGCAAACCCTAGTCAGGTCATATCAGCCAATGATTAGGAAACATACAAAAATCCTTTCTGTTTTCACTTTTTACCGAATTGAATTGTATTCGGATAGAAAGTGGAGTGTATCATATAGTCGGCCCCGCCGATTTTAGCCTTTCCTTACTTGTTTAATATAGCCAAACCAAAATAAATACACATATTGAAAAAATAATATTATAAATAAATATACAGTTGGTTGTATTTCCATTCTAGTTTAATTCCAAAAGTAAAAATTTTGAAAAACCGTTATCTCTCACGAACACAGTGAAAGATAACCTAATATCATAAATCAATCAATTTTTGCCGTAAAAGTAAAAAGTACGAATTTGGAAAAATCTTTTTATTTTGCGTGTCTATGCAGTCAGAGGAATGTATACACCGAATTCCATGATTCAAGCTGCGGCCATTTGGTTGGTACTATTTGTATCCCCTTTTTCCTAGTTTACCCCCTTAAGAGTACGACTATCTAAAATCTCTATATTTTACGTGTCTACGCAATTAGAGCGATGTAGTCGTTTAGTTGGTACTATTTGTATCCCTCTGTACCCATTGTATCCCTTGAAAGTACGAATTTAGAAAAATTCTTTTATTTTCGTGTCTACGCAGTCAGAGGAATGTATACACCGAATTTCATGACTCTTGCTCCGGTCTTTGGTTGGTACTATTTTATCCCCTTTTTCCATTTTAACCCCAAAAAGTTCGAATTTAGAAAAATCCGTTTAGTTTACGTGTCTACGCAATCAGAGGAATGGTTCTAAATGCAGCCTTTTGGTTGGTACCATATGTATCCCTCTATTCCCATTTTACCCCTTAAAAGTACAAATTTGGAAATAATTATTTTGTACTATGTATCTACTCAATTAGACTAATGTACACATCGATTTTCTGTTTCTAGCTGTTGTCGTTTAATATGTACCATTTTTATCCCTTTTAGCCTCCTACGAATAAAAATCACTTTATGGTGCACGTTTTTGTTATATGGGGAATGCGCATACCCTATAACAAGTAAGTACAAGCAGACATATGGTTAAATACTCTAAAATATTAGGGGTTATTTTGGGTATTTTTAGTCCTTTTGAGGGAAAATTTTTCTCTTTGGGCCGATTTCGCCCAGTGTCAATCCCAACCGATCTACGACTATAAGACGTATTTATGGAAAATTTGGATGTCCTAGCTCCTTTTGTTTTGTTTTAACAGACGGACGTATGGCTAGATCGTCTTAGCATTTTATGACGATCAAGAATATACATATACTTTATAGGGTCTCAGGTCGATATTTCAAGGTGTTACAAACGGAATGACAAAATTAGTATACTCCCATCCTGGAGTTAAATTTTCTCTCAAACCCCCTGTATTTACCCCAATATCTTCTTATATCGATATTTGCGGTGTTTGGAAAAAGGCTATTGGGAAAAAATCTTGTTTTTTATACATATATTTATTTAATTAATATATCTAGTCAGATGATGCTTTGTGCGTTTTGGTTACTTCATCCTCGTTGGGACACTTAAAGGTAATTTGAACATCTAGGAAGTCGATGATTTCGATATCACAGGTCTTGGTTACATTGTTCTCATCGATGAGATCAGCATTGATTTTGTACAAGAAACCACGAATCACTTGTGAGGTGGCCTTATTAATTTTAGCAAGTCTATTCACAACAAAAAAAAATAAAAATCGAAATTAATAACGGAACTTGAACATATTTTTAGACAACACTAGACTTACTTGTAATGAGGTCCTTCACCGGCGGCCAATTCTTTCAAAGAATTGTTAAGGGTTTTCTTGGCATTCTCGAGTCCTTTGGTGTCATCCAAAGGCTGTGGGCAGCCCAGACAGGGAGGAGAAGCCTTAGCAATAGCCAAAGTGGCCAAAAGCAATACTACGACAAATTTGAACATTTTGGATTTTAAACTTTCTGGATGCGTACGTTCTACTGGAAACTCAGGCAACAACTGATAGCCGACACAGGGCCACTTGAGCTATTTATATGTTTTTCGCTATTTGCTTCAGTCTAACATAATTTATGGTTCTGTATTTACATTTGAAATTTGTTCTTGTTCTTGTTGTTCTTTTTTTTCCTATTGACTTTGTGCCGGTTTATATGTATTCTTCCCTCGCTCTAAGATTTTGAGGGGGAATTGGATGGAATACATACATTAGATGTAATAAATCTAATAATAGAGACATTTTATTTAAAGGCTCGATAATTAACCTCGATATTTTCTACAGAATTTTAAGTTGTTCACTTTGTCGCCACATAATATATACTTATCGTTACCCTAATATAAAAATGACTTAACAATTATTTTTTTGCAAATCGACATTTTTGTTAATTGTGACTAAAAATGATGAATGTGATTAAAAATTAAAAAAAATACTTTAGTGAAGTTTTTTTGCTTTAATTGCGTGATTGATTGTTATTATTTGTTAATGTACATATTTTGAGAAAATGTTTTTAAACTCGTCATTAAACAAAATGAGCGAAAATTATGGCATGTTCGATTGGGCTTGTTAGCTTAAAATTAAGCTACTTAATAAGGTGGCAACATTTTTATCCATTGGTTTTATTTAAATAAATCAGAGATAAAAAGCGCCACCTCACTCGGTAGTAAGCTACTTTCTTCTTAAGCGAGTAAATTTCATATAAATATTAAGCTAGTAAGGCCTAATTTCCCATTTTTAAGTCAAATGACATTGAAGACGAAACAAATATTCTAGGATCATACACACACCGCCTAGTATTGTTAACCGTTATATTTTAACTTATCATGACCCCTGCCACTGCAAGAACTCTTCTTCAAAATAAATTATCAAATAATAACAAATAAAACTTAGGTAAATATGCTTCAAAATTGTCGTATAATTACAATCAATCAGAAGCTAAAAGGGAGAGCTACAACTTGAAGTTGGCTGTTCAAATCGACTTTCGGAGGATAATCGTGGGAATTGTTCCTCTTGACGACTACCTATGTATATACGTGGTAGTTAGTATGATAGTGGTCTAAGTCACACTTTATCCGTTTTGAGATATGTAATGATTTATATTTGAGTCAATTGAAAAATATTTTTCCACCAAAGCACAAAATGTTTTTCTTAGAATGTCCTGCTACAATATCTAACTTTTGTAAAAATCGACAACGTTGGTACCGCTAGGAGAACCACTATTTTCAGAGGGTGTACGGACTTAGATCACTTTCATTCTACTCAAAAATGAAAAAATTAAACAAAAAATGTTTTATTTTACTTTGAAAAAGTAAAGTTGTCTTTTAAAAAAATGGAAGAAAAAACAATAAATTTTATTAAAAAATAATAATAAGTTGGCATCACTTTTTTAACTGGCGGCCATTTTGTCAGCTGTCAAGTGATTAATATTTAGTTTGGTTTGCCATTTCATCATGAACAGGTTGACAAAAGAACAACGCTTGCAAATCGTGCAAATTTATTTCGAAAGTAATGGTTCAGTTCGTGAAGTTCACCGCAAGCTCCGTCCATTTTATCGACATAATCGTCCATCAGAGCAATTAATTCGGTTAACCATGGATCGTTTTCGCACTACGTTTACTCTATGTGATAATACGCATCCGCAGAGACGTCGAACAGTGCGCACCGAAGAAACAATTGCCGCTGTAGAGCAAAGTGTTGAAGAGGACCCGAATGAATCGATTCGCCACCGTGCACAGCAATTGGAGCTTTGGAAAATTGGACCTGTAGAATTGGCTATATTCGAGCCAGCCGCGGCGGCCACATGCCTGAAATCATATTTAAACATTAATTGCATAAAATTATCCTTCCAATAAAGCCAAATTGATGGACATTAAAACGATTTTCTTGTGTTTTATTTCAATTCGAAGTTCTATACCTCAATAAAAAACACCCTTTATATATATATATATATATACTAGCTGAACCCCGCCCGCTTCGCCAGGCAAAAAAACAAATGGTAAAATTAAAATCAGGTTTCATATTGATCTTATCATATTGATATTATCGTGGTTTGTGATATATACGTTCCAATTTTCAGCCTTCTAGCTAAAAAACACTTTTCCCGTGGTCAGTAATATATACGTTCCAATTTTCAGCCTTCTAGCTTAAAAACACTATAGCCACGCCCACTAAACGAAAATCCAAATTTCGGCATCAAATTGATCTTTCTCGTGGTCAGTAATATATATGTACCAATTTTCAGCCTACTACCTCTCAAAAACACTTTTGCCATGCTCCCACCGCCCACGAAACGAAAATCCAAATTTCGGCATCAAATTGATATTTATTGTGGTCAGTATATATATATATGCACCAATTTTCAGCCTACTACCTCTGAAAAACACTTTTGCCACGCCCACTCCGCCCACAAAACGAAAATCCAAATTTCCGCATCAACTTGATCTTTCTCCTGGTCAGTAATATATATGTACCAATTTTCAGCCATCTAGCTCTCAAAAACACTTTTGCCACGCCCACTCCGCCCACAAAATGAAAATCCAAATTTATGCATCATATTTATCATTCTCGTGGTCAGTAATATATATCTACCAATTTTCAGCCTTCTAGCTCTCAAAAACACTTTTGCCACGCCCACTCCGCCCACAAAATGAAAATCCAAATTTCCGCATCAACTTGATCTTTCTCCTGGTCAGTAATATATATGTACCAATTTTCAGCCATCTAGCTCTCAAAAACACTTTTGCCACGCCCACTCCGCCCACAAAATGAAAATCCAAATTTATGCATCATATTTATCATTCTCGTGGTCAGTAATATATATCTACCAATTTTCAGCCTTCTAGCTCTCAAAAACACTTTTGCCACGCCCACTCCGCCCACAAAATTAAAATCCAAATTTCGGCATCATATTTATCATTCTCGTGGTCAGTAATATATACGTTCCAATTTTCAGCCTTCTAGCTCAAAAAAAACACTTTTGCCACGCCCACTCCGCCCACAAAATGAAAATCCAAATTTATGCATCATATTTATCATTCTCCTGGTCAGTAATATATATGTACCAATTTTCAGCCATCTAGCTCTCAAAAACACTTTTGCCACGCCCACTCCGCCCACAAAATGAAAATCCAAATTTTCGCATCAACTTGATCTTTCTCCTGGTCAGTAATATATATGTACCAATTTTCAGCCATCTAGCTCTCAAAAACACTTTTGCCACGCCCACTGCGCCCACAAAATGAAAATCCAAATTTCGGCATCATATTTATCATTCTCGTGGTCAGTAATATATATGTACCAATTTTCAGCCCCCTCCGCCCACAGAGCAAATTTTTAAAAATTCTATAGCCTATAGTTCCTTCCAGACCTACATCTATCTGTACTGAAAATTTCAACAACATCGGTTCAGCCGTTTACACGTGATTGCGGAACAAACAAACAGACAGACAGACTTACACTAAGGTTTTATAATATTAATAGGGATATATTATTTATATATATATATATATATATATGACTTTTTGAAATTTTTCGTATGGGGTCCGCTTTGTACCACAAGGTCTCGGGTTCGAATCATGGCTCGGGAAAAATGTTTAATGTTGTATAATTATATTAAATTCTTCGGTGAAGATCCCAATTGTCACAACTTCCAAATCACAAGATTTGCATCGTTTTCACTTCTTCGGATGCTCCATTTTGCTGGGATTATACACCCGAAATTCATGTATTCCCAAAACGGGGTTTCGGGTTCGCCATCCCTAGCTTTGGCCATTCAAACCTATATGATTAATTTCTGCATAATATCGATTGAAATTAATTTATTTATTTATTCTCTCAAAGTATGGTGCTTAGCGATGGCTATTAGTGGATTACTAGTAACACAAGTATCTTCGAAATAGACAATTAATAAAAATTAATTAACATTTTACTACGATAGTCAAGAATTATAATAAAATAAGCCCATTATTTGAATAATTGGAAGTTGAAGGTTTGAAAATAAACGATTAGTTTATTTAACTTAACTTAATATTCATAGAATATGAAGCACAAGTTATAGCGTCAAGTATACATATGTATATAAAATGTATCTTCATTTATACTTAATTTTATTTATTTATTTGTATATCGCCGAATTTCTGATATTTTAGAACAAATTGGTATATCGAAATTAATTGTGACATATGTCGCATGCAGTGCATTTTTATTAGGCCGCATCGTAATATTTGTACGGTGGCCAATGTCTCATACAATTTTTGATGAGAGAAAACGAATGAAACGCGAATTTAAAACGTCTGATAGCAATTTCGACTGCGATTCGACCAATGATTCAAAATGTAATTGTTTGCTCTTAGAAAAGTGAGACCGAATACCAACTCTAGGGTATTAGGTTTGGTCGTAAATACATTATTAAAAAAACAAGCAAGAAGGCGTTCGGCCAGGCCGAATCTTATATACCCTCCACCACGGAGTGCACTCCACAGTATTACCAGCAGATTAAAGGATGTCGACATAGAAGTACAGAACCATATTACGAAAATTGTGATATGTTTATGCACATTACTATATTTGATTACTATTTCAAACTATAATGTTTACTTATGCGCACTGTTTAAAATCTACTACTATACATAAATACAATGCTGTAATTCTGAAAGTGGCGATTGTCAGTCGCCATTAGGGAGAAGCATTTTCAGATACAGACAAAGTGTCTGCATTATTTTGATAAGAAAAGTACAAATTTTAAAGATATCCCTATTCGCCCCAATGTACAAATTTGGAATAAAAAACCTTTTTGTTTCGAGTCTTCATAGTCAGACCACCGAATACACACCGAATTTCATGATATCAACTTCAGCGGTTTGGAAGGTCCCATTTTTATCCCTCTTTTTCAATTATATCCCGAAATACGAATTTCGAAAAATACCTCTATTTTACGTGTTTATGTAACTAGAGGGATGCACACACCGAATTTCACGATTCTAGCTGTTGTCGTATCATTGGTACCATATTTTATCCATTTTTGTCCCATTTCCGAATGTCCGCAACAAATTTCAAATGTATGAAAATCAGAAATTTAATTAATAAGCCAAGGCTACCAATATTTTTATACTATGTATATATATATATATATATATATATATATATATATATATATATATATATAATGGATATAATACTTCAATTCATAAAGTAAATATAAGGGAGCAATCATAAATACCCTAAATATTGGGGGATAGAGAGTGTATTTTCAGATACAGTCGTTTGGTTGGTTGTATTTTCATCCTATTTTATTTATTTCTCTCACGTATAACTTCATGATTCTACCATTTTTTAACGTAAAAGCAACAAAATAAAGTACGAATTTGGAAAAAAAAAATATTTTGCGTGGCTATGCAGTCAGAGGAATGTATACACCGAATTCCATGATTCTATCAGCTGCCATTTTGTTGGTACCATTTTTATCCCCTTTTTCGCATTTTACTCCTTAAAAGTACGACTTTCGAAAATCTATGTATTTAACGTGTCTATGCAATTAGAAGGATGTACACACCGAATTTCATCATTCTAGCTGTAGCCTTTTAGTTGGTACCATTTTTATCCTTCTGCTCCCATTGAATCCCTTGAAAGTACGAATTTGGAAAAACGTTTTTTTTTCGTGTCACTCAGTCAGAGGAATGTCTACCGCGAATTTCATGGTTCTAGCTGCATCCATTTGTTTGGTACAATTTTTATCCCCTTTTCCATTTTACACCCTAAAAGTACGAATTTCGAAAATTTCCTTTATTTTATGTGTGTACGCAATCAGAGGAATATATACATCGAATTTCATTATTCTAGGTGCAGCCGTTTGGTTGGTACTATTTTTATCCCTCTATCCCCATTTAACCCCTTAAAAGTACAAATTTAGAAAAAATACTTGTATATTATGTATCTACTCTATTAGAGGTATGTACACGCCAAATTTCGTGTTTCTATCTGTTGTCGTTTGATAGGTACTATTTTTATCCCTTTTCGTCCCATTTCGCCCCTTATGCCCTTTTATGCTATAAAGGGAATGCGAATTGCAAATATCAAGTAAATAAAAGCTATTATGTTCAAAAAACATGCTGAAATACTCTAAATATTAAAGGTATTTTCAGTCCTTGTGAGGGAAAAATGTTTCCCTCTGGGCCGATTTCGCCCACTTTCAATCCCAACCGATCTGCAACCATAAGACATATTTAGGAAAAATGTGAACCTCCTAGCTCATTTCGTTCGGCCGCTATCGTGCTTTCAACAGACAGACAGACAGACAGACGGACATGACTATATCGTCTTAGAATTTTACCATGACCCAGAATATATATACTTTATGGGGTCTCCGATGAATATTTTAAGGTGTTACAAACGGAGTGACAAAGTGAATATACCCCCATCCTGGAGGTGGAGGGTATAACAAGTAAGGAAAGGCTAAAGTCGGGCGGGGCCGCCTATATGATACACTCCACTTTCTATCCGAATACAATTCAATTCGGTAAAAAAGTGAAAACGTGCAGAATTTTTGAATGTTTCCTAATCACAGGCTAATATGACCTGGTCCAATTTGTCAAATCGAAAAGAATATTTGTATCGGAGCTATATCCAAACATTTATTCCATGTTGTGACTAAATTTCACAATAAGTTCTTCCAGTTCTTCAAATAAAACGTGTTATGCTCACTTTGGGTGAAAATTGATGGTTTCTGGGGCGGAAAAATTCTATCCGGAGCGAAATTTGTATGGAAGCTATAAGTAAATCTGAACCGATCTGACCCATTTTCACCATTTTTGTGTGTAACACCCAAAAGGAAACGAGATAGACCCATCGTTTATTATACCGATCGACTTAGAATCACTTTTTGAGTCGATTTAGTAATGTCCGTCTGTGCGTCCGTCTGTCCATCTATTCTTGTAATGAAAGTACAGGTCGCAATTGTTAATAGAACTAAATGAAACTTTGCACAACGTAGTTTTATGGGATTAGGACGAACGCTATTTAATTTGAAGAAAATCGGTTCAGATTTAGATATAGCTCCCATAAAAATGTTTCTCCCGATTTTACTCTTTACGCTCTAGAAACCACATATTTTAACAGATTTTCTTCAAATTTCAAATATATATATATATATATATATACCTCCAATACAAATTTCGTCACCGTATTGATTATTTCCGAACTAGAAATAGCATATTCGAACAGATTTTCTTCTAATTCGGCACATCAGCTAATATTTCAAATAGAAACATCTATGGCGAAAGTGTGTCACATCGGTTCAGATTTATATATAGCTCCCATATAAATGACTCCCACGATTTGATTCTTTCCGCTCTAGAAACAGATTTCCATCAAATTTGGGAAAGCGTCTTATATTTCAACTAGAAAACTTATGCTAAAAGTGGGTCAGATCGGTTCAAATTTATATAAAGCTTCCATTCAATTTTGTTTTCAAATTTTCTTACAAATACAGATAGAAGTACGAAATTTGTAGTATATTCTCCTCTTATAGCTGTATCGTATATAGCCCGGTGCAAATGTAACGACCATTTTATACCCTACACCACAGGGTATAATGACTAAGTGTAGGGGTCAGCACCGCCCGACTTTAGTATTTCCTTACTTGTTTTAAATTAAACAACAAAAAAACGGCGTTATATACCTTACACCATGGATTGCATTCCACAGAGGCTGTCGATTTTCGTAGAAGTGCAGGCAAATGTTATTATTTTTTTAAATATAGCCAAACCAAGACAAATAAAAATATTGAAAAAATAATTTTATAAATAAATATATATAATTATTGTATGCCACGATTATAAGGCAATATGTTTATAAAGGGTCCGCAAAATAACTTTTTTTTTTGAAAATGCTATAAAAAAACTGAATATTTTCTCAAATTTCTTTTTTTATTTGAAAGTACAATCCTTCCGGTTAATAATGGAAAATAATTTCATTCAAATGACTGCTGAGGGCACCCCACAAATAATAGTCCAACGGTTGAATAGTTGAAAAAAAAACGTTAGATGGCGGACCCTTATATAGCTCCCATACCAATGTCTCCTATGATTTACTTACTAGAACGTTCAAATTTTCCATAAATGCGTCTTATAGTCGTAGATCGGTTGGGATTGAAATGGGGCGAAATCGACCCAAAGGGAAAAATTTTTCCCTCACAAGGACTAAAAATACCCATAATAATCCCTAATATTTTAGCGTATTTAAGCATGTTTTTTGAATATGTCTGTTTATATTTACTTGATATTTGGTATGCGCATTCCCCTTATAGCAAAAACGTGCACCATAAAGTGATTCTTATATGTAGGGGGTGAAATGGGGCAAAAAAGGGTTAAAAATGGTTCATATTAAACTACAACTGCTAGAAACACGAAATTCGGTGTGTACAATCCTCTAATTGAGTAGATAAAAAGTAGAGGGATAAAAATGGTACCAACCAAACGGCTGTACGGCAGAATAATGAAATTCGGTGTATACATTCCTCTGATTGCATAGATAAGTAAAATACACCGATTTTTTCAAAATTCGTACTTTTTGGGGTTAAAATTAAAAAAGGGGATAAAAATAGTACCAATCTAATGACCGCAGCTAGAGTCATGAAATTCGGAGTATACATTCCTCTGAGTGTGTAGACACGGAAAATAAACTGATTTTTCGAAATTCGTACTTTTTGGGTTTAAAATGAAAAAGGGGATAAAAATAGTACAAATCAAATGACCGCAGCTAGAGTCATGAAATTCGGAGTATATATTCCTCTGAGTGTGTAGACACGGAAAATGAAGTGATTTTTCGAAATTCGTACTTTTTGGGGTTAAAATGAAAAAAGGGAATAAAAATAGTACCAATCAAATGAAATTCGGGGTATACATTCCTCTGACTGCGTAAACACGAAGAATAACAAGTAAAAACGGCGTTAAGTTCGGCCGGGCCGAACTTCATATACCCGCGGTCTATGGTTGGTACAACTTGTATCCCACTTTTCAATTTTAACCCCAAAAAGTACGAATTTCAAAAAATCTCTTATTTTACTTGTCTTCACAATCGGAGGAATGTATACACCGAATTTCATTATTCTAGGTGCAAATTTGGAAAAAAATCATTTTGAAGAATCTTTCTATTTCTGCGGCCATTTGGTTGGTACCATTTTTATCCCTTTTCCCATTTTGGCCTCTTAAAAGTACAAATTTTGAAAATTACTTTATTATACGTGACGACGCAATTAGAGGGATGTACACACCTAATTTCAACGTTCTAGCTGTAAGCGATTTGTTGGTACCATTTTTATCCCTATGTTCCCATTTTATGCCTTGGAAGCATGAAATTTGGAAAAATCTGGCTATTGGCATAGCCTCCGAGATGAAAATGTTCTTCATGAAGGATGAAGAGAAGGCCGACCTCTTCTCGAAAATTTCCCAAGTAAAGACTCACTACTTTGGAAGTATATAAATTTTTTAGCTATTATCTTTTTGGCAACACTGGTTTAAACAGCTGACGCACGTTTCGTGTTTTGTTTCACTGTCAAACATCTTCAGTTTGGTCTATAATTTAACCATGAATCGTCTTACAAACGAACAACGCTTGCAAATTATTGAATTTTATTATCAAAAGAAAGAAAGTTCATCGCGCGCATCCATTTTATGGTCAGTTTAATCGACCCACTGAAGCGGCTATTCGGGCTATTGTGACTAAATTTCGCACCAAATTTACATTGTTGGACATTAAACCACCAACACGCTTACGTAGAGTGCGAACTGAAGAAAATATCGCAGCTGTATCGGCCAGTATTAATGATGACCATCAATTATCGTTTCGTCGCCGTTCGCAGCAATTGGGCCTCTGTTACTCAAAAAGGTGGAAATGCCAAAATTGGACTAAGCGGATGGACCAGTTGAGGCTCAGTCAAGGTCAACATTTGCATGAAATAATCTTCAAACATTAAATTATATGGACGGTACTATCGATTCAAATAAAGATTTAATGCATTTTTCTGAATTTTATGTGTTTTTTTTTTGAAAAACTTTCCTATAGCTTTTAAAAAATCACCCTTTATAATATTTCCCAATTTTGTTTCGAGCGTATAGCGTCCCATTTTTCAAATGTCCACTTCCACGATAGCTGTTTCTAGTTCAAAGATAACATGATCCTGAAAATTTTATTACGAGCCAATTTAAAATGTGTATTCTAGAGTAGTAATAGGCTAAATTGGAGGGGTATTTGTATGGAGAAACTTATCCTTAAAATTCAATATCGACTAGCATTGTCACAAGAAAATACTTCTGCTAAATTTCATGGCTGTCGGACTATAATTGCGACCTGTAATTTGATGGACAGCAGAGGGACGGGCAGCCAAACATCGTTAAATCGACTCAGCTGTTGATTCTAAGCCGATCGTCGCTACTTATAGGTTGGTCTAGCTCAATTATTTCTTGGTGTAATAAACATTTGACATGAAACTCACTTATAGTACGAAGTGGTGTATAGTATAATGATTGAATAAGTCGTGAAGTCCATTTGCCCGAAGAACTATTCCATGCATAATTGATGTATCAATAGAAGAAAATACTCATGAAAAATTGCTATTTCTATTTATTTCAAATCTTATTTTCCAATTTCTCTGTATTCCAATATTTTTTCCTTTTTTGAAGTCTCCCGTGAGATAATGTTCATATCTTTAATGTGTTTGTTTCGTGTTTATTTAGTCTCACACATGGCGTATTATTTATTTGAGTGGTCCCAAAATATACTATGTTTCGATGTTCTGAGTTGTTGGTCCACATTACATGTGATCTCGTAAATTATGGAAATTATGTTTCCCATTTGCCTAGTGTATGCTATTGTTGTATTTTCGCTGCTACCTGTCAGTATTAGTTTAAACGATACGCGCTATGGAAAAATGTGCGTCTTTTGTGTTTGTTTATTTTATTCTCAATCCGCGTGTATTTGGACGTAGGGTAGCCGTTTTATTGTTAAATGACTTTTATTTTGTTTATTGATTGTTCCGCTTTATTGTATGGAAAATTTTATTACACTTTGACCAGATATCCACCATTATCATAATTTATTCGGATGGCTGCTACTACAGCCGAAATGTTACCTAGTCCAGTGTCTTGTCTACCTTTTGTGGATTATCAAGTAATTGTCAAGTAATTAGTTTGTGGTGGACAAAAAATGACACTTTACACTAGAAAGTGTTGCGATTTTGAGATAGAATCGAATACAAATTTTAACAGTCTGTAGTATTTGTCGATTTGTTTAAATTAAATATGTGGTTTCGATTAAAGTATGTGGTTTCGAGAGCGCTAAATCTGATCAGATCTGAAGTGATTGTGTATGCGGCTACATGGATAGATGGACAGACGGACAGGCAGACTATCATAGCTAAATCGTTTCAGAAAGTGATTCTAAGTCCATTGGTATAAAAAACGATGGGTCTATCTCTCATCTTTTGGATGTTACAAACAAATGCTCAAAGACATACTACCCTAGTGGAGGATACAATAGAAAATCATGACTCTCACATGATTTGTTTACTAGCTGTGAATATAAAATGAACTCCCATGAAACACCTGGGTTTAGTATTAAAGCTAGGTATATACGCAGAGAGTGGTGTAGGGTATTATATTTATTTTTCTGGTAGGTATTGTCGAGCAGAACAAGAACCTGTATTTGAAATTTGCCAGACACCCCCAAAATCTTGAGTGACGGATAAAAACCCGGTTTAATGTATCTTTGCTCACTTATAAGACTGTAACTTAGTGGGTTATTGACCGATGTTCACTTTCTCATTTGACTTTGTAACACAGGCATAAAATAGCAACCAAATTTATTGGCCTTTCTACTAATTCACTTTTTCTCTCGTGAATGCTAATTAATTTCCTCCTCACTACTGAAATCTACGCAAAACTGTGGCAATTAATATATTCTTCTGAATAGACATTAAAACACGAACTATCGATTTATCTGTTGATATGACGAAAACTAAAAACCGGTTGTTACAAATAATTTGTGGCCTCTCAACCAAAAGCTTTCAATTAGGAAGATTGGACTTCAATGCAAATTTTCTCTCACGATGGATTGCGGAAAATAGTTGTTGCGGAATTATATGATATTTTTGTCTATATTATATTTGTTTCAAAATTTGTTTTGGATTTTTTCTCTCGCTATTAGTAGTTAGTGTTTTTTCATTTCAATTTTGTTTTGAGTTTAGTACTCTTCTTAATTGAAAATGTTTGATCAGCACAACACACAGCTTTGTTGCATTATATAAAAAAATATATAAATTGAATTTATTAACTACGTAGCAGGGTCTGCCATACAAAAGCGTTCTTAATAATTTAACATACACCTGTTAACGAAACTAGTCGATCGGTGTGTGGTGTGTATGGTCGTCAGGTCGCTGAATGTCTTTTTCGTCTTCCAAATCATTTGACTTAACAAATGGAATCACATTATCATAATTTGTTCGATCGTTTAGCTTAATGAATATACGAGTTTAAGAACTCTTCTCTTCTCAAAATACATTAACAAATAGTAATAACAATCAATCACGTACATGCATAAGTGAACAACTTCAATTTAATATTGAATATCGATTAATTTGCTTGCTTTTGTTACTAATATTCCAATTGGCGTTAAAGGTACGTTTAATATCTGTATTGTCATTTTGGAAATATAAGTCCGATCATACCCGGTGAAGTAATAAACATCTAAAAATATTCTGTAAAACCACTGCCACAAATACTTACATACATTTGTACATACAGATGTACAGATGTAATTTTAAATGTTTTACAGAACAAACTCCGTCCAAATAAACTGGCTGGCTTCCCAAATTGTTCCCAGTATTACCGCCTGTAGACTTTACAGAAGTGCGGAGCCATATTAGGGAAATTGTCATTTTTATGCGTTTACTTTACTTTTTATTTGTTTACTATTCAAATTATGCATTGCTTCATTATTATAAAAAATAGTTCATTGCTATATATAATTACTAGCAGTACCCGCTGCTTCGCACGCGAAAAAGCCAGGTTTTTGTTTTTAGTTTTATCCGTCTCTGTTTTAGTATAGTATTTATTTGATTATCTTTTCTAAAATAGTCAATTGGAAGCTTGTCGATGTGCACTGTTTTAGCTGAACTCCCTTTTAACAAAAAATTAAAACCACAGAGCCTTTTATTCGAAAAAAAAAAACATTTTGATGGTGCTTCATGATTCTAGCTGTAATCCTAAAGTTGGTACCATTTTTATCCCTTTTGGTTCCGCTCTCCCCTTAAAAGTACAAATTTTGAAAAATCCATTTATGTTGCAAGTCTACGTTGTCAGAGGAATTTACGCACCAAATTTCACGACTATAGTAGCAATATTTTAGTTGGTACTATTTTTATCCCTTTTTGTCCCTTATAGGTAAACATTTCGAAAAAAATGCATTAGGATTTGCTCTTCTACCTTGTCAGAGGAATTTACACACCAAATTTCACGACTATAGCTGTAATACTTCCGTTGGTATCACTTTTATCCCTTTTTGTCCCGCTCCCCCTTATAAGAACAAATATCGAAAAATCCAATTTTAATTCGCTTCTAGATGGTTAGAGGAATTTATATACAAAATTTTACGATTCTAGCTGTAATACTTTAGTTGGTACCACTTTTATCCCTTTTTGTCCCGCTCACCCCTTATAAGTACAAATTTCGAAAAATCCATTTATATTGCAAGTCTACGTTGTCAGAGAAATGTAAATACCAATTTTCACGCTGCAACTTCTACCGAATTTCATGTTTCTAGCTACTGCCGGTTAGTCAGGACGAAGGTGCGATGTTTATCCCTTTTTGTTCCATTTTACCCCCTAAAAGTACGAATTTCGTAAAACCGTTTCTTAGTCGACGTCTACGTCATATTTGGGAACTACCCTGGAAATTTCATGACTCTGGATTCAGCCGTTTGATCTGGGGGCTGAATTGTAATCAAAAAGTGAACACGAGGCAACAATCTTCAAAAATTTACCCTAAATATTAGGTGTATTGTCACACACATTAGGGAGAAACATTTTCCCCCATTTGCAATTTCTGTTTGTTCAAAAATTTACAATTTAAAAAAAAAACGGTTTCGGGTTTTTATATACATATAAGCTAAAATGGAACATTTTACATTATTTTTATTATTATTATTATTATTAAACATAAGAATTCAAATAGTATTTACCAATTTTCTAATTTCATTTTTATACCTTCCACCTAAGGATGGGGGTATATTCACTTTGTCATTCCGTTTGTAACACCTTGAAATATTCAACGGAGACCCCATAAAGTATATATATTATGGGTCGTGGTAAAATTCTAAGACGATTTAGCCATGTCCGTCCGTCCGTCTGTTGAAAGCACGCTAGCTTCCGAATGAAATGAGATAGGAGGTTCAAATGTCTCCTATATGTGTCTTATGGTTGCAGATCGGTGGGGATTGAAAGTGGGCCCAAAAGGGAAACATTTTTTCCTCACAAGGACTAAAAATGCCTATAATAACCCCTAATATTTTAGAGTATTTAAGCATATTTTCTCAATATGTCTGCTTGTACTTACTTGATATTGGGTAAGCGCATTCCCCCTATAACAAAAACGTAGACCATAAAGTGATTTTTATTCGTAGGGGTGAAATGGGGCAAAAAGGGATAAAAATAGTACGTCCTAAACGACAACAGCTAGAAACACGAAATTTGGTGTGCACATTCCTCTAATTGAGTAGATACATAATATAAAAGAATTTTTTCCAAATTTGTACTTTTAAGGGATAAAATGGGAATAGAGGGATAAAATGGTACCAACCAAACGGTTGCACCTAGAATAATGAAATTCGGTGTATACATACCTCTGATTGCTTAGACACGTAAAATAAACGGATTTTTCGAAATTCGTACTTTATGGGGTTAAAATTGAAAAAGGGGATGAAAATAGTACCAACCAAATGACCGCAGCTAGGGTCATGAAATTCGGAGTATACATTTCTCTTACTGCGTAGACAAATGTAGATAAATGTTTTTTCCAAATTCGTACTTTCAAGGGATAAAATGAGTACAGAGAGATACAAATGGTACCAACTAAACGACTGCAACTAGAAAGATGAAATTCGGTGTGTACTTACATATAATTGCATAGATACGTAAAATAAAGAGATTTTAGAAAGTCGTACTCTTAAGGTGGTAAAATAGGAAAAAGGGGATAAAAATGGTACCAACTAAATGACCGCAGCTAGAATCATGGAATTCCTCTGACTGCATAGACACGCAAAATAAAAAGATTTTTTCAAATTCGTACTTTTTACTATTACGGCAAAAAATGGTTGAATCGATACATAAATTTATTGGTAGCCTTGCCTTATAAGCTTGGTTTGAAATAATGAAAATATTATATTTAAACCGTTTTTAATTGTCATATTTTAAATTCACTTAAATTACCGAACTTGTTTATTTAAATTACCAAATTATTGTGAATTTTGTTTTGATCTTTCTTGCTATCTTTTCAAAAATTTGCACAAACAAGTATACAAATATGCATTATCAATCAGCGATGCTGTCAGAATTTAATATGAGACAAATATGCTTATAAATATCATTTGCAAATTCATATATTCGAAGATTATTTTTTGATGGAAATTCACTGTTAATATTATTATTAAATACACACTTCGTACCTTTTCTACCTCCATCAATGCTCTCGAGTTTCTTCTTATTTACTGCCAGAGGGATATGTTTTAATTTCGCGTTCAATTTGATTTCCGATATTATTAGACGTGACTGTTGGATCGAATAAGACATGATTCGTTTCGCTATAAACCAACAATTAGCAATAGCAGTCAATGGCTTCGATGTTACACATCAAGCTCCAAACGAAGCTATTTGATATCCTACTTGGTTCTTTCAACGTCACAAATCAATATTTTGGGAAAATCTTAAACCTGCGGTATTAAGAGGTTAGTTCAGTTTATATTCGCAGCTAGTAAACCAATCATTACTCTCACGTTTTCTTACGTATTTTTGTTGCAGAATATATCCACGAAAAGCAAATGTTTTGCAATTTGAAAACCGGTTAACCGACATGAAAACACCGGTACAAATTTAAAAGATTCGTTATGTTTCGGGTCCACATTGGAATGTACACATCTAATTTCATGATTCTAGGTACATCCGTTTGCTTGGTACCAGTTTTATTCTTTTTTTGATTTTGAACCTAAAAGTACGAATTTGGAGAAATACTTATATTTTGCTTGTCTTCGAAGACAGACGAGTGTAAACACTGAATTTCATGATTCTAACTACAGCCGTTTGCTTGGTACCAATTTTATCCCATTTTAATCCTAAAGGTACGAATATCGAAATATATCCTTATTTTTCGCGTCTACACAGTCAGAGCAATGTACACACCGAATTTCACTATTCTAACTGCAGACGTTTGGTTGGTACCTTTCTATCCCCTTTTGCCCCATTTTCTCCCTAAACGTACAAATTGCGAAAAATTCCTTTATGTTTCACGTCTACACAGTCAGATGAAAGCATACACCGAATTTCATAATTTCAACTTCAGCAGTTTGATACCACATTTGTATCCCTCTTTTCTAATTGTAAAAGTACGAATGCCCGCAACAAATTTCAAGTGTGTAAAAAGCAGAAATTTTCGCACGCGGAAAAGCCAATTATTTGCGATCAGTTTTATCCATCTCTGTTTTGGATAGTATTTATTCAATGTTCTTTTGATGAATATAGATCAATCTAAAATAATAGTTTAGAAACCTCCTATTAGGTAGCTCTCATACACAGTCAAAGGAATGTGGTTGTCGAATTGTACTATTTTAGCAGAACTCCCTTCGTATGTATCATTTTCATCATATTCTACCCAGTTTTGAATATCCTCGATCTCCTGTTTCTAGATACAGGCGGCCATTTTATAAATTTTTGCACCTCTTTCCCTAAAAGTATACATTTTGAAAAATCAAGTACTTTATTTGGTACCAGCTTTATCACTTTTCGTTCCATATCCTCCTTATAAGAATAAATATTCAGTCCATTTATGTTCCGAATTTGCGTAATTAAAGGTCTGTACACCATTTTTATCCCCTTTTGTCCCGCGCACCCTTTAAAAGTAGAAATTTCAAAAACTACAATTTGAATGCACTTCTACGTGGTCAGAGGAATATGCACACCAAGTTTCACGATTCTAGCTGCAATACTTTAGTTGGTACCATTTTTATCCCTTTTTGTTCCGCTCACCCCTTAAAAGTATAAAAATGCATTAATATTGTGGTGAGAGGAATTTACATACCAAATTTCACAATTCTAGCTTTAATACTTTATTAAGTAAAAAGTGTATACAGTTGAACTTCGATTAACCGTGATGCTCGGGACCGGGCTAATCACGGATAACCGAAAATCACGGTTAAAAGAGGTAAAATTTTACATGTATAAATTTTATTATTTTTATTTATTTTTGACAAAAACATGTAAATCTGCGTCTATAAATAACTTATCATATCTCTAGGAATACATACATTTATTTAAAAAAATCTTTTATGGAAGTATGTCTTATGCTTTTAGCTTTTGATTGTTCTTCCAACAAATGAGTTTGTATGCGATATATTTGTATTTTATCTGATTCTGAAATACTTGGACAATTAAAGTTTTCTAAAAAACCTAACAAAATACTACTAGCCTCTATTGCCTGAGCCAATGTAGGCGTTTCGTCCGCATTTCCTCCATCTGATTCCTCGGAATTTGAGTCAAGCTCATCTTCTTGTCTTTGGGTAACCATGTCTACGATTTCGTCTTCAGATATAATAACAAACGGAGCGACATCAGAGTCACCATCCACTTTTCGACAGCATCAATCGTACATCCAGACGGTATGGTTATATCTGTTTGTATCTCAACAAGGCTATTTGGAGCATAGTAAGTTATTCCAAACTCTTTTTAAAACTTGTGGAGTTACGGAGTCCCACGAAGCTGCGGCTGCCCGCAAAGCTGTCTTAATATTCAAAGATTTAACGAACTCACGTCTGTCATTAGCACCAACAAGTTTTTGAACGATCAGTTTACGGTAGTGACATTTGAAGCTCCGAATTACTCCTTGATCCATAGGCTGAATCAAGGACGTGCAATTTGGTGGGAGATATTTTACTGTAACGTTTTCAGATATCATAGCATTTACATCTGGGTGTGCTGGACAGTTGTCTAATAGTAAAAGTATTTTACAGTTATTTTTGAGACCGATGCGCCGTTGATGTTCCTTTGCTTCTGGTACAAAATTTTGATTAAACCACTCCAGAAATAGCTGTTGTGTTACCCAAGCTTTCTTATTAGATTTATAAATCACAGGAAGGTGTTCAACGTTTTTTAAAGCTCTTGGATGGACACTTTTTCCTATTATCATCAATTTACACTTGCGAGTTCCATCAGCATTTGAACAAACTAGCACTGTGATTCTCTCCTTGGATTCCTTGTACCCTTCAATAGAATATTCATTAGCACTAGCCAAAGAACTCTGAGGCAAACACCTCCAAAATAGACTGGTTTCGTCTGCATTGTAGATCTGTTCAGTTGTAAGTTGTTCGTTTTTAATGATTTCATCCAAGTCGTCCACAAACATCGTAGCAGACTCATAATCAGCACACTCCTTTTCTCCCGTAGATTTCAGTCGACGGATTCCATGACGTGCACTCTGAATTCATGTTTAACTTCAAATGGAACATTTTTGCCTTTTCGACAATCATTTCGCCTGAAGTTCAGAAGCAAATTTCAGTTTAAGTTCATACAATATCTCGATTTCAGTTAACCTACCTGAAATTGGAGTTCCCTTAAATCTTTCTTGCCGAAACCATTCATATGTTGCGAAATCAACTTTTGGATTTTCGGATGTTTTTAGTGTATATCTGTGTTTAAGGCCAAGCATTGAATCAATATCGGAGCAAAATTTTAAAATCCGATCTTTGTTTTTTATTAAATCGGATACAGTTTGAATGGCAACTCCATATTTTTCAGACAACATTTTAAAGGTACTTTACGTTTTGAGTATTCATTAATCAGCTCCATTTTTCTTTAATTGAAAGAAATTGATGTAAGGAAAATGAATGAATGAATATGAAATTTGATATGAAAATTACACTTTCATGAAAAAGGGGAATCACCGAATTTTAATATGAGAGATGTATGTGTATTATACGAAAAAAAAAAACAAACAAGCAGTCATATGGACATGTGCATCACGGATAATTTAGGTAAATCACGGTTAATATAGGTAAAAAATCAACCACTCAGCTTCACGGTTAATAGATAATCACGGTTAATAGAGTCACGGTTAATCGAAGTTCAACTGTACTTTTTTGTCCCGCTCTACCCTTAAAAGTACAAATTTCGAAAAATCCAATGGCAAATCTGCGTTGTCAGAGAAATGTAAATACCGATCTTCACGATTATAGCTACAATACTTAAATTGGTGCCATTTGTATACCTTTTTGTCTCTTTCCTCCCTTAAAAGTACAAATTTCGAAAAATCCCTATTTGTAGCTCGTCTGCATGATCAGTTCATGGAACACACCGAATTTCATGTTTCATGCTACTGCCGTTTAGTCAGGGCGAAGGTTCGATGTTTATCCCTTTTTGTCCCATTTTACCCTCTAAAAGTGCGAATTTCGTAGATTTACGGATTATACGAATGCTCTGAAATTTTACATTCGGCAATTTTTTTAACAGAGTTTCTGCTTTCTTTTACTAACAATTATTTTAAGTCTACAAAGTTTAACTTTCACGGAAGTTGCACAAAAATTGAGAAAATTGATTTGTATACCCTACACCACTTCGTGGACTAGGGTATTATAAGTTAGTTTTCCACCAAATGTTTGTAACACCAAGAAATAATCGAGCTAGACCCACCTTTAAGTATACGGATCGGCTTAGAATCACCAGCTGAATCGATTTAATGATGTCTGTCTGTCCGTCTGCTGTCCATCTAAGCTTGCTCGCACTCTACAGGTCGCAATTTTTGCCCGATTATCATGAAATTTGGCAGAAGTTACTTTTTTGGGCCAAGGACGATCGGTATTGAATTTGGGGGAAATCGGTTCAGATTTGGATATATCTCCCATACAAATGTCGCTCCCGATTTGACTTTTTCCGCTCTAAAATCCACATATTGTACCCGATTTACTTTAAAATTGGCACAACAATTTATAATTGAACTAGAAACAACTATGCTGAAAGTAGGTAAGATCGGTTCAGATTTAGATATAGTCCCTATACAAATGTCGCTCCCGATTTGACTTTTTCCACTTTAGAAACCACATATTGTAACCGATTTTCTTTACAATTGGCACAACATTTTATAAACCAACTAAAAACACATATGCTGAAAGTGGGTGAGATCGGTTCAGATTTAGATATAGCCCTCATACAAATGTCGCTCCCGATTTGACTTTTTCCGCTCTAGAAACCACATATTGTACCCTATTTTCTTTAAAATTGACACAATATTTTATAATCTAACTAGCAACACCTATGGTGAAAGTGGGTAAGATCGGTTCAGATTTAGATATAGCCCCCATACAAATGTCGCTCCCGATTTGGCCTTTTCCGCTCTAAAATACACATATTGTACCCGATTTTCTTTAAAATTGGCACAACAATTTATAATCGAACTAGAAACACTTATGCCGAAAGTGGTTGAGATCGGTTCAGATTTAGATATAGCCCTCATACAAATGTCGCTCCCGATTTGACTTTTTCCGCTCTAGAAACCACATATTGTACCCTATTTTCTTTAAAATTGGCACAACATTTTATAATCTAACTAGAAACACCTATGGTGAAAGTGGGTAAAATCGGTTCAGATTTAGATATAGCCCCAATACAAATGTCGCTCCCGAATGTTTAACCGATTTTGGCCAAACTTTGCATATTATATTTCACCAATAACCATACATACCCCCATACAAATGTCCTTTCCGATTTAACATTTTTTGCCAAACACATACATTTACATGATTCAAAAATCCTCCTCGATTTCACTTTTTTACCGAATTGTATTGTAATGAGATAGAAAGTGGGGTGTATCATATAGTGCTTCCGTCCGTCTTTAGCCTTTCCTTACTTGTTTGGGAGATGTCAATATGCCCATACTTTGGTATAAACCAAATGGGCCCCATTCTGCTCTATTACAGCTCTAAAAACTACATTTTACATCAGATCTTCATCAAATTTTGCAGATCATTATATGTTTCAACTAGGAATACCTACCGTGAATGAGAAATATATAGGCGCATGTTTTGGCACAGGCTTCAAGTGTTGTTATAGGCCTTCAAATGTCCGTCCGATTCATCCTATTACCGCTGTATAATCTGTATTTATCATTCGATGTTGATCAATTTTTCCAGATCATGTTATATTTACTTTACTCGGAATAGCTGCTGGCAAATTGGATCAATTACTTTATTATTTACCATACTCATTCAATTTGACTAAAGATGAATTTAAAGTATACTGTATAATTTATATGAACTACATTAAATTGTTCTCATTGATTACTAAACCCAGGCAGGGTTTAGTAATCAAAGCGAGGTATATACGCAGGGAGTGAAGGAAAGGCTAAAGTCGGGCGGGGCCGACTATATAATACCCTAATATAGTCGACCCCGCCCGACTTTAGCCTTTCCATACTTGTCTTCATAATGAAAATTGTTCGAAAATTTGGTAGTACTAAAGGAGATTTTTTTAAATACAATCCAAATGTTTGGATTGAACTTCTTTTTCCATTTTAAGTTTTACAATGAAATGACACATAATCTAAAATCTTTGTTAAGTTGCCTTTCGAACAATGTGGAAAAAATTAAAATCTGTTGACATTTACCCACGATTGGCCTTAAACTCCGGGCTAAGTGGCTCATTTCGGTGTCTTCTGGTCTGGCATGTTCTTTCCAACCTCCTGCCAGCTGTAGCATCTTTCAAGCGGATATCTTTGTACTTATGAATGTATATAGTACACTTTCATCCTTAGTCACAATGGGTTGTATAGGAATATTTGTTGATATCCAAGCTGTCATTTTGTCTCTAAGGATACTCATACTAAAATCTGTATATATGTGCTATAAGATTGACAAAAAAACCCGACCTCTAGCACGGTTATCACATTTACAATTAAATAGTAGAACAAAAACATTCTCTTATCAATGCAGACATTTATTAATGAACATCAGATGTTTGTGTAAATTTAAAATCAATTTAAGTCGAGTGCACAGTAGAAAATCTTAAGCACTGTGTTTTTTAATCAACGTTGGTTCGTCGGGGCATGCGAAGGTGACCTCAATGCCGTTGTCCAACCATGGTCGAGACCAAATGGACACATTGCACCTCTTGGTCTTGGCATCTTTATCCACGAGATCAGCATCGATTTTGGTTAAGGTTCCAGAAACAACTTGTCTAGAAGCCGTGTAAACTTTGCCCAACCTAAGGAAAAAAACAAAATAATTAATAGGCAATTTGTTTAAATAGGTGCAAAGACAATACAATATAGTTTAGATGCCTTAAGTACTTATATGGAAATGTACGATATATCAGATTGTTCTCAAAAGATGGGAACTAATGGGAAATTCTAGTGTGCAAGTCGTCGATTTTCTAACATCTGTCATGTTTTATTTTACGCACCGATAAATAAGCTAAGAAAGCGTTTTATTCAAAACGGTGCCTTAAGCACCGATAAATAACTTAACATGAAATTTAAATTTTTTTATGAAAAATTTTTGGAATTATCTTGCTTATTGAGCAGAGTATAAGAAATCGCACCTTATTTTAAACATTTTGAATTTCATGTTAGCTAATTTATCGGCGCGTAGAATAAAACAGGGCAATCGTCTATAGAGACCTTTCATATGAGTCATTCCATGTTATACGTTTCTCATCGTTAGCTTTGATTACTTCGGCTAGAGTATCATATACGATAGGACTATATTTTTGGTTAGAGGTCTTCAAAAGAAGAATAATTGATATCACCCTTAGTTATAAATTTATCGGAAGTTAAAGATTAAAAAAAATTGAAAATTGGAAAAAATACCGAGTTTTTTGTAAAATGAGATATAAATAGATATATAATAAAAAATTGAAAAAATTAAATAAAATCTTTCCATAACTTTTAAAATTTTACATTTTCATTGTTAGTAACTAATTGGACGAAAAAATCAGAAAACTTATAGAGGACGTCAAAATAATTCGATATAACACTTAATTATAGATTTATCGAACGTTGAAGTTTAAAAAAATCGACAAAAAAATCAGTATAATTTTGTAAAATGTGATAAATGTTAAAAAATTTTTATAACTTTCGAGTTCCAAAAAACTGATTTTGATTGAAAATATAAAAAACAGGCAAAAAATCGATGACTGAAGTAGTTATCGAGATATTGTACATTGTTCCCGAAAAGGTGTACTAAGCTAATGTGAAAAAATGTAAATGATTAACTCAAAACCAGAATTCAGTATTCAGCAATTGGAGTAATATCGCTGCATTTCACATTGTGGACGACAATTCGAGGCCGAAAAAAAGAGGCGTCCTCGTCCACATCCACTTTTACAAACCCAGCAAAAAAGAGCACCCAAAGAAGTGAAAAAGATGTTCATCTTGTGATTCGGAAGTAGTGAATATTGGGATCTTCACCAATGAATTTAACATGGAGTTGTCATAGGAGGGAAGTCATTTATTTCGAATGACTTAAAAGTTATGTTAAGTGTTGCAAAGGAAGCACTCTTTCACTAGTTAAAAAATCCGCCGCTACCGGGGGTAGAACAGCGGACCTTGTGGTTGCTACCACGGCTCTCTAACCATCTCAGCTATCCTCTGTGGTGAATGATGAATAACTAAAGCAAACCATTTCGTTTGTTAGAACTGACAATAGGAAACTTAACAAAATATTTATTTAGTATGAATTAATATATATATAAAGAGTGATTTTTTTGAGGTTAGGATTTTCATGCATTAGTATTTGACAGATCACGTGGGATTTCAGACATGGTGTCAAAGAGAAAGATGCTCAGTATGCTTTGACATTTCATCATGAATCGTCTTACAAACGAACAACGCTTGCAAATTATTGAATTTTATTATCAAAATGCGTGCTCTGTTAAGAAAGTTCAGTGCGCGCTTCCATTTTATGGTCAGTTTAATCGACCCACTGAAGCGGCTATTCGGGCTATTGTGACTAAATTTCGCACCAAATTTACATTGTTGGACATTAAACCACCAACACGCTTACGTAGAGTGCGAACTGAAGAAAATATCGCAGCTGTATCGGCCAGTGTTAATGATGACCACCAATTTTCGATTCGTCGCCGTTCGCACCAATTGGGTCTCTGTTACTCAAAAACGTGGAAATGCCAAAATTGGACTAAGCGGATGGACCACCTAAGACGCAGCCGCGGTCAACATTTAAATGAAATTATCTTCAAAAAGTAAATGTCATGGACCAATCTAACGTTTCAAATAAAGAACCGATGAGATTTTGCAAATTTTATGCGTTTTTTTTTTTTAAAAAAAAGTTATCAAGCTCTTAAAAAATCACCCTTTATATATATATATATATATATATATATATATATATATATATATATATATAAAGGGTGATTTTTTAACAGTGTGAATGCTGATGCAAGATTGCAGAAAAACTGCTGTTATGGCAGAAAAACGGCTGTAATAGCAGAAAATTGCCTGTTGATAGGCAGCAGATAATGTCTGCTGTTAATAACACACTTTTTTCTTTAAGTGTAGGATATTATTTGATATTTTATAGAAACAATTACAAGAATGATGCTGGTTCTCAAATAATGAAATTTCTAGAGTACAGAAAGAGAATAATGTTTATAATGGGGGACCGTAAAAAGTCTATAATAATATTTACATTGGTTGAATTTTCTGGAGAATATAGAGAATATGTCTATACGTAAAAGATCTAAGGATAAAGGAAGAAGTTATGACTCTCTTTGTAGACGCAAAAGATTTTTTCAAAAATCCAGATTTTTTAATTTTTTGGTTAAATAACGCAAAAAACTGAAATGCAAATTAGATAACAAAATATGTTGTTTTATTTGGCAATAGCTGTGATCGTAACGAAGAAATCAATGCAAAATATCTATGGATAAATATGAAAGTTATGACCCACTTTGCAAATTTTTAAAAAAAGTAAACAATTTTAGATTAAATAGCGCGAAAACCCAATTTCTATATTAGACAAAAGAAAATTTTTATGATAGCTGATATCTTAGTGAAGAAAACAAGATTCATTTAAATAAAATCTATGGATTAATGTAGAAGTTGATGTATGATTAAATTAAATTAAGGAAAAACTTAGTAAAAAATGACACACGAATCCAAAGACTTTCTTCAAATGTGTCTGGTTTTCGTCGAGAAGATTCCTGCTATTATAAAATATAACAAAATATTCTCTATTTTACCACAAAATTAAAAATCATGATTTTACGTTGAAGTGCAGTACCATTACATGAAAATGTTAAATTTTTAATATAGCCAAACCAAACAAATAAAAGTATTGAAAATGTAATAATTTTATAAATAAATATAAAATTTTAATTATTTTTAACCACCCTTATAAGGCAAAGCTATGTTTACTCTATATATATGTCGAAATAATACTTCAAGTCTGTCCAAAAAGTATATGTATATAAGGCAGCAATCTTCAAAAAAGCTTAAATACCCTAAATATACCCAATATCAAGCAAATATATGCAAACCCATTCAAAACATGTTTAAATACTTAAATATTAGAGGTCCTTGTGAGGGAATTTTTTTCCCTTTCCACCGATTTCGCCCAGTTGGAATCCCAAACGATATACGGCTATAAGACGCATTTGGGGAAAAATTGGACCTCCTAGCTCCTTTAGGTCCCAGCGTGCTATCAACAGACGGACATGGCTAGATCGTCTAAGAATTTTTTCACGATCAGGAATATATATATTTTATAGGGACTCAGGTCGATATTTTTGGCCAAGGACGATTGGTATTGAATTTGGAGGATAACGGTTCAGATTTAGATATAGCCTCCATACAAATATACCTATAATTTACACTATTACTGCTCGAGAATACACATTTTACATGGGATCATGACCACATTTTCAGGATCGTGTTATATTTGAACTAGAAACAGCTCACGACAAAGTGGACCACATGGGTCTATGTTTTGCTATAGCCTCCATACAAATGTGCATCCGATTTGCAATATTACTGATCTAAAATGCACATTTTACATCGGATCTTGATCAAATTTCCCACACAATGTTACATTTCTACTAGACCTACATTTCTAACACCTATTTTGAAAACCAGCTATATAGGTCAATGTTTTGGTATAGCCCCCATATAAATGGACCCCCAGTTTACACTATTATCGCTCTAGAACCCACATCTTACATTGGATCTTGCAGATATATATTTCAATAGAGAATACCGTCTTTGAAAGTGATCTATAAGGGCCCACTAGGAAATTTGAACTTAAACTAGTAAATGCTTTGAACTTGAACCAAGTAAATATTTACTCAAACTGAGTATAATTGCAGTAATTTTTTTCCTCAAATCAAATACATTTATACTAAATCTAAATAACATTTTTCCGAAGCCACTTGAAAAGACTTTTGACATGGTCGAAATCATGATCGTGGTAGTCTGCAGCCAAGTAATAAATGTCACCATGCCATTTGTAAATAAATTTGCATTCTATTAAATATAGAAGCAAAATGGTCTTGAGTCAGAACAATATCCCAGTTCAAATCAAATATTGATTACAGACCAAAAAAATGCAAACGAAAAAACTAAAACAAATGAGCGTTGGCACGGCAGAAGTATTGCTGGGTAACTATACCTGCATATACACATACTTACATATGCAACTCAATGAGATGCTTGTAAGGTGGCATGTGTGCTTTATTACTTGGTGCGATTTTTTAAACGCAAATTCGGCAAGTGAGTTGTGCTTCTCGTTCGTTTGTGAGAATCATCTCCTTATAGAGGCCGGGTTTGATGTTGAAAAGTCGCTGCGAAGCCACTTGAAAAGACTTTTGACATGGTCGAAATCATGATCGTGGTAGTCTGCAGCCAAGTAATAAATGTCACCATGCCATTTGTAAATAAATTTGCATTCTATTAAATATAGAAGCAAAATGGTCTTGAGCCAGGACAATATCCCAGTTCAAATCAAATTTTCATTTTCAAATCTAAGTACATTTTTTTCTAAATTTAAGTAAAACTTTCCTATGACTTTGGAATAAGGAAACTTTACCCTTACTTAGTTAATTTTTCTACTTTTAAGGAAATTTTTGGACTAAATTGGAGTATGGATTTTACTCAAATTTTGTAAAGTTATTTTTCTGAGTGTGGGTTTAGTAACGTTTTGATTACTAAACCCACACTATATACGCAGGGAGTGGTGTAGGGTATTATATAGTCGGCCCCGCCCGACTTTAGCCTATCCTTACTTGTTTTATATTATTTTGGTCATTGCACTTGAATCACTCAATCTCTTTTTCAGTCATTTTCATATTTAGATAACCGGTGTTTGCACATTTACACACTTCGCCACAAATATTCACACTTCGAACCAATTTTTTTGTTCCGTAGTCTAGTGCAATGGAAAACTCATGCATAACCTACTTGTAATTGGGTCCATCGCCTGCAGCCAGTTTAGTCAAAGACGTATTCAATTCCTCTTCAGCTTCTTTAAGATCAGTAACAGGCGCAACACCTCCCACAATCTGAGGAGAGAGTTCAACATTTTCACCCAAAAATATAAAATTCTGTATTCGATTATTAACTTACATTCTCCGGCCAGGCCGTGGCAATGGCGACAATCAAGCCCAACAAAACAACAACTTTGATAGCGATCATTTTTTAATTGTAGTATATAGAGCTATTGTTTAAAGCGCGGAATGCTGACTTCTCCACAAGACTGTAATTGCAACTGATGAGTTGTTCTATAAAACAGAACGTATTTATACAATTATGGATGCAAATGATTATACGCTTCGAGTTTGCCTACTGAAATGCAAATCAATGTAACAACATTTTCATTGTTTTCATGAAAAATAACAGTAACAATTTTTTTGACAATAAAAATTCAAACAAGCCGCAGTGCCGCAGTGTGAAAATTATATGTTTGTTGATGTAAAGACCTATAATTTTCACAAATTATGAAATTCAGTCATATGTAAAAATAAAAACATATGTACCTGTCAAAATAGTAGGTCAAAAGGACGTTCGTATGTGTTAATAAATTCAATATTTTTTATTTTTATAGAATTTATTAACACATACGAACGTCATAATTGAACGTTTTTTACTTCTCCTGAAAACTTATGCAAATGTGGGTTTTGTCATTTTGCATTTTAGGTGACGATATGTGGAATTCTCTGCCAAACGGATTAAAGAAAAAGTATTGGTTTTAAAATATTTTT
The DNA here is from genome assembly GCA_947397865.1 of Polietes domitor. NCBI lineage: Eukaryota > Metazoa > Arthropoda > Insecta > Diptera > Muscidae > Polietes > Polietes domitor. Next base: position 142,140,355 of record OX377618.1, read on the forward strand.
TGTTGATTATAAAGCTAATACGCCCAATGGTGGGTGGAGTTTGGAGTGAGCGATATTTTCTATATTCCAAAACTTCTGACATAGTTAAGATATTTTGCTTTTAAAGAAATTTTCTTAGGGATTTAAAAAAATACAATATAATTCAAAAAACAAGTAAGGAAAGGCTAAAGTCGGACGGGGCCGGCTATATGATACACTCCACTTTCTATCCGAATACAATTCAATTCGGTAAATATAGAAAACGGGAAGGATTTTTGTATGTTTCCTAATCATAGGCTATGACATGACCCAATTTGTCAAATCGAGAAGAATATTTGTATCGGGGCTATATCCAAACATTGAATGATGTGACCCACTTACACAATATGTTCTTCCAGTTCAATTATAACGTATTATGCTCAATTTGAAGAAATTCGGTGAAAATACTTGGTTTCTGGAGCGGAAAAAGTCAAGTCGAGAACGAAATTTGTTTGAACCGATTTCTGATTTTCACCATGGGAGTTTCTAGTGGAAACATAAGATATTTTGCCAAATTTTTTTAATAAGATCTGTTGAAATATGTGGTTTCTAGATCAGAAAAAGTCAAATCGGGAGTGAAATTTAAATGGGAGATATATGTAAATCTGAACCGATCTGACCTATTGTTACCACAGGTGTTCCTAGTTTAAATATAAGATGTTTTGCCAAATTTGAAGACAATCTGATAAAATATGTGGTTTCTAGAGCGGAAAAAGTTAAATTGAGAACAAAATTTGTATGGGAGTTATATCTACATCTGAACCGATCTGACTAACTTTTAGCACAGATGTTTTCAGTTGAATTATAAGGTACTGTGCCAAATTTGAAGAATATTGGTTAAAATGGTTAAAATATGTGATCTCTAGAGCGCAAAAGGTTAAATGGAGAACGAAATTTGTATTGGAGCTATATCTAAATCTGAACCGATCTGGTCCAAATTCACCATAGATATTTCCAGTTTAATTATAAGGTACTGTGCCAAATTAGAAGCAAATAGAGTAAAAATAGGGAGTGAAATTCGTATGGGGGCTATATCTAAATCAGAACCGATTTTCTTCAAATTAAATAACGTTCCTTCTTATCCCGAAAAACTTCATTGTGCAAAGTACAATTGCGACCTGTATCGTGATTACAACAATAGATGGACAGACGGACATTACTAAATCGATTCAAAAAGTAATTCTAAGTCGATCGGTATAATTAAAATTGGGTCTATCTCCCTTCCTTTTGGGTGTTACAAACAAATGCACAAAGACATAATACTCTCGTGGAGTGTATAAAAATATACTATATATTTTTGTATGAACTAATGCCCCCTTCGATTTTAATTAATTTGTTTATGCAAGTGCCCAATGTGTTTACTTTCAATTGATTCGATTTTCCGACTAGATATAATTTTTCACATATTTTTTACAATTTCCACATAATGATGATATTTACCTTTAAAGGTAACTTCTTAAGGATTTATGAATTCACTCACTCTTTTTTAATGGCAAATACCTATAAAATAATAAAAACAAGTGCTTGTTTTTTAAATTATTTTCGAACTATCAAAAATCACTCTACTATTACTATAAACGCAGCTAAGAAATATTTTAACTACGAACTTTTTACGTACTTTTCTATATCGTCACCAGAAATCCAAAAAGACGCAACAAGCATTTTCATAACTTTACAGGAGAAACAAAAAACGTTGTAAAATCTTGAATACTTAACCAATTAACCAATTTTTGTTATGAATGGTTTAATATTTACGGCACATTTATTTGTAAAAAAATATTTATATTTTCTTACTATGGTCGTTTTATGTGTGATACGTTTTTTGGTCTATCAATTGTGAAACAAGAAGACGTATCATCAATGCAAATTATGAAGAACATTGTGAGCCACATGTTTTTCCTCATTTGAATGGTTTTTAGACTGCATTATAATAAAAAAGATTTTTAAACATATTTTTATAAAAACAAATTTTTTAGAGGAAACTTCAAGTAACAAAAAAATAATTTTTTTTCAGATAAAGTAATTCATAGTTTGACTGAAAGTAATTTAAAAATATAGTATTAACGTAACTTAAATTATGGTTCGAAAGGTAAATCATAGTAAAAGTAATGACAATCCCCCGGATGCAGGGATCTCAGATTATTTTGTACCTCTATCGCCAAATCATTTGTCAGAAATCGCCAAAAACCGCCAAATTTAAACAACTTCAGTTTTGTTAAAAAATCGACAAATTCCATTTTATATTTAGTTCTTGTAAAAAATCATTAAAAATATACTTTGTCTTCTTTATGAAGCAGTTTCTAATATTGAGTTGATCTCTTTCTCCCGTTTTCATGGCCCAATGTCTCCTAAATATTATTTCAGGTATTTTAAATTAAACGAAAAAGAAACAAATCTGAATAAATGGATATTGATGCATTTTGAAAAATCTGTGTTCGTTCAAAAACATCGTCTAAGCAGCACACAAAGAGCTCGTATCTAAAATATTTCTTATCTACGTTTTATAGAATTCAATTAATATTTGAGTGATTTTTGATCGTTCGCCTCAGAAGAACGAAAATAATTTCAAAAAACAGGCCCTAAGTAAGCTTTAGTCGGTTAAACCGACTTTTATATACCCTCACTCTCAGAGAATATTTATACGGAAGTTATAAGGAATTAAATTTAAGGTAGGGCAGGATAATTTGTTTGGAAGGTACTAGGAGGTTCGGATCACATGGTCCCAGCATCCACATTTATAAAACAAATGTAAAAACGTGATCAAATATCAAGTTATAGTGGATTCCATGCACTAGTATAGAAGTTATGAAGGATTTAATATTACCTAGGAAAGAGACAATCGTGAGGGAGGTACAAGAAGGGGCGTGGCTAAATCGTATATATTTTTTAGGTTTAAAGTGATTATAAAAACATTTTCAAATATCAAATTGCAAATGTTGCAATAGCAGAAAAGTGTCTGCTGATAGGCAGCAGATAATCGCTGTTTTTTTATTAACCGACTTGTTCTCTAAGCGTATAACTTCTTTTTTTCAAATAGTTGCTTGAAATTACATACATACATATATATTTTGAAGAAATATTACACAAAAAATTATCGAATTCCTCGGCGCTTGACCCCTCTCCAGGCCCCGCATTTTTTCTATGCAGAAAATTGGATATGCTTCTTCACAAAGTATGGGCCTAAATATGATGTCTAATGAGTTTTTAATTTATACAGGAGTTACATGAGTAACAGGATGTTTACTCTAAATCTTTATGCTCATATTCCGATTAAATAAAAATATTTGGAAATGTTTATTCATTTTTTTAATCTTTAATATGTATAAATTCGAATAACAAATACAGCTTTTTTGTACTCTATGAAATGCAAGACGAAAAACATGACAAAACAAGTAAGGAAGGCTAAAGTCGGGCGGGGCCGACTCTATGATACATTCCACTTTCTATCCGAATACAATTCAATTCGGTGAAAAAGTGAAAACGTGAAGGTTTTTTGTATCCTGTAAATGCATGTGTTTGAAAAAAAATGTTAAATCGAAAAGGACATTTGTATGAGGATATATTGAAACCTGGAACGAAATATGTGAAATATAAAGTGTATAGTTTGACCAAAATCGGTTAAACTTTTGGGAGCAACATTTGTATATGGGCAATATTTAAATCTGAACAGATCTTACCCACTTTCACCATAGTTTTGTTTAGTTGGACTATAAGATATTGTGCCAATTTAAAAAAATCGGGTACAATATGTGGTTTCTATACCGCAAAAGTCAAATCGGGAGCAACATTTGTATGGGGGCTATATCTAAATCTGAATCGATCTAGCCCGCTTTAGCCACAGGTGTTTCTAGTCAGATTATAAGATGTTGTGCCAAATTTAAAGAATATCGAGCACAATATGTGGCTTTTAAAGAGGCAAAAGTCAAATCGGGAGCGACATTTATATGGGGGCTATATCTAAATCTGAACCGATATTACCAAATTTAAAGAAAGTCGAGTACAATATGTGGTTTCTAGAGCGGAAAATGTCAAATCGGGAGAGTCATTTGTATGGGGCTATATCTAAATCTGAACCGATCTTACCCAATTTTTGCATAGGTGTTTCTAGTTCGATTATAAGATGTTGTGCCAAATTTAAACAAAATCGAGTGCAATATGTGGTATTTAAAGCGGAAAAAATCAAATCGGGAGCGACATTTATATGGGGCTATATCTAAATCTGAACCGATCTTAACAAATTTCAGCATAGGTATTTCTAGTAAGATTATAAGATGTTGTGCCAAATTTAAAGACAATCTGATACAATATGTGGTTTCTAGAGTGGGAAAAGTCAACTCGGGAGCGAAATTTGTATGGGAGCTATATATAAATCTGAACCGATCTGACCTATATTCACTATGGGTGTTTCTAGTGGAAATATAAGATGTTTTACAAAATCTGAAGACAATCCGATACAATATGTGGTTTCTAGAGCGGAAAAAGTCAAATCGGGAGCGAAATTTGTATGGGAGCTATATATAAATCTGAACCGATCTGACCTATATTCACTATGGGTGTTTCTAGTGGAAATATAAGATGTTTTACAAAATCTGAAGACAATCCGATACAATATGTGGTTTCTAGAGTGAAAAGAGTCAAATCGGGAGTGAAATTCGTATGGGAGCTATATCTAAATCTGAACCGATTTACTTCAAATTAAATAGCGTTCGTTCTTATCCCGAAAAACTTCGTTGTGCAAAGTTTCATTTGGTTCTGTCTAAAATTGCGACCTGTATCGTGATTACAAGAATAGATGGACGGAAGGACGGACGGACGGACGGACAGACCGACAGACGGACATTGCAAAATCGATTCAAAAAGTGATTCTAAGTCGATCGGTATAATTAACAATTGGTCTATCTCTCTTCCTTTCGGGTGTTACAAACAATTGCACAAAGACATAATACTCTCGTGGAGTGTATAAAGATTCAGTAAGTTAAAACTCATTTCTTATTGTTTCGCAACTTTAAAGTAGGTTTTAAAATACACGCAGAGAAAAAATGCATTACGTAGAAACGAAATTTTAGACACGTGAACATTGTTTTTGAGTTTCGTTTGTGGGAAAATTAGTTTGTTTGCGGTAAACATGTCATCAGTTGTTGTAAATGAACAGAGACAAATATGTTTACATATCGAGGGCTTATATTCATAAGTGGCTATGAACGAACCATTTTCTCGATAATGAGTTTTTGATGCCAAACTATTCTCAGATTTGGATGTCATCTGTCATATAAATTTTGAGAAGAAATTTTGTTCTAAAGAATTTTTTCTGATTTGGCTATCTATTCACACGTTGATTTGTGACTGCAAAAGTGGCTATGAACATTAAAATAATATAAATAATATAGTTCAAAAATGGAGCAGCATATAACCGATGGTTGTAATTCGCTACAACGATTTTGTTTAAAACATTTTTCTTGATTTAGGACATATCGTACTATCAAATTTAATGTTAATGTTAATAGCATTTTGGTTCCCAAGTTATTAGGCTAAAATAGGATAAATAGTGGCTGTAAAATCAAAAATTGTTAAAAGTTTCTTTAGAAAAAGCCGCGTAACTTTTTATCATATTGATAATACCAAAATATTTTTATGGCATATGATTGCTGACTTCATTCGGAATATTTGTGTCAGAGAAAGTGTAAATATAAGCAATTGCAACCGCGAATTTTGGATTCGTCAACAATTGCAGCGATTTTCGCCACTGACTTCATGAATGTTACAAGCGACATTGGTTCTTAATACACAAACAAAAATTCAGTCGGATCATGTGTGAAAATCATTTTAGCCATATTTGCCGCGAAAATGAAAATTTTCCAAAAATATCCAATTTGTATTTTTTGTTTTCCGTGCCCTACCGCAATATCCAATTTTTGTAAAAAATTCGGAAAAAGGGATAAAAATGGTACCAATCTGACGGATGAACCTGGAATCTTTAAATTCGCCGTGTACATTCCAGAAAATGCATTTTCTACACAACATTGCCAACATTTCATAAAAAATGTTATCGAGTTTACAATAAGCATTTGATCATTTATGGCTATGTGCTTAATTCAACATTCATAGTGCTCAATTTTTAACGTGCAAAAGTGGCTATGAACCATAAAACCGTGAATAATAGAAAATTTCGAAAACTTTTTAATCGTAGCAAGTAGTAATCCTGTTTAGATTAAACTGTAGAAGAATGATTAATAATTACTCGTAAAATTAAGGAGAAAATCTGTTTTTTTGCTCTCCTGAAAAGTTGTGTTTTTATTCACAGCCACTTATGAATATAAGCCCTCGATAGATCAAACAGTTTTCTTCGATTGTCGAAATGGATTTGTATTATCATTACAAACTCCCAAAACATTTAGAAGTAACAGAAACGTTTGTTGTTTCATATGTGATGAAAATAGGTCACATCGGTTCAGATTTAGATACAGCTCCATAAAAATGTCGCATCGCAAATGTTACAAACCACACATTACAAACGGAATATATGAATAGCCACACCATATTATATTTGGCTTGTGAACATCTGTTGTGGAAGTGGAATATGTGGGTCAATGTTTTGATATAGCCCTTATACAAATGTCCAAATCGATTTCTATACTCAGAGATGGGTATATCATTCGTTTGAATTGAAAGAAATTTAAAAATGCAAATTGTATTTCATTTAAAAATTTAAAGTATTACTTTCTTTTCTATAAGTAACAAATGTCTACATAAAAAATTCTTAGGTCACTACAATACTTTTTCGCAGATTTTTACATAATTATTAATTTAGAGGTAAATTGCTATTCAATGATTTCATTCCAATTAGATATACTACAAATTGGTCCAAAGTTTGGCACTCATAGTTAAGCTACGAGTTAGCATCAAGCAAATTATTTACTTTTATTAAGAATGTTTTTAGATTTCATTATGATATCATGGCGATTCTTACCCAATAAGCACAAAGTCGGACTCGGATCCGATTCGGATCCGATTTGAGTCCGACATCTCGGTTTCTCGCTTTCTCTGTTCCGATTCGGATCCGATTTGAGTCCGAGATGTCGGACTCCGCTTTCTCTGTTCCGATTCGGATCCGATTTGAGTCCGAGATGTCGGACTCCGCATTCTCTGTTCCGATTCGGATCCGATTTGAGTCCGAGATGTCGGACTCCGCTTTCTCTGTTCCGATTCGGTTCCGATTTGAGTCCGAGATGTCGGACTCCGCTTTCTCTGTTCCGATTCGGATCCGATTTGAGTCCGAGATTTCGGACGCTTTCGATTCAGGTTTGCAGTAAAAATTTGGAGTTTTATTTTTATATTTATTAATGAATTTATTTATTATTTTGAATTTATTACTTAGTATATATGTGGTGAAATAAGCAACAATTAGATGAAAAGTAATATGACATTAAAATTTAATATATTAATAAGTATATGACTCATATGTAACAGACATCATATTAGTGTATAAGACCAGCGGAGCAAAAAATACTTCCAATATGCAATGGACAGATTTACGAAAAAAACAAAATATAACAACCCAATAAGCACATCGGATCCGACTTCTCTGATTTGGTTTCGAGATCGGGTCCGATTTCGGTTCGAGATCGGTCACGAGAACGGGAGCAATTCCCTCTTCGATATCGGACCGAGAATTGAGTCCGATTTCGAAATGATATCGGACCCGAACTCAAAACGATGTCGGAACCAACATCGAAGTGAGTTCGGATCCGATATCATTTCGAAATCGGACTCAATTCTCGGTCCGATATCGAAGAGGGAATTGCTCCCGTTCTCGTGACCGATCTCGAACCGAAATCGGACCCGATCTCGAAACCAAATCAGAGAAGTCGGATCCGATTCGGATCCGATGTGCTTATTGGGTATCTACACTTTTTTAAAATTACTAAAAAATTTTTTATTAAATCTCCAAACATTTATTGTAGTACACTATTGCTCTGGTTAAATGTGAAGAAGTGGTATCCGTCAAATAAAATGAAACTTTTCCGAACAATTTGGTGTCCATTAACCTTTGTTGGAAATTCAAGAAAGTGTACACGATTTTTTATGTAATTTTCGTGTTTTTACTGCAAAATTACCATTTCAGAAGAGTTATTTTAAAAAGAACTTAAAAATTCTGCATTTTATTGCTTCAGAAAGTGTAGAAGGTTTTAAAAAAGTATATGTTCGAAATCTCTCTGGGGAGGGGGGGAGGTTGAACATCCAAACCGCCCCCCTTGCGACCAGCCCAATCTGACAAATTGATTGTCCACAATAAAATAATAATAATAACATTGATAAGTAATAATTAAAATAGACGCAACTTGGAATAAACAAAACTTCATTCTTTATTAATTTGAATATATAATTTCCAAATTGAATAAATCCTTAAATACGGTCTTCATTATCATTATAGTTAGGAACCATCATATCGAATTCTTTGTAATTTTCGCGGCGCAAATTTTCAACTTCATTTACTTACGACAGTGTCAGGAGCGGAAGTTACAGGAACGGAAGTGCATATTGCTGTCGAAAGACTGACTCTTTCATTCAAAACAAGGAAGAACAGATTTTTACTAATAATATTGAAACAAAGTATTATAGAATAAATAAATACATTACACAATTTTACCTTTTTTACTTGTTTGTTCTATTTTTTATAGCTTGCATCTAAACGAAGAAAAGAAAAATCTATTCTATTCACATAATTCGACGAAACGGGTCAAAAGTTTTCACATACAAGCATTATTAAATACCGGGAATTCCGCTGTTTTTGAAATAGGGTATATCACATATTGATTATTGACTCTTGAGGTCAGACTAGCAATCGCAAATCTATAAAAGTAATCATATTCCAGTTCCACAAATTGATCGCATAGCAGCAAGCAGTGCAATTAATCGATGCATACACCATAGCGAGTCCATTAAGTACATATATAGGTATGTATGTATGTATATGCATGATTAATATAAGATATTGTAAACAATAAAGAAAGCTCATGGAAAGCAGGATGATAAGAGTCGGTTGAAAGAGCAAATACCCGCATTTGAATATGAGCAATGTTCAACTTGTAGTAATACTAGGACAGGTCGGGGTGTACTGGCACATATACGTATTCGAACGAAAGTTAATTTGTCTTCCCATATTCAGTTATCTCAAGGGGGGCTAATTTTGATTTGGATCACACGATATTAGGACTAGAGTGAAATAGGATAAATGTTGGCTGTAAAGTCAAAAATTGTCAAAAGTGCCTTCAGAAAAACCTTCGTAATTGTTTATCATATAGAGAATAACAACATATTTTTTGGCGCATAATTGCAGACTAAATAGGAAATATTTGTGACAGTATAGTTTCAGATACCCAGATAGTTGGAAAGATCGCGAGAAAAGTATTCAACATTTGTTTCACTTAGTACATATAATGCTCCCTTCGACCAAAATATAGAAACGTTGACCCACAGTAAAAAGATAGTCAGACCAGTTGGACTATAAGTTTATTCTGCAAAAATGGTCTGTTCAACATGCGCTTTCAGAATTATAGGGTTGCTATTCTGTTCCAATAAAAAAGTCTTATTTTGTTGAACAATATAACAATTTCAAATTTCCCCCTTAAAAATAAACAGACTGCCTGTTTAAGGGGGAAATTTGAAATAGTTGCAATTTAAACATTATAAACATTAAAGTTAGTTTCGCGCCAAATGTTTGTAACACCAAGAAATAATCAAGCTAGACCCACCTTTAAGTATACCGATCAGCTTAGAATCACCAACTGAGCCGATTTAACGATGTCGGCCTGTCCGTCCGTCCGTCTGCTGTTCATCTAAGCTTGTTCGCACTCAACAGGTTGCAATTGTTGTCCGATTGTCATGAAACTTGGCAGAAGTTATTTTTTCTGGCCAAGGACCATCGGTATTGAATTTGGAGGAAATCGGTTCAGATACAAATGTCGCTCCCGATTTCACTTTTCCGCTTTAGAAACCACATATTGTACCCGATTTTCTTTAAAATTGGCAAAACATTTTATAATCGAACTAGAAACACCTATGCTGAAAGTGGGTAAGATCGGTTCAGATTTAGATATAGCCCCCATACAAATGTCGCTCCCGATTTCACATTCTCCGCTTTAGAAACCGCATATTGTACACGATTTTCTTTAAAGTTGGCACAACATTTTATAATCGAACTAGAAACACCTACGCTGAAAGTGGGTAAGATCGATTCAGATTTAGATATAGTCCCCATACAAATGTCGCCCCCGATTTGACTTTTTCCGCTCTAAAATCCACATATTGTACCCGATTTTCTTTAAAATTGGCATAACATCTTATAATCCAACTTAAAGCACCTATGGTGAAAGTGGGAAAGATCGGTTTAGATTTAGATATAGCCCCCATACAAAAGTCGCTCCCAATTTAACATTTTCCGCTCTAGAAACCACATATTGTACCCGATTTTCTTTAAAATTGGCACAACATCTTATAATCGAACTAAAAAACCTATGGTGAAAGTGGGTAAGATCGGTTCAGATTTAGATATAGCCTAAATACAAATGTTGCTCCCGAATGTTTAACCGATTTTGGCCAAACTTTACATATTATATTTCACCAATAAACATACATGGTGAAAGCGGGCCACATCGTTCCAGGTTTCAATATACCCCCATACAAATGTCCTTTCCGATTTTAATTTTTTTGTCAAACACATAAATTTGCAGGATGCAAAAATCCTTCCCGATTTCACTTTTTTACCTAATTGAATTGTAATGAGATAGAAAGTCCGTCCGTCTTTAGCCCTTCCTTACTTGTATGGGAGATGCCCATATGTCCATACTTTGGTATAACCCAAATCGGCCCCATTCGGATCTATTATAGCTCTAGAAACTACATCTTACATCGGATCTTCATCAAATTTTACAGATCATTATATTTTTCAACTAGGAATACCTACCGTGAATGACAAATATATAGGCCCATGTTTTGGACCAGGCCCAAAATGTTGTTATAGGTCCCCTTTTGAAATGTCGGTGCGATTCATCCTATTACTACTGTATAATTTGTATTTGTCTGTCGGATAATTGGATCAATTACCATATTATTAACAATATTCGTTAAATATGACTAAAGATGAATTTATAGTAGCTGTATAATTTATATGAACTACATAAAATTGCTTCCATAAAATATCTGGGTTTAGTAATCAAAGCGAGGTATATACGCAGGGAGTGGTGTAGGGTATTATATAGTCGGCCCCGCCCGACTTTAGCCTTTCCTTACTTGTTAACACACATTCTTCTTTTTCATTTGATATTCATATCGGCTTTGTATGACTAGCAAAAGTACGAACATAAATTTTTGCAACATCCATATCCTTTGGAAATAAAGTCCTGTAAAAAGGAGAAAAGATCACCAAATGATTAATCGATCTCCGGTTTCAGCAGCAATGAAAAAAACGTGAAATTGTCGTACGGTCTTATATACAAATTTGATTTAATTCATCTAACAGAACGCAAGGTTTTACAGAAAACAAAATTTAATTGATGATGGATTGATTTTTATTTGTGTGATATACGATCTGTAAACAGTAAGAAAACATACAATTAGAGATATTTATGTAGTAGCAATTCAATTTGATTATATGTCTCATATAATCAAATTGAATTAAGAAAAAAATTAAATTAAATTAAAACAAGTAAGGAAAGGCTAAAGTCGGGCGGGGCCGACTATATGATACACTCCACTTTCTATCGGAATACAATTCAATTCAGTAAAAAAGGGAAAACGGGAAAAATTTTTGTATGTTTCCTTGTCACAGGCTAATATGACCTGGTCCAATTTGTCAAATCGAGAATAATATTTGTATCGGGGCTATATCCAAACATGGAATGAAGTGACTAACTTTCACAATAAGTTCTTCCAGTTGAAGTAGAACGTGTTATGCTCAATTTTAAGAAATTCTCTGAAAATACGCGTTTTCTGGGGGAACGAAATTTGTATGAGAGGTGTTGTAAATCTGAAACGATGTGACCAATTTTCACCGTGTGTGTTTCTAGTTGACTTATAAGATATTTTGCAAGACTTGAAGAAGATCTGTTAAAATATGTGGTTTCTAGAGCAGAAAAAGTCAAATCGGGAGCGAAATTTGAATGGGAGCTATATATAAATCTGAACCGATCTGACTTGTTTTCACCATAGGTGTTCCTAGTTTAAATATAAGATGTTTTGCCAATTTTGAAGAAGATATGTTAAAATATGTGGATTCTAGAGCGGAAAAATTCAAATTGGGAACGGAATTTGGATGGGAGCTATATATAAATCTGAACCGATCTAACACATTTTTAGCACAGGTGTTCCTATTTGAACTATAAGATGTTTTGCCAATTTTGAAGAAAATCGTTTGAAATATGTGGTATCTTGAGTGAAAAAAGTCAAATCGGGAGTGAAATTCGTATGGGGGCTATATCTAAATCTGAACCGATTTTCTTCAAATTAAATAGCGTTCGTCCTTGTCCCGAAAAACTTCGTTGTGCAAAGTTTCGTTTAGTTCTGGCTACAATTGCGACCTGTATCGTGATTACAACAATAGATGGACAGACAGACGGACAGACAAACGGACAGACAGACAGACGGACATTGATAAATCGACTCAGAAAGTGATTCTAAGCCGATCGGTATAATTAACAATGGGTCTATCTCCCTTCCTTTTGGGTGTTACAAACAAATGCACAAAGACATAATACTTTCGTGGAGTGTATAAACACATTTTACACAGTGTAAGAAGTAAGAAATAAACATAAAATTGAAGAAATTGATATAAACAAAAATTGAGATAAATTGATATAAACAAAAATTCCACTTCGTGGAATAGGGTATTATAAGTTAGTTTCGTGCCAAATGTTTGTAACACCAAGAAATAATCGAGCTAGACCCACCTTTAAGTATACCGATCGGCTTAGAATCACCAGCTGAGTCGATTTAACGATGTCTGTCTGTCCGTCCGTCTGCTGTCCATCTAAGCTTGTTCGTACTCTACAGGTCGCAATTGTTGTCCGCTTGTCATGAAACTTGGCAGAAGTTATTTTTTCTGGCCAAGGACCATCGGTATTGAATTTGGGGGAAATCGGTTCAGATTTATATATAGCTCCCATACATATGTCGCTCCCGATTTGACATTTTCTGCTCTAAAATCCACATATTGTATCCGATTTTCTTTATATTTGACACAACATCCTATAATCCAATTAGAAACACCTATGCAGAAATTTGGTAAGATCGGTTCAGATGTAGATATAGCCCCCATACAAATGTCCCTCCCAATTTCACTTTTTCCGCTCTAAAATCCACATATTGTATCCGATTTTCTTTAAATTTGACACAACATCTTATAATCCAATTAGAAACACCTATGCAGAAATTTGGTAAGATCGGTTCAGATGAAGATATAGCCCCCATACAAATGTCGCTCCCAATTTCACTTTTTCCATGCTTTATATAAGGTTACTTTCTATATATGTTTGTGTGCCACAAAATTTGAAATCAATTTTTGAAAGCTTTTTTCTCAACCAATTTTGCTCAAATTTTGCACACTTAATCATTTTCGATGACAATACAAGGAAATGGAAAAATTTGACCAATTGGACAAAGGGGCGTGGTACCTCCCATACAAACCACAAATTAAAAATCTATTATTTCTGCTCCTGATAACGGTATTTGAACAAAATTTGGTACGTCGGTTTGGTGTGGATTTTTTAAGTGCTGCTGCAAATATGGGCGGGATTGTACAAAGGGGCGTGGTACCTCCCATACAAACCACAAATTAAAAATCTATTATTTCTGCTCCTGATAACGGTATTTGAACAAAATTTGGTACGTCGGTTTGGTGTGGATTTTTTAAGTGCTGCTGCAAATATGGGCGGGATTGTACAAAGGGGCGTGGTACCTCCCATACAAACCACAAATTAAAAATCTATTATTTCTGCTCCTGATAACGGTATTTGAACAAAATTTGGTACGTCGGTTTGGTGTGCATTTTTTAAGTGCTGCTGCAAATATGGGCGGGATTGTACAAAGGGGCGTGGTACCTCCCATACAAACCACAAATTAAAAATCTATTATATAATTTTTCCTTCTACAAAAGATAACTAAAAAAGAATTTCTAGGCCCAATAGAATTCTGCTTGCATAAAGCATGGATTTGAAAAAAGATTTTTTTTTGATTTACTAGTTCCGCTTTAGAAACCACATGTTGTACCCGAATTTCTTTAAAATTAGCACAACATTTTATGATCGAACTAGAAACACCTGTGCTGAACGTGGGTAAGATCGGTTCAGATTTAGATATAGTCCCCATACAAATGCCGCTCCCGATTTCACTTCTTCCGCTTTAGAAACCGCATATTGTTCCCGATTTTCCTTAAAATTGGCATAACATTTTATAATCGAACTAGAAAAGCCTATGCTGAAAGTGGGTATGATCGGTTCAGATTTAGATATAGCCACCATACAAATGTCGCTCCCGATTTCACTTTTTCTGCTTTAGAAACCACATATTGTACCCGAGTTTCTTTAAAATTGGCATAACATTTTATAATCGAACTAGAAACACCTATGGTGAAAGTGGGTAAGGTCGGTTCAGATTTAGATATAGCCCTCATACAAATGTTGCTCCCGAATGTTTTACCGATTTTGGCCAAACTTTACATATTATACATCACCAATAAATATACATGGTGAAAGCGGGTCACATCGTTCCAGGTTTCAATATACCCCCATACATATGTCCTTTCCGATTTAACATTTTCTTTCAAACACAAAAATTTTTTGTCAAACGTCCTTCTCGATTTCACTTCTTTACCGAATTGAATTGTAATGTGAATTGTTTGGGTGATACCCATATGTCCATACTTTGGTATAACCAAAATGGGGCCCATTCTGATCTCTCTAGAAACTACATCTTACATCGGATCTTCATCAAATTTTGCAGATCATAATATTTTTCAACTAGGAATACCTACAGTGAATGACAAATATATAGACCCATGTTTTGGACCTGACCCAGAATGTTGTTAGAGGCCCCCTTTTGAAATGTCGATCCTATTACTACTGTATAATTGGTATTTGTCTGTCGGATAATTGGATCAACTACCATATTATTAACCATATTCGTTAAATATGACTAAAAGATGAATTTATAGTAGCTGTATAATTTATATGAACTACATAAAATTGCTCCCATGAAATACCTGGGTTTAGTAATCAAAGCGAGGTACATACGCAGGGAGTGGTGTAGGGTATTATATAGTCGGCCCCGCCCGACTTTAGCCTTTCCTTACTTGTTTGAAATCGAATTGATAACATATTAATTAAAATAAAATAAAAAAACATTTAAAATGAAAAAAAAAAATACAATGAAATTAAAAAAATCCAATTGAAATTCAAATAGAATTCAGTTGGTATTTTTTGATTTTCAATTAGAAAAAGTTTCTTAATTTCAAATGATTTGGGTTTCAATAATGAGATTTTTGAATGTCAATTAATATTTTTTAAATACTAAAAAAACGTTAGACGAAATACATAGACAATTTTATTTTAAAATATCAATAGATAATTTTTAAAGGTTCTGGATTATTATTTATAATGTATAACAATTTTATTTGTGTTATAAAAAACTTATTTTATAGTGATACACTTTTTTATATATGATAAAGACGTTGACGTAAAACAATTTTCATATAATTATTTATTTATGTCTAATTTTAGAATTTATTAGGATGTCAAAATCATTTTATGATTTATCAATGGAATTACTTTCTGTTGCTGCAACGACACAAATTTGCTTGAATGAGAACTTGAATATTTCCGGAAAACTTAGTTTTTTGGAGGTTTTTGCTGTTCAATATTATAAAAACTAAATCTACATTTTGATGGGGAACTTTATTATAATTAGCATACTTGTTAGTACGGATACTTGCTGCAAATTTCATCAAGTGGCTTGAAAGCCACAAGTTCCTCATTAAACTATTCCTAAGGTGCTTATAATTAGAATAGAGTGATTTTTTCTTAAATATACAAAATGTATACGTTTTCTATGAGTCTTATAGCTTTGTATGACTTGTTTCCCAGCATAGTTCTTGGTCATATCTCATGGATTTATTGTGTGAGTTTTTTTCACTCAATATAGATTTTTGTTTACACGCAGTGTAATGCAACTTTATAAATATAATAACGATAAGTAAATAATAAAAAATATCTGTTGACTTTTGACAAAACAAATAAAAATTGGCTTTTTATCATAAAGCTAAGGCGCTTCATTTGATCTAATCGGCAAATATCTACAATAAGTGATTAAAAATACACGATTCATGAAAAATCAACTTATTTCGAGCTTTTATAAAATTGCTTTTGATAAAGCATATTATGTTAGATATGCGTACAAATTCTAAATCAAACTGTACTCAAAGATTTTTATAATAACACTATATCAAAAAGATGTTGGCGAAGAACTATGTACAAGATTTTCTGGTGTATTTTTGTCCAGAAAGGACACGAAAAATATCAAAAAAGTGTTAATATACTTTTTCATATTTTTTAATTTTTTTTCTTAAAATTTAAATTTTCACCGTAATATGTACACTCATTTCGAATTTCACTTATACATAGAAACATTGTTATAGGAACAATCTTCAAAAAATTGAGAAAATTTTGATTTTTGCAAAAAAAAAAACTTTTTTCACTAATTTCCTATAAACATATTTTGTTTTATTTATTAATAGTTATCATTCTAAAGCAAAATAGAATGTCTATATCATCACCATAATTCTAAAAGAGCGTAACTTATTTTTTTCCGAAATCGCGTTTTTACATATTTTGATAGAAAACTCTAGAATACATGGAAATATGACAAAGAAAATTGATTTCAAAAAAATTATCCGTTACGCCCTTTTAGAATTAGAGTGACGAGATGTAAAAAAATCTATACATTTATGTAGAAGTTATGGCTCCCTTTGTACACGCAGAAGAATTAAACAAAGCATTATTTTTTAAATTCTTTTGCGTCTACCTATAACTTCTACATTTATCCATAGATATTTGTTATGCTTGTTAATGTTAGCTATTAAAATATAAAACAAGTAAAAAAGGCGTTAAGTTCGGCCGGGCCGAACTTTATATACCCTCCACCATGGATTGCATTCCACAGAGGTTGTCGGTTTTCGTAGAAGTGCAGTAATATTACAGGAAAATATAAATTTTGTAATATAGTGAAACCAAAACAAATACAAATATTGAAAAAATAATTATATAAATAAATACAATATTTTAATTACATCCAGTCATTATCTATTTCAAATCAAAAAATTAATATTCTTATATTTATATTTTCAAAAAGCTTAAATACCATAAATATTGGAAGATAGTGGGTGCTACAGTTGGTTGTACTTCCATTCTATTTTAATTCCAAAAGCAAAGTGCAAAATAACCTAACTTCATGATTCAACCAATTTTTGCGGTAAAAGAAAAAGTACGAATTCCATGATTCCAACTGGGTTGTTACCATTTTTATCCCCTTGACATTTCTACTCAATTAGAATGTCATCATTCTAGCTGTAGTCGTCTAGTTGGTACTTTTTTATCCTCCTGTAAAATTGTATCCCTTGAAAGTACGAATTTCGAAAAATCAGTTTATTTTTCGTGTCTACGCAGTCTGAGGAATGTATACTCCGAATTGCATGACTCTAGCTGTGGTCATTTCGTTGGTACTATTTGTATCCCCTTTTTCCATTTTAACCCCAAAAAGTACGAATTTCGAAAAATCTGTTTATTTTAAGTGTCTACGCAATCAGAGGAATGTATACACCGAATTTAATTATTCCAGGTGTAGCCGTTTGGTTGGTACCATTTTTATCCCTCCGTACCCATTGTATCCCTTGAAAGTACGAATTTGGAAAAAAACTTTTATTTTTCATGTCTACGTAGTCAAAGGAATGTATACCCCGAATTTCATGACTCTAGCTGCGGTCATTTGGTTGGTACTATTTTTATCCCCTTTTTCTTATTTTGACCCCAAAAAGTACGAATTTCGAAAAATCAGTTTATTTTCCGTGTCTACACAGCCAGAGGAATGTATACTCCGAATTTCATGACTCTAGCTACGGTCATTTGATTGGTACTATTTTTCCCACTTTTTTTCAGTTTAACCCCAAAAAGTACGAATTTTAAAAATCCTTGTATTTTAATTGTCTATGCAATCAGAGGAATGTACACACGGAATTTCGTGTTTCTAGCTGTTGTCGATTAATATGTACCATTTTTATCCCTTTTTTGCCCCATTTCACCCCCTACAAATAAGAATCACTTTATGGTGCACGTTTTTGCCGTACGGGGAATGCGCATAAGAAATATCAAGCAAATATAAACACACATATTCAAAAAACATGCTTAAATACGCTAAAATGTTAGGGATTATTATGGGTATTTTTAGTCCTTGTGAGGGAAAAATTTTTCCCTTTGGGCCGATTTCCCCCATTTCAATCCCAACCGATCTACGACTATAAGACGCATTTATGGAAAATTTGAACGTTCTAGCTCCTTTCGTTTAGATGCTAGCGTGCTTTCAACAGACGGACGGACATGGCTAGATCGTCTTAGAATTTTATGACGATCATATTTATATATACTTTATAGGGTCTCAGGTCGATATTTCAAGGTGTTACAAACGGAATGACAAAGTTAGTATACCCCCATCCTGGAGGTGGAGGGTATAATGAGATAATCTTTCCGCATTTTTCTAGTTTTTATGGTGTTTTTCATGTCAGCATAAGATTATTTCGGAAAAAAATCAATTTTTGGATACTGTTCCTAAGCCACTGTTTCTATGTGAAAACGAAATTCGCAATTAAAAAAATACCCAATAGATTAATTTCATGTGAAGCGATCACACAAAATTTTGTCTCTTCTCTTCGATTTGTATGAAATTTTTCAAATATTTACTTTTCTAGTTTTACAAAAAATTGTCAAATCTTAAAAAAATGTTTTTTTATTTATTTATTTTTTACTTTATAAACAAAAATATACATTCGTTTTTTGTAAATTAATTTTTATTAATAGCTAATAGTATCAGAACGACGCTCCATTCATGTTTCATAATGGTGTTACTGGTACTTACTCTAAATCAATTATAAATCAATTGCTGTCGAAATTAAAAATATTTAATATAAATAATTAATGGACAGTGATAATGCGGAAATATTTTCGGATAACGCATTAAACTAACCAAAGATTCTCTTTAGTCGGAAACAACTTTTTTGAAGTCAGCTTAAAATATGCTATTTAATAATTTATATTAAATATTTTTTTATTTTGACAAGAATCGCATTTATACTAGTTTTAGAGTAATTACAGGAACACCACCATGAAAGTTATTAAGCGTCTACTGTTATTAAGTATTAATAAAATTAATTTTACAAAAATCGAAGATATTTTTTTTGTTTATAAAATATAATAAAAGTAAAAACAAATAATAATAAAAACAAACAAAAATCCAAAAAATACAATTAGCTGTACCTTTCCAGCGAACCCTTGAAAACACAAATCTGAGCAAAATATGGACAGGAACACCATATACCACAACAAAGTTAAACATTTTTTAAAATTACCTTATGACAAAAATACTTTATTTTCGATACAATTTCTTATTTTTAGAAAATCGGGAAATGCAGCATTCACCTTATAGAACAGTACAATATTGGAAATGTTCATCAAAATCAGAGAGAGAAACCAAAATTAAATTAGTCAATATTTTTTGTGTTTATTTTATGAGTCTCAATGCACAGCAAAAATAAATTTTTAGATCTCGGACATAAGTTTTATTTTTTTTTGTTCCACAAAGCCACTTATTTGAATATGTTTTCTAAACAACTAATTTCAAATATTTTTTAGTTTTCTATTACACAATTTTCAGTTGGAGTTGAGGACATACAAAAAGAAAATGAGAAATGTAAATTGAAATTTAGAAACTACAATTTGAAATTGAGAAATGAAAATTGAAATTTTGAAATTAACATAAAATTGATATTCAGAAATCTAAAGTAAAATTAATTTGAATTTGCTTTTTTCAAATGTTTATTTTACAATATCAAATTGTATATTCTGAATTTCAGTTTACATATCTCTATTTCATTTTGTTTTTTCTTTTTCAATTTCAATTTGTATTTTCCCAATATGACGTTGTATTTTCTCAATTTCAATTGGAAATGGTGCAGACAAAAGAAATCATGTCTACAGTTTTAGTATAAATCCACTTGACAAAAAGATTAAATTCTAAAAAAGCGTCTTATTTTGGTTTAAAAAATATCACTAACTTTCAAACTAAAAAAATCAGTATTTCGTTTTGTAATTCAAAATTTTTAAATTATTTTAAATGCGCATACAAAAAGTTTTGTGGGCCATTTAACAGTATTTTCGTCCTCCTGAAAATTTTTAAATTTAAACATAAGTTGTTTTGCCAAAAGTCTACAGATATAATATGAAATCATATTCCCCCTGAATTAATTAAATCTGACGTTTAAAACAATTTAATTCTGGTCTGGTCTCCTGCACAACGGTCCTTTAAGACCGATTCCTTCATATTCATGTATTTTTGAACCAATTTTACAGTTTCTCCCAATCCACGGATAGGAATTGTATGAACAATTAAAAAGATCTGGAAATATGTATTAAAAATAATTACAGGATATACGTGGGAAAAATTACCAAATTACATTTACTCACTCGCAAGACTCTTGTTTCCAAATTGAATTATGTGGTAACATGGGGAGCGTGATGACGATTTGACATATGAAAATATATATGTTTGCGAGGAAAGTCGATATGATATTTTTAATGACTATGACTATTTCCCTGAAACATTAACGGTTTTACGTTAACAACTGGACTAAAATCATATGAAATATTTAGAAAACTCACCAAGTTTATATCTTCTCTGGTTATCGATGTATGATTTTAATTGTGGTCCCGTTCGATTTTTGAGTGCCGGATATTCAGAAATTGCTTCAACGCATTCTACACCACTTGGAAGCCTTTCCAGAGCCGCCAAATCCCCAAATGCCGCATTTACCGCTTTTATCTCTTTCGCAGACCATCTGACACGCTTCATTCTCCCACACGGTGGAGAGGTTACGCAAATAGATAAATTAATAGAGAGAAATTACATAAAAATAATTTATATTATATTTTATTTATTATACGTTAGTTTTCCGCCAAATATTTTAATCCAAAAAATAGTCGAGCTAGACCCACCTTTAAGTATATTATAAGATCGGCTTAGAATCACCAGCTGAATCGATTTATGAATTACTAGCAGTACCCTGCTTCGCACCCGAAAAAGCCAGTTATTTGTTAATTTTATCCATCATTGTTTTTGGATAGTATTTATTTAATTTTCATTTGGTGGATATAGATAAATCTAAAATAGTAATTTGGAAACCTCCTATTAGCTAGCATTCACACACAGTCAAAGGAATGTGCTTGTCGATATGCACTATTTTTGCTGAACTACTTCGTATGTATAATTTTCTACCAAGTTTTGAACAAAATATTACAACCATTTATATCCTCGATCTCATGTTTCTAGATTCAGCCAGCCAGATTATAACTTTTAGCACTTCTTTCCCAAATAGTACACATTTTGAAAAATCACTATAGGTAAAATGTGTTTTTGCTTCCCCTAAAAATATGTACTTTATTTGGAAACACATTTATTCCTTGTTGTCCCGTACCCCCCCCTTTTAAGTACAAATTTTGAAATATTCATTTATATTCCGCGCTTGCGTAATTAAATGATTGTACAACATTTTTATCCCTTTTCGTCCCGCGCACCCCTTAAAAGTACTGCGCTTCTATATGGTCAGAAAAATACTAAAGTTGGTACCATTTGTATCCCTTTTTGTCACGCTCGCAACTTAAAAGTACAAATTTCGAGAAATCCATTTATGTTGCAAGTCTACGTTGTCAGAGAAATTTAAACACAAAATTTCACGACTATAGCTGAAATATTTTAGTTAGTACTATTTTTATCCCGCTCATTGTTTATAAGTACAAAATTAGAAAAATTCGTTTAGATTTGCGCTTCTCGTTGTCAGTGGAACTTACACACCACACTTTCATCTACATGGTCAGAGGAATTTACATACCAAATTTCACGATTCTAGCTGTAATACTTTAGTTGGTACCATTTTTATCCCTCTCGCCCCCTAAAAAAACAAATTTTGTAAAAATCTTTTTTTATTTGTGGAATTTACATACCACATTTCTCGATTCTATCTGCAATACTTTAGTTGGTCCCATTTTTATCCCTTTTTGTCCCGCTCTCCCCTTAAAAGTACAAATTTCGAAAAAATCCAATTTTACTTCGTTTTTATATGGTCAGAGGAATTTACATACCAAATTTCACGATTCTAGCTGTAATATTTAAGTTGGTATCATTTTTTATCCCTTTTTGTCCCGCTCGCCCCTTAAAAGTACAAATTTCGAAAAATCCAATTTTACTTCATTTCTATTTGGTCAGAGGAATTTACATACCAAATTTCACGATTCTAGCTGTAATATTTAAGTTGGTACCATTTTTTATCCCTTTTTGTGCCGCTCTCCCCTTAAAACTACAAACATCGAAAAAATCCAATTTTACTTCGTTTCTATATGGTCAGAGGAATTTACATACCAAATTTCACGATTCTAGTTGTAATACATTAGTTGGTAACATTTTTATCCCTTTTTGTCCCGTCGGCCCTTAAAAGTAAAAATTTCGAAAAAATCTAATTTTACTTTGTTTCTATATGGTCAGAGGAATTTACATACCAAATTTCACGATTCTAGCTGTAATACTTTAGTTGGTACCATTTTTATCCCTTTTTGTCCCGCTTGCCCCTTAAAAGTACAAATTTCGAAAAATCCAATTTAACTTCGTTTCTATATGGTCAGAGGAATTTACATACCAAATTTCACGATTCTAGTTGTAATACATTAGTTGGTACCATTTTTATCCCTTTTTGTTCCGCTCGCCCCCTAAAAATACAAATTTCGAAAAAATCTAATTTTACTTTGTTTCTATATGGTGAGAGGAATTTACATACCAAATTTCACGATTCTAGCTGTAATACTTTAGTTGGTACCATTTTTATCCCTTTTTGTCCCGCTCGGCCCTTAAAAGTACAAATTTCGAAAAATCCAATTTTACTGCGTTTCTGTATCGTCAGAGGAATTTACATACCAAATTTCACGATTCTAACTGTAATACTTTAGTTGGTACCATTTCTATCCCTTTTTCTCCCGCTCGTCCCTTAAAAGTACATATTTCGAAAAATCCAATTTTACTTCGTTTCTATATGGTCAGAGGAATTTACATACCAAATTTCACGTTTCTAGCTGTAATACTTTAGTTGGTACCATTTTTATCCCTTTTTGTCCCTCTCTTCCCTTAAAAGTACAAATTTCGAAAAAATCAAATTTTACTTCGTTTGTATATGGTCAGAGGAATTTACATACCAACTTTCACGATTCTAGATGTAATACTTTAGTTGGTACCATTTTTATCCCTTTTTGTCCCGCTCTTCTCTTAAAAGTACAAATTTCGAAAAAATCAAATTCTACTTCGTTTCTATATGATCAGAGGAATTTACATACCAAATTTCACGATTCTAGCTGTAATACTTTAGTTGGTACCATTTTTATCCCTTTTTGTACCGCTCGGCCCTTAAAAGTACAAATTTCGAAAAATCCCTATTTGTAGCTCGTCTGCATGGTCATTGCAAGGAACTCACCGAATTTCATGTTTGTAGCTACTGCCGTTTAGTCAGGACGAAGGTTCGATGTTTATCCCTTTTTGGGCCATTTTATCCCCTAAAAGTACGAATTTCGTAAAACCCTTTCTTAGTCGACGTCTACGTCATATTTGGGAACTACCCTGAAAATTTCATGACCCTGGCTTCAGCCGTTTGGTCTGGGGGCTGGTCAATGATAAGTCAGTCAGTCAGTAACGCAACTCTTTTATATATATAGATTTTTTTTACCCCATGAACGATCGATATTGAATTTGGAGGAAATCGGTTCAGAATTAGATATAGCCTCCATACAAATATCTCTCCAATTTACCCTATTACTGCTCTAGAATACGCATTTAACATTGAATATTGATAAAACATTCAAGCTCACCTTATATTTGAACTAAAAACAGCTAACGTAAAAGTGGGCTACATGCATGTTTTGATATAGCCCTCATACAAATGTACCTCCGATTCACACTATTTCTGCTCTTAGTTTACAGATTTAAATGAAACTTAACGCCCGATGTTCTTCAATTTTATTTCAAATAAAGAGTGATTTTTTTGAGGTTAGGATTTTCATGCATTAGTATTTGACAGATCACGTGGGATTTCAGACATGGTGTCAAAGAGAAAGATGCTCAGTATGCTTTGACATTTCATCATGAATCGTCTTACAAACGAACAACGCTTGCAAATTATTGAATTTTATTATCAAAATGCGTGCTCTGTTAAGAAAGTTCATTGCGCGCTTCCATTTTATGGTCAGTTTAATCGACCCACTGAAGCGGCTATTCGGGCTATTGTGACTAAATTTCGCACCAAATTTACATTGTTGGACATTAAACCACCAACACGCTTACGTAGAGTGCGAACTGAAGAAAATATCGCAGCTGTATCGGCCATTGTTAATGATGACCACCAATTTTCGATTCGTCGCCGTTCGCACCAATTGGGTCTCTGTTACTCAAAAACGTGGAAATGCCAAAATTGGACTAAGCGGATGGACCACCTAAGACGCAGCCGCGGTCAACATTTAAATGAAATTATCTTCAAAAAGTAAATGTCATGGACCAATCTAACGTTTCAAATAAAGAACCGATGAGATTTTGCAAATTTTATGCGTTTTTTTTAAAAAAAAAGTTATCAAGCTCTTAAAAAATCACCCTTTATAAATGCATATGGTGAAAATGGCCCACATCATTTCAGGTTTTAATATTATCCTCATACAAATGTCTTTCCCGATTTAACTTTCTTCTCTCAGACACACACCTTTACAGATTTTGATCTAATTTGGCAGAGCGCGCTATATTTCAGCTGGAAACTTACATTGTGAAAGTAGGTGTCGTCGGGTTTTTCGCTGGGTTTTTGTTTAAAATTTGTTCACTCTTAAATATAAATTCTTTGTAAAAATATTAGTAGTAAAGGGTGATTTTTTAAGAGCTTGATAACTTTAAAAAAAAAAAAAAACGCATAAAATTTGCAAAATCTCATCGGTTCTTTATTTGAAACGTTAGATTGGTCCATGACATTTACTTTTTGAAGATAATTTCATTTAAATGTTGACCGCGGCTGCGTCTTAGGTGGTCCATTCGGAAAGTCCAATTTTGGGCAACTTTTTCGAGCATTTCGGCCGGAATAGCCCGAATTTCTTCGGAAATGTTGTCTTCCAAAGCTGGAATAGTTGCTGGCTTATTTCTGTAGACTTTAGACTTGACGTAGCCCCACAAAAAATAGTCTAAAGGCGTCAAATCGCATGATCTTGGTGGCCAACTTACCGGTCCATTTCTTGAGATGAATTGTTCTCCGAAGTTTTCCCTCAAAATGGCCATAGAATCGCGAGCTGTGTGGCATGTAGCGCCATCTTGTTGAAACCACATGTCAACCAAGTTCAGTTCTTCCATTTTGGGCAAAAAAAAGTTGGATATCATCTCACGGTAGCGCTCACCATTCACAGTTACGTTACGATTCGCATCATCTTTGAAGAAGTACGGTCCAATGATGCCACCAGCCCATAAACCGCACCAAACTGTGACTTTTTCTGGATGCATTGGTAGCTCTTGCAATGCTTCTGGCTGATATTCACTCCAAAATCGACAATTCTGCCTATTTACGTACCCATTGAGCCAAAAATGAGCTTCGTCGCTGAACACAATTTCTTTCTTTCTGAACTTTCTTAACAGAGCACGCATTTTGATAATAAAATTCAATGATTTGCAAGCGTTGCTCGTTAGTAAGTCTATTCATGATGAAATGTCAAAGCATACTGAGCATCTTTCTCTTTGACACCATGTCTGAAATCCCACGTGATCTGTCAAATACTAATGCATGAAAATCCTAACCTCAAAAAAATCACTCTTTATAACTATAATAAATAAGTTGAAAACTTATGTATAAATCGATCTCTTTACAATAAGGTATTATTGCAAATATGTAAGTATGATACATCTATATATATATATATATAAATGAAAATCAATGTATGTCTGTATGCTGCGTATAGGACGCCACTATCTATATCTAACTTCTGGACAGAGGATGGTTCCTGGATAAACTAGGTTATGATAGGATAGGTGGTACCTCCCACATAAAAATATTTTAAAACTATAATATATACTCATAATAAATACTCATTTTATCTTCCAAAGCATACGAAGTAAGGGAATAGGGAAAAATGAACCCGTGCAACGCCGGATACAAAATACTAGTACTCAATAAATTGAATAAAAAATCAGAAATGGCTTAATTATTTCCAAAAAAACATATCGACGGCTTATATTCAAAAGTGGCTATGAACCATTTTCTCCAAAATGACTTTTTGATACCAAACTATTCTCTGATTTGTTTTTCTAAAGCCATTGTTTCAATTTTTTCTTTTTTCACTTTAGTTTGTGACTGCATATGTTGCTATGAACGGAAAAATAAAACAAGTAAGTAAGTTTCTGTCGTATGTATATCCTCACTCTCAGAGAATATGTGTAAGGAAGGACTTAAATTTTAATTAGTGCTGGGTTATGTGGAGGTACTTGAAGTTTGTGGTAATTGGACCCACATTCGTAAATAATTGTAAAAACATGATCAAATATGAAGTCACAATGGATTTCAGGCAATGTTATAGGAGTTATAAAGGATTCACTTTTACCTAGGATAGAGACAATTGTGTGGGACGCACTAGAAGGGGCGTGGCTAAAGCATAAATATTTTTTATGTTTAATGGGATTATTAAAACATTTTCAAATATCAAACTGCAACTGATTTCGACTATCCGTATAAAAGTTATATCGGTTTTACTTTAACCAAGACTTATGTCACTTTGTGTGGGAGGTACTAGGAGGGGTGTCAATATCGCCCATATTACAAGTGTATCAAACGTCCATAAAAGCATTGTCAAATTTCAGAGTATTCCGACCATCGGTATATAAGTTATAACAGCTTTAATTTTAGGTAGATTGGGGTGATTTGTGTGGGAGGTACCAGAAGGGGCGTGGCAAACCCCGACATATTTTGTACACTTAAATTGATTATGAAACATTTATCAAATACCTGGTTCTGAATATCCGTGTGAAAGAATATCCGTGTTATATTGATTTTAATTGAGCATAGAAATATGGGTAATTTGTGTGGGAGGTACCAGAAGGGGCGTGGCAATTTCACCCATCTTCGAACTTAAACTAAGTTTGGAAAAAATATTACCATAAATTGATTCCTTAACTCATGATTTATTAATTATTTATTCAATAGAAAACATTTTACATTTTAAGTTATAGTAAAATATTGCACAGATTTGGCTCCGCCTTATATCTAAAGTATTTATAATTTTTAATAACGAAATTATGTTTACATGGATTAATGTGAATGACCTGAAGGAAAACTATTAACAAAAACCTTCAATATAAATTCAAGAAAAAAGAAATTTACTATAACAATGATATAGATATAATAAATACCACGTAATTCATCAGAATATTAAATAACAATTAAAGATAATTTAAGTATAAGTTTAAGATCAGTGGGTTGTCAGACAAAATACAATTTGATTTAAAACCATCAGTTATTTTATTAATACATACTGTGACAGTATTTGTATTACTAACAAGTTGAATAATGTCAAGGTAATTTCAATATTTTATTCTGAGAAATTAGCAATCTCTTTATGTGGGTTTTTGCGCAATTTCCCCATACGGGACAACCGTAAAGAAGAATTGCCTGAAAAATTACCTTCACAATAAGCAATTTATTAAAGTTGTTAAGAGAAGAGTTCTCATTAATTAAGGGGTATACAATTTTTTTTATATTTATCAATCTTTTGAATTGTTTGTGAAATGTGGGCATTAAAAATAAGTTTTTTATCCAAACAGATTCCAAGGTATTATACATTTCCGACCAGTTTATGATATTACCTGAAAGAGTAAGATTACTGTTTGGCAAGTAACATGATTGATTCCTTAACTCCTTTCGAGAGTTATCGTGTACACCAGCCAGACGGACGGACTTGGCTCAAACATCTTAAAATCGTTTGAAACGGATTTGGTCCAAACATAATTAGGGTTGAAAGTCACTCCTTCAATGCGTTACACTTTTTTCTGTCCTAAATGATATATACCATCCTACTCTGTAGAGTGAGGGTATAATAAATAAATGGTTCAAAAATAGAGCAGCAGGAAACCAAACCCTGCAATTCTCTACAACGATTCTGTTTAAAACATTTTTCTAGACTTAGGGTATATCGTACTATCGAATTTCCCGTTAATAGCATTTTGCTTCCCAAATGTTGGCTGTAAAGTCAAAAATTGTGAAAAGTATTTTTTGAAAACCAGCGTAATTTTTTATCATGTCGAGAATACCAAAATATTTTTTTGGCATTTGATTGCTGACTTCATGGGAATCCTGAATAGAGAAGGAAATCTTTCTATATTAAATTTTTTTATAATGTTTTTAATTGATACATTTCAGCAATTTCCACCAATAAAAATGATACTAGGAAAATTATATTCGGATTTATAATTCAATAGTTATCATTACATAAAAATAAGGCACAAGAAAAAGTCTGCGTACAAAAAATTAAAATAACTTATAAATAGTATAAACAAGTAAGAAGGCGTTAAGTTCGGCCGGGCCGAATCTTATATACCCTCCACCACGGAGTGCATTCCATAGTATTACGAGCAGATTAAAGGAAGTCGACTTTACATAGAAGCACAGTACCATATTACGATTTCACTTATGCGCACTGTTTAAAATCGACTACTATATATAAATAAAATGCTGAAATTGTGAAAGTGAACATGCCTAAATATTAGGCGATTGTCAGTCGCCATTAGCAAAAAACAATTCCAGATACAGACAAAGTGATAAGAAAAGTTAAATTTTAAAGATATCCCCATTCGCCCCATTCTCCGCCCAAATATACAAATTTCGAAAAAAACCTTTTTCGAGTCTTCATAGTCAGAATGTATACACCGAATTTCATGATTTCAACTTCAGCGGTTTGGTAGGTTCCATTTTTATCCCTCTTTTTAATTATATCCCTTAAAAGTACGAATTTCGAAAAATCCCTCTATTTTACGTGTCTATGCAATTAGAGGGATGTACACACCGAATTTCATGATTCTAGTTGTTGTCGTATCATTGGTACCATATTTTATCCCTTTTTGTCCCATTTCGCCTGCTAAAACTTTTATTTTCTTTGTGGTGCTTCCAAGCTACAAGAGGAAAGTCCGCAACAAATTTTAACTGTATGAAAATAAGAAATTTAATTAAAAAGCCAAGGCTACCAATATTTGTGTACTATATATATAATGGATATAATACTTCAATTCATAAAGTAAATATAAGGGAGCAATCATAAATACCCTAAATATTGGGGTATAGAGAGTGTACTTTCAGCTACAGTCGTTTGGTTGGTTGTATTTCCATCCTATTTTAATTTCAAAAGTATAAATTTTGAAAATACCTTATCTCTCACGTACGCAGTATAAGACAACTTCATGATTCACCATTTTTGTCTAAAAAACAACAAAATAAAGTACGAACTTGGAAAAAAATATTTTACGTCAATGATTCTATCAGCGGCCATTTTGTTGGTACCATTTTTATCCCCTTTTTCCAATTTTGCCCCCTCAATAGTCTCTTTATTTTACGTATCTACACAATTAGAGGGACGTACTCACTGAATTTCATCATTCTAGCTGTATTCGTTTAGTTGGTACTATTTTTATCCCCTGTAGCCATTGTATCCATTGAATGTACGAATTTGGAAAAAACGTTTTATTTTTCGTGTCTACGCAGTCAGAGGAATGTATACTCCGAATTTCATGATTCTAGCTGCTGTCATTTGGAAGGTACTATTTTTATCCCCTTTTTCCATTTGAACCTCAAAAAGTACGAATTTCGGAAAGTTCTTTTATTTTACGTGTCTACGCAATCAGAGGAATGTATATATCGAATTTCATTATTCTAGGTGCAGCCGTTAGGTTAGTACTATTTTTATCCCTCTATCCCCATTTAAACCCTTAAAAGTACGAATTTAGAAAAAAATACTTCTATATTATGTATCTACTCTATTAGAGGAATGTACACGCCAAATTTCGTGTTTCTATCTGTTGTCGTTTGATAGGTACCATTTTTATCCCTTTTTGTTCCATTTCGCCCCCTACAAATAAAAATCACTCCATGGTGCCCTTTTATGCTATAGAGGGAATGCGCATTGCAAATATCAAGTATATACAAGCTAATATGTTCAAAAAACATGCTGAAATACTCTAAATATTAGGGGTATTTTCAGTCCCTGTGAGGGAAAAATTTTTCCCTCTGGGCCGATTTCGTCCACTTTCAATCCCAACCGATCTACAACCATAAGACACATTTAGGAAAAATTTTAACCTCCTAGCTCATTTCGTTCGCCCGCTATCGTGCTTTCAACAGACAGACAGACAGACGGACATGGCTATATCGTCTTAGAATTTTACCACGACCCAGAATATATATACTTTATGGGGTCTCCGATTAATATTTCAAGGTGTTACAAACGGAATGACAAAGTGAATATACCCCCATCCTGGAGGTGGAGGGTATAAAAATGTGGTGTTTGAGGGGGTGTATGTAGCCTTTTGGTGTTGTACAATAGCCAGAACTTGACAACGTAGGCTGTGTGTTTGGGGTCATTATCATGTTGAAATAAAAATCCACTTCCAAGACCCAATTTCGCAGCGCTCTGTTTCACATAATCGACAGCATTCATTGTAGATTCGACAAATTCCATTTGACCCACGCCACTAGCTGACATACACCCCCACACCATTACTCCACCACCACCGTGTTTTACGGTAGGTGCAAAGTTCCCTTTATTCATAGCAGTACACTTTTTTCTCCACACAATTTTACGTCCTTTGATCCCAAAAATACATTACTTACTCTCATCTGAGAAGAGGACATGTTTCCAAAATTCTGGAGGCTAATTTATGTATTTTTTTTTTTTCGAATTCAATTCTCTTCCTTCTATTAACGATTGAAATGAAATCAACGTTCAACGATCCTTCTTATATTTTTGGGCGAGCATTTCCTTTATATCAGACGGTTTTTTTGTTTTACAGTTCGAACTACGGTCCTTTCCTCTGTTTCAGTAAGACTTCTCAGGCGGCCACAACGGGGTCTTGATACAAATGTTCCAGTTTCTCGAAAATTGTTGATAACTCGCTGAATAGATGAATGCCTTCGCTCCACCATAACTCCTATTTCACGCAAGCATTTGCCTGTTCTCTATAAGTGTACAATAATTTTCCTTTCACTTGCATTTTTTCTTTTCTTTTAGGAGGCATGTTGTAAACTTTAAACAAAACACTCAAATATGATTAAGCTCAGTATACTTGAAGTGCAACATGTGATTGGAGTGAAAAAAACCCAAGAAGAATTGTGTGATTCCCCGTTATAAAGCATGTGCACGCAGACTTTTTCTTGCACCTCATTTTTCGGTAATGATACAAATTTATCGATAACATTTGAATTAAAAAGCCGAATATAACTTCCTTGTATCATTTTTATAGGTAGGAAATACAGAAAACTTAAAAAGTTGAAATTCTACTAAAAAATATTAGTGTACGCAGACTTTTTCTAGGTAGTGTATATGTTACAACCGGCAGTAGTTCTTAATACCCAAAAAAATCAGTCGGATCCGTTGGCTAGATCGCCAGAAAATCATGAAACAAAAATGTCATGCATGAAAATCATTTTAGCCATATTTCTCGAGATTTTCCAAAAATATCCAATTTGCATTTTTTGTTTACCACGCCCTACACTTTTTGTGAAAAATTTAGAAAAAGGGATAAAAATGGTACCAATCTAACTGATGAAGCTGGAATCTTTTAATTCGGTGTGTACATCCCAGAAAATGCGTTTTCTACACAATATTGCCAACATTTCATTAAAAACGTTAAGGAAAATATACCTTTGTTCTGAATACTGAATAAACTTTCAAATGTAGTTATACTTACTGCTTGAGGTGGAGCTAACGCTTGTTGCTTCATTTTGGTTGCTGTAATCTATATCCTTAATGCGCTTTATAAAGAGTGATTTTTTTGAGGTTAGGATTTTCATGCATTAGTATTTGACAGATCACGTGGGATTTCAGACATGGTGTCAAAGAGAAAGATGCTCAGTATGCTTTGACATTTCATCATGAATCGTCTTACAAACGAACAACGCTTGCAAATTATTGAATTTTATTATCAAAATGCGTGCTCTGTTAAGAAAGTTCATTGCGCGCTTCCATTTTATGGTCAGTTTAATCGACCCACTGAAGCGGCTATTCGGGCTATTGTGACTAAATTTCGCACCAAATTTACATTGTTGGACATTAAACCACCAACACGCTTACGTAGAGTGCGAACTGAAGAAAATATCGCAGCTGTATCGGCCAGTGTTAATGATGACCACCAATTTTCGATTCGTCGCCGTTCGCACCAATTGGGTCTCTGTTACTCAAAAACGTGGAAATGCCAAAATTGGACTAAGCGGATGGACCACCTAAGACGCAGCCGCGGTCAACATTTAAATGAAATTATCTTCAAAAAGTAAATGTCATGGACCAATCTAACGTTTCAAATAAAGAACCGATGAGATTTTGCAAATTTTATGCGTTTTTTTAAAAAAAAAAGTTATCAAGCTCTTAAAAAATCACCTTGAGGAGGAGCTATTGCTTGTTGCTTTACTTTGGTTGCTGTCATTTACATCATTCCTACGTTTCAAGCTTGAGGAGAAAGTATTGTTTGTTGCTTTATTTTGGTTGCTGTCATCTATATCATTCCGGCGCTTTTTTCTTGAGGATGATCTACTACTGCGTCTGTCTTTAATTTGGTTGATGTCATCTATATCATTCCAACGTTTCTTGCTTGCTGAGGAGCTATCGCTTGTTGCTTCATTTTGGTTAAGGTAATCTACATCATTATCACTTGACGTGGATTGGTTTTTTTCATCTTTAAATCGCCCAAGTAAACGTACATCCGCTCTGATTCTATCATGTTGATATTTATGGGACAGTTTATTATACATTTTTATGATTAGTTCATCTTCTGAAGTCGTCTTATTAACGAGGACGTCGGCTCTATTTTTCACAAGAACAAGAGATTGCGAAGTCGGATCTTCCGATTGTTTAGGGCTATTTTCTTTTGAATTCGTCTTATAAACGTTGACAACGGCTTTATTTCTCACAAGAGACGCTAATAGAGGTTCTGCTTCGAAGTCTCGTTTACGATTAAGAAGAATAGATTTATCATCTGAAATGTAAATAGTAGATGTGCCTTAAAGCATGTATGAGTAGTTCCATGTGAAGCGATCACACAAATGTTAGCCCTTCTCTGTGTAAGAAAAGAAGAATAATTTAGTTCAAATCTCAAAATAACCAATTAATTACACTGTGGAACACACAGAAATCATTTTAGGGTTAATTTTTACTTTTTCCCAATTGGTGCAAAACTGTCCCACAAAACTAAATTTTAGGGGTATTGTGTGAATGGAATAATATTCCAAGCAAGAGTATTCGTTGTTATAGCTGACATATGCTCGATAACGGTATAGAATTACCAAGAGCTAGAAGAAAAAAATAATTTCTTGTTTAATTACCCAAACTGATATTTTATTTATATATCGAGGGCTTATATTCATAAGTGGCTATGAACAAAAAGGAGAGCGAAAAACTGATTTACTCCTTAATTTTAAGAGTAATTATGAATCATTCATCTACAGTTTAATCTAAAGAGGATTACTAAATGCTACGATTAAAAAGTTTTCGACATTTTCTATTATTCGCGGTTTTATGGTTCATAGCCACTTTTGAACGTTCAAAATTAAGCACTATGAATTTTGAAATAAGCACATATCCATTAATGATCAAATATATAAATAAGACTTATTGTAAACTCAATAACGTTTTTTTATGAAATGTTGGCAATGTTTTGTAGAAAACGCATTTTCTGGAATGTACACAGCGAATTTAATGATTCCAGCTTCAACCGTCAGATTGGTACCATTTTTATCTTATCTTGTTACTTTCGAAAAAGTTTCATATTCCAGTGTAATGATAGGAAATTTTATTCAAAGAAATATAGGATTTTTAAATTTGTATGCGTTTTTACAGAAGTGACCGTTGACAACAAGAATATTATATTATTCGTTGCAGATGCTATATGGCTGCTTCTATAAAGGAACATTTTCATAGATTTTTGTATTGCTTTTTTTGCTTCTACTTTTACAGAAATTAGGCAAATCTTAAAAGAAAAATATTTTTAAATTTGTTTCATGTTTATTTTGATTTTTTTCTTTTAAAATAAATAAATAAATTTTATTAATAGCTAGTAGTGTCATTAAGATGTTCCCTAAGTTCTGTGATGGTGTCTATAGTACTTACTCCACTACAATTAAAAACGTGATTGCAGTCGAAATTAAAAATAATTAATATAAATAATTTAAACAACACACTTTAAGCTGACTTCGAAAAAGTTGTGGATGTTCCCGACAATTTTTTTTTGTTTCTTTAATGCGTTGTCCCAAAGTTCACTCGTGAGTAAACCAGTATTTTTTACGAATTTTGTTCTATTTTAATACATTTTTTATAAAATCCGCTATAAGTTCCACATTTTTAGTCCGATTTACGTTTAAAAGTCCTCGCTGTATAGGCACTGATCGCTAATTGTTTTTAAAGGACAGCAATTTTTTAATTGTCTGTTCCTCAAGGGATTAACGAGAAATCCACAGGAGTCTATAGAAAAGCACGTAGAGATCGTAGTTAAAAAATTTATTTTCTGCATTCTATAGAAATCAAGTAATAGTTGAGTGATTTTTGATAGTTCGGCGTAGACCAACTAAATCACAAAATCACGATTTTAATATTTGTAGAGAAAATACCATGAACTCCATCATAAAACGTATGTAACGTCTTACTGAGACAATAAGCTATTAATATTTATTATAAAAAATCGAATATATACTTATTGTTTATTAAAAAATTAGAAGCAAAAAAATTGCAGTAAATTCGCCAAAAAATATATTTGTAAAGTTATGATTTTTTAAATTGCCTTATGAAAAAAATCTTTATTACACCGTGCGATAGTAAAGAGTGATTTTTTTGAGGTTAGGATTTTCATGCATTAGTATTTGACAGATCACGTGGGATTTCAGACATGGTGTCAAAGAGAAAGATGCTCAGTATGCTTTGACATTTCATCATGAATCGTCTTACAAACGAACAACGCTTGCAAATTATTGAATTTTATTATCAAAATGCGTGCTCTGTTAAGAAAGTTCATTGCGCGCTTCCATTTTATGGTCAGTTTAATCGACCCAAGCGGCTATTCGGGCTATTGTGACTAAATTTCGCACCAAATTTACATTGTTGGACATTAAACCACCAACACGCTTACGTAGAGTGCGAACTGAAGAAAATATCGCAGCTGTATCGGCCAGTGTTAATGATGACCACCAATTTTCGATTCGTCGCCGTTCGCACCAATTGGGTCTCTGTTACTCAAAAACGTGGAAATGCCAAAATTGGACTAAGCGGATGGACC
The DNA here is from genome assembly GCA_947397865.1 of Polietes domitor. Lineage (NCBI taxonomy): Eukaryota > Metazoa > Arthropoda > Insecta > Diptera > Muscidae > Polietes > Polietes domitor. The sequence continues at coordinate 142,176,256 of OX377618.1, forward strand.
ACCTAAGACGCAGCCGCGGTCAACATTTAAATGAAATTATCTTCAAAAAGTAAATGTCATGGACCAATCTAACGTTTCAAATAAAGAACCGATGAGATTTTGCAAATTTTATGCGTTTTTTTAAAAAAAAAAGTTATCAAGCTCTTAAAAAATCACCCTTTACTTGTTGAAGCTGAACAAGACTATCTGCACGTGAGACTGGACGTCGTATATAGGAAAACTGTGTACTCAGTTTTCCCATTTCCAATAAAAAGGTAAAATTATCGATCCATGCCTACAATTTAATATTTTTAAATCGGGAAATGCATCTCTATTCGGAAAATATATATGGAAATTATTATATGGGAATTCTAAATATTTTAATTGGATTTTGTTTAATTTATTTATTTTTATTGGAAACGTTTTCAATAAAAATTCGAGGTAACTTGTTTTAACTTACCATTTGTTGCCATGTGACAAGCAGAGTACTTTCCTCCATAACATTTTACAGTGCAATTTTGTTTGTCTTGCTTGATGATATTTCTGGATCGAATGACAGCAAAACGGCCATTGACGTACCTAACCAAGCTATACATGGCGGTGACTTCTATTCGTCTATAATTTTCGAATGCAAAAAATATAATATCAATATTTAGGTGTTTCAAACGGAATGACCACATAAAAAGTTTATATTGTGATATAAGTACCATAATTGGGGTATCCAATCGAACAATTTTGTTCAAATACTTGTTCGAAAAATGAAAAATTTATGATTTTAGAATAAGGATTAATTCGAAAAATTTGTACCAAACATTCGAAAAACTAATATTTCGTGTTATAAGAAACACTGATATCGACAGTGTTATAAATTGATTGAGACTTTTTTTTCTATTTTGCGGTGTTCTATAATTAGTGGAAAATATTTCGTCATAGAGGTTTTGATAGGTTAGGTTAAATTAAAAATTTTAATGGAAATTAGCACAAATATAATATGTATTAAATTAGATCGAATATATAATCGTAAATTTGATGGCTTAGATGCATTGACTAAATCAGGCATCTATCTATACGAATTGAATTAAATTTCGTGTTTCCAACATACTCTGAATTTTGGGAATAAATCTACTTTAGCAAAAGTCAAAAAAAATATTTTTTATTTAAAATAAAAAATTGCTGCTGACCATATTATCCAAGTTACGGGGGCAACAAATTTCAAATAGGGGAGTTTAATTGTGAAGATTTGTAATTTGAATGAAACTGGATTTGTTGGATAGGCAACTGAATTATTTTTCAAAGTAATAAATAGCAACAAATTGAAATAATTCAATTTATCGAATGTATTTTAAATACCGACAAAGTAAAACAGTAGTTCGGAAAAATCTCGCGATTTTTGCGCCTGTACCATTATTTCTTAGCAATACATTTATAAATACTTAATATCAATAATTAATAATTGCTTAAATATAGAATACAGAAACAGTCGCAATATTCATTTTTGATAGATCTTTTATTTCTAAGAAGAAGAAATAAAATTCGTTACGGCCCCGAAACTTTAGAAACATATTTAGTTATATCTTATAACATATTTATGGCCCGTTTTGCATGAAATTAGTTTTATTGGAAAGGTAATGCCATTTTAAGAAAAACCAAAATATTTCTTGCTTAAAATTGAATTTTTCACTTTGTTAAAAAAATAGGGCCAATGCCCGATTTCTAGATGTGCTTCCAAAATGTTATTTTAATGTAAAAGTTTAACACAAATACATCGGATCGTGAACTCCGCTATTATTTTTATTGTCTTTGAGAAGTAGAAAAGTGAATCAAAACAAACTGAAACACTAGTGTCGTCAACTTTCTCTCACCAAAAATATAATTTCGTTGTTTTTTCAACGATTTTTTGCGAAAACGCTAAATTGTTACACTGGAAGCCACTAGCTTCTGAGTTTTTATTTTTTGTTGTTTTTCTAATTTGTTTGAACACTTCACCCAAGGCGTATTTATACAGGTGATAGCAGCAGAGCAAAAACAAATTCGGCAACAACAAAATACAATTAATTTTTTGAATGGTGAGCCATACTGTCAAAGTAAAATATATGGGATTTGACAGTTTCGGTTACTTTTGAATGAAAAAAATTTCAGTCAGCTGGGCTCCTGCTATCACCTTTATAAATACGCCTTGACTTCACCCAATAGAAATAGAAACAATAGGGCTGTTTTTCTTTAAGCCGGGATAACAAGCTGCGATAACAAAAACGTTAATAAAAATTTATTTTTTGCTCAAAATAAAAAATAGCCAACTACAATAAAAATATACATATGTGTCAAAACAAATTTTCAAAAAAATATTTTGTGTTGACTTTATTGGACTTAGCCTCGATAACCATCATTTTGACTTACACTGGATAATTATCCAGACCAAAGCTGTTAAATTTCGATTACGATTAGTAATCAATTACATTACTTTTTAAAAAGAATCGTAATGATTATATAATCCACTATTCAACAATTTCTGATTACGATTACAAATAATCAAAAAATAATCAGGATTACTTGCGATTACTGAAAAATAATCAAAAGTAATCAAAAATGAGTTCAACTACTTTAAAAGATTACTTTTGATTACTTTTGATTTTTTTGTGATTACTTTTGATTATTTTTAAAGGAATCTTGTACATTACATTTATTGAAAAAAAAAACTATACAAAGTTAAGTTAGGGTGAATCCGCTAAATAATTGAAAATCTGAATTAAGCAAGTAACATAAATAAATTAAATTCTGCTACAATAAAATGAATAAATAATGAATAATAATTCTCATTTACATAAAATTTTAATTGGCTTTCATTAAAACTAATTTTTCAAAAGAATAATCCGACAATGATTGCCGCCTTGGGCTGTTTACGATCCCGGCAAACGAAAACAGTCGTTCAACTGGAGCTGAAGATGTTAAGGGTGTGTTAAAATAAATGAATGCTTCCTTGAGCAAATCATAATTTTGCCAAATGTCATCAGCACTTGAGTTATCATTTAAATAACTGAAAAACTGATGTTTTATATTGGATCGTCGGTCAATTTTGGTTTGGTCATTTGAAGATAAACTTGTGTTAATTTCATCATCTGCAAAGTGAAATCTTTAAAGTTGAAAATTCAAAGTAATGCACGCATTAGCTCACCATCATTACTGAAATCAAAAAAATCGGGCATAGTCGATATGTTATTATTTTTCGATTCAAAATTAAACGAATTACAGTTTTTGTCGTAAAAACTGTACAGAGTATCCAAAACTCTGCTGGTTATGCTGTCAATAGTTAATTCCGGCAATTCTGGGCTTAATCTCTGCAAAACATTCACCCATTCACCCTAACTTAACTTTGTATAGTTTTTTTTTTCAATAAATGTAATGTACAAGATTCCTTTAAAAATAATCAAAAGTAATCACAAAAAATCAAAAATAATCAAAAGTAATCACAAAAAATCAAAAGTAATCTTTTAAAGTAGTCGAACTCATTTTTGATTACTTTTGATTATTTTTGATTATTTTTCAGTAATCGCAAGTAATCCTGATTATTTTTTGATTACTTGTAATCGTAATCAATTACTAATCGTATAAAACTGAATGTAATCGTATTGTAATCATTACTTCTACTTTAAAAAAAAGTTATCTAATTACTAATGATTACGATTACTAATCATTACTTAACAGCTCTGATCCAGACTAAGTCAAAAATTTTTAACACAAAATTATTTTTTCAAAATTTGTTTTCACACACATATTGATATTGCTTTTGGCGACAATTTAAAAAAAGAATTTTTTATTTTCAGTGAAATTTTAACATTTTAATCAGATTTTTGTTATCGCAGTTTAGTTATCCAGTCTTAAAGAAAAATAGCCTTAATAATTCAAGAATCGAAAACAACACACAGCGAGCGTAATATGGGAAAAATTGTTTTACAGAAATTAAGCATGTTTTCCGAACACGCGAAATTTACTGACCTCACTCACTTTTAGACACCGTGAAATACGATAAAAACGCAAACACAAGCCAACAATAGAAGATGCTGTCAAACAACTATGAATGACCGATGACAACAAATGACAAGTCGGCTTTAGTTCAACTCAGAATTTAAACACAGTTGATACTGCTAGCGACCGATCGATGTTTTGCTTTTAGGACTGTTTATACATAAAATATTATTGTAAATACAGTTGAGCATCGATAATCAGGGACGGTCGGGACCGGAAGCGTTCCGGATAATCGATTTTACCGGTTAATTGAGGTTAGTATTTTTTACTCGTTTTTACATAAATGTTTGTTTTATTTATTCAATATGCACACTTACAAGATATAATTCTTATACATTTTTAATTATTACTTACGTAAATACTTAAAAAAATCATTTAATTTAGTTTGTTTTTTCTTCTTAACCTGAATATTTTCTGCCAAAAGCTTCTCTTGGACACGGTAGATTTGAATTTTATCTTGTTCTGTTCCATTTGTTCCCGGATAATTGAGGTAATCACGGTTAATCAATTGACATAAAAATATTTTCCTTTCGTTATCGATCCCGGATAATTGATGTTCCCAGTTAATTGAATCACGGATAATCGATGCTTAACTGTAGTTCTGTGAAGAATTTTCAGATAAAATTATTGTATCACAGAAAAAAATAATTTATCAAAGATCATTTCTTCCACCGGTGGAATATTAAAGTCGAAAAAACGAGATCAAAAATCAGTTTTCAAGCAATTAATCAATACATTAATAAGTTAAAAAATATATTATTTATTTTTGAATAAAAAATGGAATGTTTGTTTATTCTTTTAGCCAAAACTAGATACAAAATCAGATCAGTAACATTCTGTAGAAACAAATACAATGGGCCTGTTCGATTGGGCTTTCTAGATTAGAATTACGAGGTGGCACCATTATTGGTTGATCTTGTTAAGGCAGTAAATTCCATCCTGCTGAACCAGCAGGAAGAAATCTGCTGAAGCAGCAAAGATCCTTCTGCTATTTCATCAGCAAGTCTGCTTTCCATTTTTCAGCAGAAAAAGTCTGTTGTTTCAGATGTTCACGCACGTTTACGTGAGTGAAACCAATATTACTCACAATCACACGTGAGTCGCGCCCATCTCTTATTTGATTACGTACCGATGTAATATGGCGATTTTAGAGCGGTAAATCGGAGTGATATTCCTATGGGTGACGGACCTATTTAGTCCACTTTCAGCTTAGGTGTTCCCAGTTAAAATGTAAGATGATCTGGAAAACTTAATCAAAAACCGATGTAAAATGTGGATTCTAGAGGGATATATAATTGTAAAATGACGACTACAGGACAACGACTACAGGTCTTCGTAAAGGAATGCCTGCGCATAATAAATGGCATATTCTGGCCAAACAAAGTTTCAAATGCAGATCTCTGGAGGTCAACAAACGAGGAGCCAATAATTCGGCAAATAACGAGAAGAAAGTCGAAATGGATAGGTCATACTTGTCCGAAAAATGCCTGGCGTGGACTGAGGATCAGGGCCGTGCGCAAGGGGGGGGGGGGGGTTTGGGGGTTCAAACCCCCCCCCCCCCAGAGATGTTTCGAACATATACTTTTTAAAACCTTCTAGTCTTTCTGAAGCAATAAAATATAGAATTTTTAAGTTTTTTTAAATAACTCGTCTGAAATGGTAATTTTGCAGCAAAAACACGAAATCTACATAAAAATCGTGGACACTTTCTTCAATTTCGGACAAAGGTTATGAAAAATACAAACAAACTAAACGAATTGTGCCAATTTCAAGATTGTGTAATGCTAATTTCGCCACTTCTTGGCATTTGACTAGACCAATATCTACAATAAATGTTTGTTTGGATAAGAATCACTATGATATCATAATGAAATCTAAAAACATTCTTAATAAAAGAAAATAATTTGCTTGGGATACCATCAATCAGCTTAACTAAGAGCCAAACTTAGGACAAATTTGTAGTATATCTAATTGGAATGAAATCATTGAAAAGCAATTTACCTCTAAATTAATAATTATGTAAAAATCTATTGGCCAGATGAAATTCTTCATTTCTGCGAAAAAGTATTGGTGTAACCTAAGAATTTTTTATGTAGACATTTTTACTTATACAAAAGAAAGTACAATACTTTAATTTTTAAATGAAATAGGATTTGAATTTTTAAATTTCTTTCAAATCAAACGAATGATATACCCCTCTCTGAATATAGAAATCGGGTTGTACATTTGACCCACATATTCCACTTCCACAATAGATGTTCACAGGTCAAATATAATATGGTGTGGCTATTCGTATATTCCGTTTGTAATGTGTGGTTTGCAACATTTGGAGCTGTATCTAAATCTGAACCGATGTGACCTATTTTAATCACATATGAAACAACAAAGGTTTCTGTTACTTCTAAATGTTTTCTCCTTAATTTTAAGATTAATTATGAATCATTCTTCTACAGTTTAATCTAAAAAGGATTACTAATTGCTACGATTACAAAGTTGTCGAAATTTCCTATTATTCGCGATTTTATGGTTCGTAGCACATAGCCATTAACGCTCAAACATATAAATAAGACTTATTGTAAACTCGATAACATTTTTTATGAAATGTTGGCAATGTTGTGTAGAAAATGCATTTTCTGGAATGTAATTTAATTTTCCCAAAAATGAAACTAAAACAAGTAAGGAAAGGCTAAAGTCGGGCGGAGCCGACTATATAATACCCTACACCACTCCCTGCATATGTACCTCGCTTTGATTACTAAACCCAGGTATTTCATGGGAGCAATTTTATGTAGTTCATATAAATTATACAGTTACTGTAAATTCATCTTTAGTCATATTTAACGAATATGGTTAATAATATGGTAATTGATCCAATTATACGACAGACAAATACAAATTATACAGTAGTAATTGGATGAATCGGACCGACATTTCAAAAGGGGGCCTATAACAATATTTTGGGCCTGGTCCAAAACATGGGCCTATATATTTCTCATTCACTGTAGGCATTCATAGTTGAAACATGTAATGATCTGCAAAATTTGATGAAGATCCGATGTAAGATGTAGTTTCTATAGCTGTAATAGATTATAACCCCATTTGGGTTATACCAAAGTATGGACATATGGGCATCTCCCAAACAATTCTCATTACAATTCCATTCGCTAAAAAAGTGAAACCGGGAAGTAGTTTTGCATCCGGTAAATGTATGTGTTTGACAAAAAATGTTAAATCGGAACGATGTGACCCGCTTTCACCATGTTTGTTTATTGGTGAAATATAATATGTAAAGTTTGGCCAAAATCGGTTAAAGCTTCGGGAGCAACATTTGTATGAGGGCTATATCTAAATCTGAACCGATCTTACCCAATTTTTGCATAGGTGTTTCTAGTTGGATTATAAGATGTTGTGCCAAATTTAAAGAAAATCGGGTACAATATGTGGTTTCTAAAGTGAAATAGGGCGCGACATTTGTATGGGGCCTATATCTAAATCTGAACCGATCTTACCCAATTTCTGCACAGGTGTTTGTAGTTGGCTTATAAGATGTTGTGCCAAATTAAAAGAAAATCTGGTACAAGATGTGGTTTCTAGAGTGGAAAATGTCAAATCGGGAGCGACATTTGTATGGCGGCTATATATATAAATCTGAACCGATCTTACCCAATTTTTGCATAGGTGTTTCTAGTTGGATTATAAGATGTTGTGCTAAACTTAAAGAAAATCGGGTACAAGATGTGGTTTCTAGAGTGGAAAATGACAAATCGGGAGCGACATTTGTATGGCGGCTATATCTAAATCTGAACCGATCTTACCCAATTTTTGCATAGGTATTTCTAGTTGGATTGAAAGATGTTGTGCCAAATTTAAAGAAAATCGGGTACAAGATGTGGTTTCTAGAGTGGAAAATGTCAAATCGGGAGCGACATTTGTATGGGGGCTATATCTAAATCTGAACCGATTTCCTCCAAATTCAATACCGATGGTCCTTGGCCAGAAAAAATAACTTCTGCCAAGTTTCATGACAATCGGACTACAATTGCAACTTGTAGAGTGCGAACAAGCTTAGATGGACAGCAGATGGACAGACGGACGGACGGACAGACAGACATCGTTAAATCGACTCAGCTGGTGATTCTAAGCCGATCGGTATACTTAAAGGTGGGTCTAGCTCGATTATTTCTTGGTGTTACAAACATTTGACGCGAAACTAACTTATAATACCCTATTCCACGAAGTGGAATTTTGTTGTCATGTGTTTCGTCCTGCATTTCATAGAGTACTGTATTTGTTATTCGAATTTTTTTAAAGATTATAAAAATGAAGAAACATCTCCAAATATTTTTATTTAATCGGAATATGTGTATGAAGATTTTGAGTAAACATCCTGTTACTCATGTAACTCCTGTATAAATTAAAAACCCCAACACTAATTAGACATCATATTTAGGCCCATACTTTGTCAACAAGCATATCCAATTTTCTTCATTTATCATAGAGAAAATGCGAGGCCTGAAGAGGGGTCAAGCGCCGAGGAATTCGATCGTTTTTTGGTGTAATATTTCTTCAAAATATATATGTATGTATGTAATTGCAAGCAACTATTTGAAAAAAAAGTTCTACACTTAGAGAACAAGTCGGTAAAAAAGCAGCGATTATCTGCTGCCTATCAGCAGACACTTTTCTGCTATTGCAGCAGTTTTTTGGCATAACAGCATTATTCTGCAATCTTACATCACCATTCACACTGCTAAAGAGTTTGCAGTCTGCTAAAATTGACTGCTGGTAATTAAAATATAAAAATAGATAAGCGTTCCTTTTATATTAGCTTGGGACAATATGCGTATCATTAAAAAGACAATCGCAATATCTTTCCGTGGTAATAAATTCATTTTTAGTAACTTATATTCAAAAAAGTTTTGTTAACATGTATATTTAAGTTGTCATACTGTTCTGTACATATGCTTTAAGTTTTTTCTATATTGCTAAAAACCAGTAAACAGCTGTTTACCATCTCAGCAGATCATCAAATCTGCTTTTTCAGCAGAAAATCTGCTCTTTCAGTAGACTTTCTGCTTTATTTTACTGACAAATTCCTTTGAGTGTACTGATAGATGGATTACTGAAACGCAATTTTGACGATGAATGTATCAAAATATTTCTCGAATATCCTGGTAATAAAAAATGAATGGTTGCCGAGCGCTCACGTAATCACACGTAATCAAAATCACATCATATATCATTGCGACCTAGACTGACTTTATTTTTTTAAAACTAGATGAAAACCCCCCCCCAGAGGAAAATCCTGCGCACGGCCCTGCTGAGGATGGTTTCTGGTTCTACTAGGTCATGATAGGACAAAGGAACGTGGTACTGCCCATAAAAAATATACTTGGAAACTATTAATTAGTACTCACTTTATTTTCAAAGGCATAAGAAGTAGGGGAATAGGGAAGAAGCCATGTTTACAAGTGGAATAAATAAAGGAAAGAAAGAATAGAATTGTAAATTGGGAGGTACATTTGTATGGAGGCCATATATAAACTTGAATTACTGTCACCAAAATAATTCAATTTCAAATATCGTTACCGAAATATTTTTTTACTCCCGTAAAACTGACAATTGCAGCAATATCTAGAAGTTCATTTCAATTCAAAATATTCTAAATATATGTCATCCGAATGGAAATAGAATCTCGAGGAGTGCCAATATTGACCAAAACCTTCTTAATTGTCTTCACTTTATTATCCAAAACAATTTGTTTTCGAATACCATTATCGTTGCCGAAATATATATTTCTTCCTTTATCGTTATCGTAACGTTTTTCGTTTCAGTAACGAACCTTGGTGTGTAGCTTGGCATCATTAACTTTCGATGCTTTAAATGCTTGGTTGAAGACCCGCCCGCTTAATAACCAAGCCCCCATAATGTACAAAAAATAAAACCAACAGGAATAATTAAATATTTAAAAAATTTACTTGTTTTTATTTTCATCGCTTAATATGTTGTATTAGAAGAAAAAATAAAACAAACAAAAAAACTTTGTAACAGATTGTTTTTAGCAACAAAAATCTATTTTATGGATTTTAATTATATTTCAAAAATATTTGCAATTGTAAAAAGATTTCGGTTTTCAGTATCTTTCTGTTTTTTTTTAGAAAATCTATACAAACAAGCAAAGCAATACCTTGCATAAAGGTAACAACTTAAAAAACGAACCTATTTTTAAAGTTAATTTTCTAAAAAAATTTAAATATTAAATACATATCTAAATAATGTACAAAGAAAGCAATCAAAAAAAAAAGAAAATATTACAAGGCTTAGAAATTAAAATGAAACATCGATTTGTATACACTTCATCATCGAATCGAAACTGAAATTCATTAAATTTTGCCCCCAAACGAAGAAACCCCAATTAAACAACTATTGGCACTGTGGTAATCATAAGTGGTAGTAGAGTACTAGAGATGAATGATGATGGCGATGAGGCTGATGCTGACCAGAATTGATTAAATGTGTATGGGCACGTGATCCAGGAGTTGTGCACGATCCGAGAATACAGCTGAACACATTTCGCACTCAAAATAGCGCTGAGGTTTGCGTGTAGGCGAGGGATTTTGTTGAGCGGCTGCTGCCGAAGCGGCGGCAGCAGTAGCATCTGCTGCTGATACTACCGCGGATATAGAAGCAAATGAATTGGCATTGTGATGACCGGGCGAGGAACTGGATACCGTATTGTAGCTGTCCACCATGGCATAGTCCAAATAGGATGTTGAATTCTGAATGGATTTTGATGTTTTCGCCGGTTCGGTTCTGGCCGATTTGGAGGACTTCATGGAGGAGGAGGACGACGAAACTATCGACATGTGGTGTGATGATGATGATCTTTTGCTGGACGCTGTGCTGCTGCTGGCAGTTTTAGCTTGACCCACTCCTAAGTGGTCGTTGGAAAATTCAAAATATTTTCTATTTGAGTTTGAACTCCGCTGAGATCGTGTGGCCTTTGTGGTCCTACGAGATTGTGAGGTGCTCACATTAAGTTCCATGGCAGCTGAAGTTACCACCACTTCGGAGGTATTAACCGAACTGGCGCCATTGACTATTTCCCTAAGATCGGGCGAAGTCGGTTCTATTTTGATCATATGCTGTTCCTCTTCGGATTGTTCAGCTAGAAATTGTGTTGAGGATTCGCTGGTGAAACGTTGTCGTGACCCACCCCCTCCTAGTTTATCGGATTTTAGAGGCGATCTTAAAATCTCATCCAGATCGTTGCGCAACCCGGAAGCTTCGAGCAGTAGATGGGCATCGTAGATGTCATTGTTATGGCGGGTGTTGGACGATTGTGTCCTATTGTGAGCCGTTGAATTCGATGACATCTCATGATGATCATGATCATGATCATGATGATGGTGGTGGTGGTGGTGGTGGTGATTCTTCAGTTGGTGGTGGTGGTGATTGTCGTGCTCCTGTTTAATGTGCAAAGGACTGCAACTGATTTGTTTAGGCGGCTGCAAGGCGGGCGAAATGATGTCATAGTCATCAACTATGGCTACAGATTTGGGCATTACGTCAACGTTGTTGTTGTTGTTGGTGGTGGTCTGTGTGCGTGTAACAATAGACTTAGATTTCTTTTTGCCACCCTCCATTGAAGACACCGTATATTTTTCCGTATGAATCATTTGAGGGCCTTTGACCTGTTTGTTTGTGGCTGCGTGTTTGTCGGCTTTGCTCTTGCGACCTCTATTGCTGCTGTTTGTGGTCATTGAGCTCTCTTTGTCGGATCTCATAATCTGTACCTGCTGCGTCCTTTGAGCTGTAGATTCATGCTTCGTTTTGCGTCTGCTGTTTGCTGACGACGATGTTGTTGTGCTGGTGGTGGTGGTAATTTCATTCAGTTCAACGGCTTTCGAAGATGGTCCCACTACCAATGTATCAATGCTTTGTAGTGTGGTTTCCAAATTGGACAGCAACGATTTGTAGGTTTCTTCATTTGAGGTTTTCGTCGACCAAATTTTGTCACTACTTGTTGAATTGAATCGGGTTTTCTTGGGACTTTCATTGTCCATGCCAACATCCAAATCAAAATCGTCCGGATCCAAAACCATATGGGAGGATTTTTTCTTAGACGACGACGCCGTATGAGAGGATGACTTACTACGATTGTTGTTGGATTCTACCGCATTGGTGGTGGAGTTCTTTTGTCTGGTAGTCTTGCCGGATGGTGGTAGCTCATGGTTGCTTGTTGTATTTTCCGTCGAAGTATTCGTTTCAGTCATTGCCAGCAAATCGTCTACGTTGTCCATATCGAAATCGGATATATCAATGTCGCTGCTATTGCCGCCATTCTGTTTGGACTCGCGCTTCAAGCGGGCAATTTCATGCGGCTTCAATTTGCGCCGGCGTTTGTATTTCCGGGGGCCAGTCTAAAATAAGAAAACATTAAATGATGTATGTTCACATATCGTCCACACACAATCGTGTACTACTCACCACGGGTTGCCTTTGCATGGCTGTGTTCATGTCACTGTGCTGTATCAAGTGTTGTATCAAGTCTCCCGACGATGGCAATTCTGCTCCACACACTGTGCAATAATATGTACCCCTCTTAGTGTCCAGACCCGAATGATGCGATCTAATGTGTTCCCTGAGCACAACACGTTGATTGAAAGCTCGGGGACACACCGAACAAGCGTAAGGCTTTTCGCCCGTATGGATGCGTTCATGTTTCCTTAAAGTACCACCATCGGCGAATGCCTTCCAACAGAAACGACAACCGTAGGGGCGTTCACCCGTGTGTATGCGCACATGTATTTGCTGTGAGCTGCGCGAACCAAAGGTTTTGCCACATTCATGACAGGGAAATAGTTTCCCCGCCGATGTGGTGCTATGCGAATGCCGATGATTCGAGAGTGTGCGACCATCGGGAAACTCTTCATGGCACACGTCACACTGTACCGACTTGTCGCGATGCGAAGCCATGTGGCGCTTGAGACGTGCCTTGTTGTGGAAATTTTTACCACATTTAGAGCATGAATGACACTTCTCACGCGAGTGATCCCAGGCATGTTTGATTAGAGCTTTGCGATCTCGGCACTCTTTGCCACACAGAATGCAAGAGTTTTCAGTCATTTCATTTGCGTGTTGAAATTGTAAATGTTTCTTAATGGTGGGCTCTTCGAAGAAAGATTCGCCGCATAAAACGCATCTAATTGATCGAAATAAAGGAGAGTATTTGGTGTTTAGTCTATGATGTGTGCAACATTTTATTTGGGACTTACTTGAAAGGCGGGTAACGTGCATGAATTTCCGCATGGGCCAATAAATCCAAAGCCTCGGTAAAGGTTTCCCCACAGGTGTTGCAACAGTGCTGATCTTTGGCATTGCCGCCGTCATTGTCAACACCATTTTGGTGGTGGTTCGTCCCTTGACTGTTGGACTTGGCGTGAGATTTGGTATGCCTTTTCAACAGATCTTGACGGTGAAACGACATGCCACATTCGCTGCAATAGAATTCCCCATATAATTGCTGTTCGGACTCGGATTCACTTTGTGTCTCGTCTTCTCCTTCATTGGGATCGTATTCAGAATTACTTTCCTCGAATTGATGTGTTCGCTGGTGGTCCTGTAGACTGGCTTGATCCCAAAACAGTTCGTTGCATTGCGGACACTCGAATGGGGAATCATTGCGATGAGTCTGAGGAAAAAAAATAGTTTGCATGAAGAAAAAGACAATTTTCGAACAGTTTTCTTTGGGAAGTTACAACACAGAGAGACCGACCAGGACATGACCTTTCCACACACAAAGGAATGTAAAACAAGTAAGGAAAGGCTAAAGTCGGTCGGGGCCTACTACATGATACCCTATACTTTCTACTCCACTTCAATTCAATTCGGTGAAAATCGCGAACGCCATTTGTATGGGAGCTATATCTCATCCACTTTTACCATAGATGTTTGTAGTGTAAATATAATGTGTCCTGCCGAATTTGAAGAACATCGGACAAGGTATGTGGATTCTACAGCAGTTAACCTCAAATTGGGAGCGAAATTTGTATGGGAGCTATATCTAAATCTGAACCGATTTGATTGTGCCAAATTTGATCAAAAGCGGTTAAATTATGTAGTTTCTAAAGCAAAAAGTCAAATCGGGAGCGATATTTGTATGGGAGCTATATATATATATATATATATCTGAGCCGATTTGACCCATTTTCACCAGAAATGTTTCTAGTTGAAATATAAGGTGTTACGCCAAATTTGACGAAAATCTGTTAAAATTTACGATTTCTAGACCGGAAAATGTGAAATAGGGAGCGAAATTTGTATGGTGGCTATATCTAAATCTAAGCCGATTTGACCCATTTTCACCACAGATGTTTCTAACATAGATATGCTGTGTTGTGCAAAATTTGATCAAAATCACTTAAATTATGTGGCTTCTAGAGCAGAAAAAGTCAAATCGGGAGCAACATTTGTATGGGGGCTATATCTAAATCTGAACCGACTTGCTTCAAATTAAATAGCGTCTGTGCTCGACGTACAAAAATCGTTTGTATCAAGTTTCGTTAGAATCGGACAATAATTGCGACCTGCATTGTGATTACAAGAATAGACAGACGAACATGGCTAAATCAATTTTAAGTAAAGTGATTCTATGTCGATCGGTATAATAAACGATGGGTCTATCTCGCTTCTTTTTGGGTGTTACAAACAAATGCACAAAGACATTATACCCTGTGGTGTAGGGCATAATGAAACTTATAGAATATGGAGATATGGATGTGACCTTTTCACACACGGAGGAAAATAAATCTTTTCTCATAATTTTGATTTTTTTCCACAAATGAATATTTTCCCAAAAAGTGTCCACTGTGGCAGTTTGAAAAAAGTTGGGTGAATAAAATTTATAGAACAGATAGACATGGAAGTGACATTTCAACACACGGAAAAATGTTTAAAAATTTTTGATTTGTGAAACAAATGGATATTTAAAAAAAACCCACCGCGGGCGTTTGAAAAAAGTTGATTTAATGAAACTTATAGCACAAATAGACCTTTGTGTAACCTTTCCACAGACGGGAGATGATTAGCATTTTTATCGCAATTGTGGATTTTCTGGCACATATTTAAAAAGAGTCGTTCGGAAAAATTTGAATGAATAAAATTTATGGACAGAAGATCAAAGTTTTCTCAGAATTTTAGATTTTTCATGCATTTCCATCTATCGAATTTACATTCATTCTTATCGCCTCTCCTCCACTTACCTTGGTATGCGAGAGCATGGCTTTCTCGCGGGAGAAGGCCAGGCCACATTGTTGGCACACAAACGGCTTGTTATCATCAACCACGGGATAATGCGTTATTTGTTTCTGTTGTTGGCGCTGTTGCTGCTGCTGTTGATGTGTGTTTTGCAGTGCGGCGGGCGTTGTATCCTGAGTAAATTCTATAGCGGCTGTAGAGGAGTTCGGCAGTGTATCACACTGTACGATGCTGTACGATGAAGCCAAGTTGGAGACATTCGACGCCGCATCAGCGGCATTGGCAACGTCTACAACGTAGGCATCCTCTTTGGGCCTAAGGCGACTTATGCGACCTCTGGGCGGTGCTGTGGTCGCTGTTGTTGTCGTTGATGATGTGATGGCCGATGACGCCGACGCCAAAGAATTATCCATCAATGAGTGATTTGTTTGAATGGAGGTAATTTGTTGTTGTTGCTGTTGGTATTGTTTACGACTAGATTTTATTGGTATTGTAACGGAATCTTCAGGCACACTCCAATCTTGTTCATAATAATGATCATTGGAAGTTCGCTGCGATGAGGAGTTGGTATCGGTGACAAAGTGTATAACTGTATAAATATTACAAAAAAGAAGAAGAAAAAATTTGTATTAAGATAAGTGATAAGCCCACTTGCAACTTTTTTACTTACAATCACTATCGTCCATTTGTGGCTCTGTTGCCGGTTCTTCCGCATGGACTTTCAAGTGATTGAATAGATCCTGCCGCCGCAGAAACCGCGAACCGCACAGTTTACACAAATGCGGTCGATCGTTCTGATGGGCCACCATGTGATTCATAAGACTGGCTTTCTTGCGAAAGCGACGGCTGCAGAAATCACATGGATATGGCCTCGAGGCAGTGTACTCGTCTTGTACAGTGGGCAGGGCTACCTCCATATCCATTAATACTTGAGAATTTGAAATTATTTGTTCGGCGGATATTTCAACTCTGGAAGAATGTAAACAAACACAAAAGAAAGTCAATTATAAAATATGTATTTAAATGATGGAATTGTAAGTCAGTGGTGTTTGGGATTTATGGAACAACAAGGAACCAGTTGAATTTCAAGGTCGTGTATCAAGTCGTAACATTTTAGGGTTTAGAGGGTTCTTGTCTTAGAATAACTCATTGGTCGTGTTATCGGACGTTTATATTGATTTTTTGTGGTTTTTCAAGGTGACAGCTAAAAACTCATATTTCTTGGAAATATTTTGTAAAAGATGTTTGGAAAAATAAATAGAAGGAATCAATACCTTTCGAGTGATGCCTAAATGATGAATATCGTTTACATCGGATCTTGATCAAATTTCCCACATCATGTTATATTTCAACTATAAAAACATGCTGGGTCCATGCTTTGGTATCGACCCCACACACAGGGGGCCCCAAGTTTACACTATTATCTTGATAAATTCTGAAGGTCATGTTATATTTCAACTAAGAATGCCTACTACGAATGAAGTGATCTATATGGGCCCACTTTTTGATGAAGCCCCCTTACGAATGGACTAACAATTTTTACTATTACCGCTCTAGAAACCATATTTTACATCAGGAATTGGTCATTGATTTTGCAGATCATATTATATTTCAACTAGGAATAACAATCTCCAGTTTACAATATTACCGTTCAAGGATCGGTTGGCCCGAAATCGGCCCAAAAGGGAAAAAATTTTCGCTCACAAGGACTAAAAATATCCATAATAATCCCTAATATTTTAGCGTATTTAAGCATGTTTTTTAATATGTCTGTTTATATTTGCTTGATATTTGGTATGCGCATTCTCCTTATTCCAAAAACGTGCACCATAAAGTGATTCCTATTTGTAGGGGGTAAAATGGGGGCAAAAAGGGATAAAAATGGTACATATTAAACGACAACAGCTAGAAACACGAAATTCTGTGTGTACACTCCTCTAATTGAGTAGCTAAATAATATAAAAGTATTTTTTCCAAATTCGTACTTTTTTTTTTCTTGAAAATCAAATGACCCGAGCTAGAGTCATGAAATTCGGAGTATAAATTCCTCTGACAGTGTAGACACGGAAAATGAACTGATTTTTCGAAATTCGTACTTTTTGGGGTCAAAATAGAGAAAGGGGATAAAAATAGTACCAACCAAATGACCGCAGCTAGAGTCATGAAATTCAGAGTATACACTCCTTTGACTACGTAGACATGAAAAATAAAAGGTTTTTTCCAAATTCGTACTTTCAAGGGATACAATGGGTACGGAGGGATAAAAATGGTACCAACCAAACGGCTACACCTGGAATAATGAAATTCGGTGTATACATTCCTCTGATTGCGTAGACACTTAAAATAAACAGATTTTTCGAAATTCGTACTTTTTGGGGTTAAAATGGAAAAAGGGGATACAAATAGTACTAATCAAATGACCGCAGCTAGAGTCATGAAATTCGGAGTATACATTCCTCTGACTGCGTAGACACGGAAAATAAACGGATTTTTCGAAATTCGTACTTTCAATGGATACAATGGTACAGAGGGATAAAAATAGTACCAACTAAATGACTACAGCTGGAATGATGAAATTCTAATTGCGTAGAAACGTCAAGGTGGTAAAAATGGTACCAACCAAATGGGCTCAGCTGGAATCATGGAATTAGGTGTATACATTCCTCTAACTGCAAAGAAACTCAAAATAAAAAGTTTTTTTTTCCAAATCCGTTCTTTTTCTTTTACGGCAAAAATTGGTTGAATCATGAAATTAGGTTATTTTGCACTATGTACGTCTGATACAGGATTTTCAAAATTTGTACTTTTTGGGTTTAAAATAGAATGGAAATACAACCAAATGTAGCACCACTATCTACCAATATTTATGGTATTTAAGCTTTTTGAAAACATAAATATAAGCATATTTATTTATTGATTTGAAATAAAAAATGGTTTGAAATAATTAAAATATTATATTTATTTATAAAATTATTTGTTCAATATTTGTATTTGTTTTGGTTTGGCTATATTAAAAAATTTATATTTTCCTGTAATATTACTGCACTTCTACGAAAACCGACAACCTCTGTGGAATGCAATCCATTGTGGAGGGTATATAAAGATCGGCCCGGCCGAACTTAACGCCGTTTTTACTTGTTATCAATTAAAATATGGCTTTCTATCAAAAGAGTATTATAGTATTATAAATAATGGGGAAATTGAAAATATTTCCCCTTTTGTAAAGAATTTTTTCGTTGCAAATTACAAACTGTGATTTGGCGAGAACTTGTAAGACCTTTTTACGGCTAAGCCTCAGTAAGTTTATGTAAAACAAATATTTTTCAGAGGATACGTTACAGCCCTTTAACGGAACGACAAGGGATAATCGTCTTATCGAATAAAGTACATGTTTTTAGGAGAAGCAAAACACATGTTACTTACATGGAGATTTTTCAAAATGTGTACTTTTTGGGAAAGATGTGCAAAAAGTTATAAAGTGGTCGGCTCTAGAAACATGAAATCGAGGATATAAACGATTCTTCGGTTGTAATTTTTTGTTAAAAACTGGGCAGAAAATAGTCTAAAAAAACTTATTTTTTTCACATAGTCGCCGACTGCAATATAAATATATATATAACAAATTAAAAAAATATTTTGTATTGCCTTTTTTGCACTTACCCTCTATAACCATAAATTTGAATTATACTGGATAATTATCCAGGCGAAGTAGAACATTTTTAACACAAAATTATTTTTTCAAACTTTGTTTTCATACACATTGATTTTGCTGTTGGCGACAATTTCAGAAAATATATTTTATTTTGAGTGAAATTTTAACTTTTTACTTAGGATTTTGTTATCGTAGCTTAGTTATCCAGTCTTAAAGAAGAACAACCATATTATTCTGATGCAGGTTCTTTATCTTTCTTTTTTTGATAAATTGGTTGAAATTAGAGAATCAGTTTTATTTACGTAATGCAACGGTTTATCGATATTTTTATCAAAATAATTATTGATACTATAAACCCATAGTTGAAAAATGTTGAGTCAGGGCAATATCCTAGTTCAAATCAAGTATTGGTTACAGACCGAAATAAAACAAACGAAAAAAAAATAGAAATTTTCATTAAACTACCTATCATTGTCCCAAGCTACCTATAAAGCTTTTGTGTTTTACAGAACCCTACAAAATCCGGCAAACATAAATAATGTGAATAACAGAGCAATGATTTGATAAGCAAAACACAGATATGCCAGTAATATATAAGATACGATTCTGTCCAACACTTTGTCACATTTATTTCTGAACTTACCTTTCCTCTCCTTGATGCTGCACCCAGTCATCGGTGATGACTTCTTCGGTTACCATTTGCGGCGTTGTATCTGTGTAGTACACTACTCCACCGCCGGTGTCCTCATGCTGCTGTATTAACGCCGCCTGTTCCATAATGGCATCACAATCTATTTGTTCGCCATCGCTGGTTGTCACAACCACTGCACCATTTTTATCCGAACCATTGGACGTCATAATTTCAGCGACCATTTGGCCATCGCGAGCCATGAAAATCAAATTCTCCGCGGCGATTTGATCGATATTGGTTGGGTCACCTTCGTCCTCGGTGGCCATATAGTCCGACGATGAATTCGCACTGGCCATGAGATCCTCGTCACACGGCGGATGTGGATCTATGACCAACTGACCGGCAGTTTTCATGTCTCCGCCAACATGCGACGAATGACTGACGGAACTATGCTGTATCCATTGTATGCCACCATATTGACTATCCATAATTTTTGAAGTGCAATTTTGTTTTGGTTTCAAGCGTTGGACACTAAAATGTAATTGAAAATAGCAAAATTAGCAATTTTTTCGGTAGACCTCCTGCAAACGCTGGAACACACGAGATTTTTTATTGTTTACTCCTTTTGCTCACAATCATATAAGAAAAAAAGAGAATCAACAAAAGCATGGGTAGAACAAGAGTTGCGACCGAAACACATGTTTTTCTCCCGAGTGGAGCAGCGTCTCCAGCGGGCGCAGACCAGTGCAATTTTAACAATCTGGCAATAATTTGCATTCCACACTGCATATATAACTATCTCTTTCTTCCACTGACAGTAGTACACTATTATCGACTCTTTGCATGAATGAACGTCGGCAGCACTGTTGGCCAATTCCTATACGAACCACAAAAAACCGACATAGCCGAAGTACCCCCACCACCAACCGACCAACACAATACAATTCATACCGAAAAATTCCAAGTTATGAAAATTGCAATTTTTGTTCCAATTCCCATTTAATGGTTTAAGGTTATGGCCAAATGAGGTTATGACCATATATTTATTTACATTTCTACACAAACACCGTCTTGCACTTGCAACGCATCACGGCGCAATGGATCGGTCAAAAACAGGTCAGACTACGCCTCACATCTCGATTACATCACATGTGCTCTTCACATTTTGTTCAGAAGCACGTTTTTATTTTCACGAAAATCAATTTCTTCACAATAATTTGCCAGCGAATTTTTATTTCGGTTTTTGGTTATAGGCCATCAGCAATTTTGAGGTTATTTTTATTGCAAAATTTTTCGGTGCTCTTGTTGTTCTGATTCTTTTGGAACTTACGATTTTATAACATTTCACTGCGCGACACGGCAATATTTTCAAGAATTTGTTTAGAAAAAGTTGCAAACTGCCACTGAATTCTACGACAACTGACACGACAACCACAGCCATTGTACTTGTACACAAACAACCGAACGAAAGACTAATCTAATTGGAAAGTGGGAACTAACTGACACAGACGGTGGGTAATGCCGTTATCATTTACGAACAACTTCCTGAGCTGACAATATTTATTGCAGTTAATCAATTGTTATATTAATATTATTTAGGTACTATTATTATCAGATTTTTATAGTTTTTGTATTTCTTTAAAGTAAAATCAAAAAAATAAAAATAGATTCATAAACAATTAATCGAGTGTTGCCGGACTGCGCATTTTGGTTTTTGTCCGTGCTAATGTGTTAGCAGTATTGCCACATTTCCAGTTTGATTAATGACCAGTTCAGGGATGTTTAGTCAAATGACATCACAAACTAATCAAAATTGTACATTTTTTTCGCCAACTGTACCATTTTTAGAGCACTGAGCGTAGAGTTTCATTAATGAAACGCTGTTGCTGCAGTACACCCTTGTTGTAAAAGCAAATCATCCCAGACCTCATTATATCTAACAAGTAAAAACGGCATTAAGTTCGGCCGGACCGAACTTTATATACCCTCCACCATGGATTGCATTCCACAGAGGCTGTCGATTTTCGTATAAGTGCAGTAACATTACATAAAAATGTAACTTAGCTAAACCAAAAATAAAAATATTAAAGAAATAAGTTTATAAATAAATATAGAATTTTTATTATTTCAAACCACGCTTATAAGGCAAGGCTACCAATACGTTTATAATATATATCGCAATAATACTTCAAGTCAATTCAAAAAGTAAATATAAGACAGCAATCTTCTGCAACTTCATGATTCCAAAAAATAAATAAAAAAATACAAATTTTGAAAAATATTTTTATTTTGCTTGTCTATGCAGTCAGACGAATGTGTACACCGAACTCAATGATTGTAGCTGCGGCCATTTGGTTGGTACCATTTTTATCCCCTTTTTCTCATTTCATCCCCTTAAAAGTACGACTTTCTAAAATCTCTTTATTTTATGTGACCACGTAATTAGAAATATGTACACTATAGCTGTAGCCGTTTAGTTGGTACCATTTTTATCCCTCTGTTCCTATTGTATGCCTTGAAAGTACGAATTTGGAAAAACCTTTATATATTTCGTGTCTACGCCGTCAGTGGAATATATAGCCCGAATTTCATGACTCGGTCATTTGGTTGGTACCATTTTTATCCCCTTTTTCTCATTTCATCCCCTTAAAAGTACGACTTTCTAAAATCTCTTTATTTTATGTGACTACGTAATTAGCAATATGTACACTATAGCTGTAGCCGTTTAGTTGGTACCATTTTTATCCCTCTGTTCCTATTGTATGCCTTGAAAGTACGAATTTGGAAAAACCTTTATATATTTCGTGTCTACGCCGTCAGTGGAATATATAGCCCGAATTTCATGACTCGGTCATTTGGTTGGTACCATTTTTATCCCCTTTTTCTCATTTCATCCCCTTAAAAGTACGACTTTCTAAAATCTCTTTATTTTATGTGACTACGTAATTAGAAATATGTACACTATAGCTGTAGCCGTTTAGTTGGTACCATTTTTATCCCTCTGTTCCTATTGTATGCCTTGAAAGTACGAATTTGGAAAAACCTTTATATATTTCGTGTCTACGCCGTCAGTGGAATATATAGTCCAAATTTCATGACTCGGTCATTTGGTTGGTACCATTTTTATCCCCTTTTTCTCATTTCATCCCATTAAAAGTGCGACTTTCTAAAATCTCTTTATTTTATGTGACTACGTAATTAGAAATATGTACACTATAGCTGTAGCCGTTTAGTTGGTACCATTTTTATCCCTCTGTTCCTATTGTATGCCTTGAAAGTACGAATTTGGAAAAACCTTTATATATTTCGTGTCTACGCAGTCAGTGGAATATATACCCCAAATTTCATGACTCTAGCTGCGGTCATTTGGTTGGTACAATTTGTATCCCCTTTTTCCATTTTAACCCCAAAAAGTACGAATTTCGAAAAATCCGTTTATTTTAACTGTCTGCACAATTAGAGGAATGTATATACCGAATTTCATTGGTACCATTTATCCCTCTTTTCCCATTTTACCCCTTAAAAGTACGAATTAAAAAAAATAATTTTATATTATGTATCTACTCAATTAAAGGAACATACACACAAAATTTCGCGTTTCTAGCTGTTGTCGTTTGACAGGTACCATTTGTATCCCTTTTTGCCCCTTTTCATCCCCTACGAAGCACTTTTTGGTAAGCCTTTTTGTTATAGGGGGAATGCGCACACCCAATATCAAGTAAGTACAAGCAGACATATTGAAAAACATGCGTAAATACTGTAAAATATAAGGGATTATTATGGGTATTTTCAATTCTTGTGAGGGAAATTTTTTTCCCTTTGGACCGATTTTGCCCAGTTGCAATCCCAACCAATCTACGACTATAAGACACATTTATGGAAAATTTTGACGTCCTAGTTCTTTTCGTTTAGATGCTAGCGTGCTTTCAACCGACGGACAGGGCTAGATCGTCTTAGAATTTTATAACGATCAACAATGTATATACTTTATAGGGTCTCAGGTTGATATTTAATGGTGTTACAAACGGAATGACAAAGTTAGTATACCCCCATCCTGGAGGTGGAGGGTATAAAAATGATGAGGAATTTGCTTGTAATACTCAAAATGGTGGACAAAAAATCGGAAAAAATCATTATTTTAAAACTTTTGACTTTTAGTAGTTTTTCTTTAAGTTAATAAAAAGTTAATTTTTACTCAAAATAAAAAATATATATATTTTTTTCACATTGTCGCCAAATACTATGTGTTGACTTTTTGTGGACTTAGCCTCGATAACCATAAATTTGACTTACAAGTCTAAGTCTAATATTTTTAACATAAAATTATTTTTTCAAAATTTGTTTTTTATAAACGCATTAGGCCTGTTCGATTGGGCTTACTAGCTTACAATTAAGAGACTTGAGAAGGTGGCAAATTCAAAACATATCTTTATAACAGCCTTTTCAGACTACAGCAGAAATCGAGCTGAACTCTAGCTGAAATCGACTTCAGCTCGATTTCTAACATGGAATCCTAAATACTAATTTGACACTTGAAATCGAGTTAAGATTTTCACACTGTATACGAAATCGAACTGAAATCAACTTCAGCTCGATTTCTAACATGTAATCCTAAATACTAATTTGACACTTGAAATCGAGTTAAGATTTTCACACTGCATACAAAAACGAGCTGAAATCGACCTAAGCTCGACTTCAAATATCAAATCCCATACAAATTTAGCAATTGAAATCGATTTTGCCTGCTGCCTGAATAAGTTATATGTCAAAATGGACTGTTGGTTGCATTTGTCGTATGTTCAAATTGGCAAAATATTTGTGCTGCTGTACAAATATTTTGAATATGTCTTTGTGCATTTGTTTGTAACACCGAAAAGGAAGCGAGATAGACCTATTGTTAATTATACCGATCGACTTAGAATCACTTTTTGAATCGATTTAGCAATGTCCGTCTGTCTGTCCAACTATTCTTGTAATCAGAGTACAGGTCGCAATTGTAACCAGAACCAAATGAAACATTATTGATATTCCCCCTATAACAAAAACGTGCACCATACAGTGATTTTTATTCGTAGGGGGTGAAAAGGGATAAAAATGGTACATATCAAACGACAACAGCTCGATGTGTACTTTCCTCTAATTGAGTAGATACATAATATAAAAGTATTTTTTCCAAATTCGTACTTTTAAGGGGTAAATGAGAAATAGGGATACAAATGGTAACAACCAAACGGCTGCACCTTAAATGTAGAGACGTGAAATAAAGGGGTTTGTTCCAAATTCGTACTTTTTGGAACTAAAATGGAAAAAGGGGATATAAGTTGTACCAACCAAATGACCGCAGCTAGAGTCATGATATTCGGAGTATACACTCCTCCGACTGCTTAGACACGAAAAATAAAAGTTTTTTTTCCAAATTCGTACTTTCAAGGGAAACAATGGGAACAGAGGGATGAAAATGGTACCAACTAAACGGCTACAGCTAGAATGATGAAATTCGGTGTGTACATCCCTCTAATTGAGTATTTTTCCAAATTCGTACTTTTAAGGGGAAATTGGAATAGAGGGATAAAAACGGCTGCACCTAAAATAATGAAATTCGGTGTATACATTCATCTGATTGCGTAGACATGTAAAAAAGAGATTTTTCGAAATTCGTACTTTTTGGGTTTAAAGTGGAAAAAGGGGATAAAAATTGTACCAACCAAATGACCGCAGCTAGAGTCATGAAATTTGGAGTAAACATTCCATTCCAAATTCGTACTTTCAAGGGATACAATGGGAACAGAGGGATAAAAATGGTACCAACTATACGGCTACAGCTTGAATGATGAAATTCGCTGTGTACATCCCTCTAATTGAGTAGATACGTAATATAAAAGTATTTTATCCAAATTCGAACTTTTAAGGCGTAAAATGGGAATAGAGAGATAAAAATGGTACCAACCGAACGGTTGCACCTAAAATAATGAAATTCGGTGTACACATTCCTCTGATTGTGTAGGCACGTAAAATAAAGAGATTTTAGAAAGTCGTACTATTAAAGGAGTAAAAAAGGGGATAAAAAAGGTACCAACCAAATGGCCGCAGCTAGAATCATGGAATTCGGTGATTGCGTGAAGTTAGGTTATCTTGCACTGTATACGTGAGAGATAATGGATTTTGATGGATGGATGGAATCCTCTATAAGGAAATGATTCTAACAAACGAACGAGAAGCACAACTCACTTAAAAAAAAATAAATCGCACCAAGTAATAAAGTACACATGCCATCTTACAACCATCTCATTGAGTTGCATATGTAAGTATGTGTATATGCAGGTATAGTTACCCAGCACTTTGAACTTTTGGAATTAAAATAGGATGAAAATACTACCAAATGTAGCACCCAATATCTACCAATATTAATGACTTGAAGTATTATTTCGATATATATAGTATAAACGTATTGGTAGCCTTATAAGCATGTTTTGAAATAATAAAAAAATTATATTTATTTATAAAATTATTTTTTCAATATTTTTTTTTGGGCAGTGTTATTATTATAACAATAACATTAAGTAGTATTGATTAATTTAATACTAATTTTTTAATATTTGCTACAACTTAAAATCAATTATTATGTTTTTCGAAATAAAGGACATCCCTCCATGTTAAACTCATTGATGAATAGCCCAATGTTCACAGCTTCCGAAACACAAGATGATTATCACTTCTGCGGATGCTTTCTTTTTGCTCGGCACTGAGCGATCAATTCGATTGCCGCTGGTTAACAGTTCTGTCGGCGAATATTGTTGAGATACTTATCAATCACTTTTCGAATCTTCGGCTCGCAGTTGACCCAATACAATAAGTACATATGCATGCATGTGCATAGATAGGAGCTATTCGTTTATTCATTCCTCAGCTGTCGATGGTGTGATGAACTGAAGTTTGTTTTGTTTACGAATTCCTTACCTTACATCTGTTTTACATTTACATCTTCGCATTAATGGGTATATATACTCGCATGTCTACATCGTTAGATGAGAAGCAAAAAATTGTAAGTAACTAAAAGATCGAAGTTCGTTTGAATGTATTTCTGAAATAAAAATATGAGGTTGTGATTTAAAATATCGAAACTATCAATCAAATTGCAAATAAGGGTCCTCCTTATATACGGCCGTACAACAACCAGCTGATCATGTTTACTAATTTAGGGTCCAACCTAAATCAGCACGTCAGCTACGGCGAATTATGCTATCGTTGATGTTGTTTAATTTTTCAAAATGTGTAAAGCCTATTTGCATTTCATCCGGCATTTGTATATATTCAGTACATATAAGTATGTATATTAGTGTGTTCCACGAAAGAAAAGGGGGTGAACTACAAAATTAATTGAAAATATAGCGACTGCAAGAATGTTATAGGAACTCCAAAACCACAAAGAAAACCCAGAACAAATTGTTTCAATTATATCACAAAAAATATATCAAAAATCTCACGTTGTACCCGTGAGTTTAGCACTGACAGAGACAAGTGATAGCTTCCTATTTGAATATTTTTCGATTGAAACACTTTCTGTATGCCTTTGTGCTTGAGACACTCTAGTGCACACACCACACATTTCTATGTATAGCTGTGAGTACGAATCTCTCATATCCGAGCCAAACAAACCACCATGACACGAAACGATCTGCACATACCACCACCCACTAAAATAATGGATGTTCCTCCCCGTCAACAACAAACAAAACAAGACAAACAAACAGTTGCTCTTATTTTTGTGGAATTTTGAGAGAACTTTCTCTGTTTTTTGTTTTTTATTTTAAATATTGCGGGGAAAATCAAGAGGGAAAAACTTGAAACGCAAAGAAAGAGCATTTGTTTGAGTGTGAGTAAGTAAGTGCAAAATCAATCAGATGTTCACCGTTCGTTACGAGGCCTTTGAAGTAATTGGGGTCATCAAGAGATGTAAGAGAGATGTTTATTTAGTCCACGTCCAGCTAAATACTGCAGATGAGGATAATTCGTTTATTTTCATTGGGGAGTGAATCGATCTTGTTATATAGAAACCTACATATATGATATGTTCTAATCGCAAAACTCATTCTCATAGACCAATGCATTGAGGAGCTGTCAATCTCAGAATATAGAGATGGAATGAATTAGCCGACTACTAGATCTCCTTTAAATACTTTTTTATCGAAGCTTGTTATCTCGGCTTAAAGAAAAACATAATAACATAAAAGGACTTTTCCAAATTATGTGTATACATTCCTCTGTGGTTGCCCAATAAAATAGATTTTCGCAAACATTTAAATTCCATTGGACAACCAGTGTGCTGCAGAGTTACAAGCCGAACCATAATTATCGGCGGCGGCGGCGCTGTTCAAAATGGGTCGGCGGCGGCAGCTTTCGGCTGATTTGTCGGCTCGTTCTGTCATTCGATCACCCCTATTTATTTGACAATTTGGGGAAAATGGAAGGATATGCATATATATTCGTTAATTTTAGCCAATGTTCTCATAATTTAATATTATTATCCCATACAATTTTTTTTGGGATTGGGAATCCATTCCCAAAATTTATAATATGGATGAATTTAATAAATATTTTTGCAATTACAGCTTTTCGTGTGAGGCATACTTGACCAGACATCTTGAATATCATAATCTTTCCAATGAATGATAATACTATACCTACATTGACACACTCTAAATAAGCACAATAGAGAAGCTGTTGTTTAATAAGGCTGTTTTTCTTTAAGCCGGGATAAGAAGCTGCGATAACAAAAACGTTAATAAAAATTTAATTTTTTACCCAAAATAAAAAATTAATTGTCGGCAACAACAATATAAATATTTGTATCAAAACAAATTTTCAAAAAAATATTTTCTGTTGACTTTTTCGGACTTATGGTCGATAACCATAAATTGGACATACACTGGATAATTATCCATGCTAAGTCCAATATTTTTAACATAAAATATTTTTGTTAAAATTTGTTTTTAAACACATTTGTATTGCTGTTGGTGATAATTTTAAAAAAGAAATTTTTATTTTGAGTTAAATTTTAACTTTTTATTTGGGTTTTTCTTATCACAGCTTAGTTATCCAGTCTTAAAGAAAAACAGCCTTATTGTTATTTATAGGAATACATGGCCACGCGTACTGGAATTGACTTATATAAATGCGACTTTCAAATCAAAATACAATCATTCAACTTTCTATAGACGTCATCATATGTGGGATACTAAATTCAAAGAAAGGTCAATATATTTCACAGTAGTAGGATGTCTAAGTCGACAGTTATATTTTCTTTTGTAATTTTAAGTGGGTTGTCTATTTTGGTAGTAAGATTTTAACTCCGTCAAATCTCGGCGGCGTGGTTGAAGTCGATATGAGTCGATGAAATCGGCGGCGTGTTGAAGTCGATTTGAGTCGACGAAATCGGCGGCGGCGCGGCGGTTTTGTGTTAAAAAATTGGTAATATTTTAATAAAATAATTAATAATGCACAATAAATATAAAAAAGCGTTCGAAGAGAAACAAAAGAAATAATTAAACTTCTTTTTAATAATAAAAACCAAAAAACTAATGTATTGGATGAAGATTTAATAGCAGCCCAGCTGAAAATAATACCATTGAGTGTTGCTATAAGAAGTAAGTTCAATTAAAAATATTAAATGAAAATATTAAACAAGAAATTTCTACATGTCATAGATACAGCTTTATCAGTGGGCAACACGGATGCCAAGTTCATAAAAGACGCTAAAAATTGTATTAAGCTGCGGAACAATTACGCAAAATGTGAATATGAACTTTAAAATTATTGATTTGAACTGGGATATTGTCCTGGCTTATTTTTTTACAACTAATTTTTAATTACAACTGAAATGTACAAAAAATGGACTGAATTAATAAAATTAATTAATATTAACGAAAATTACCAAAAACAAAGCTTATTATACAATTACAAGGATAAGCTTAAGACAATATTATTTTCGTAAGCTTATTCTACAATTACAAGGATAAGCTTATAGTATAGCGTACATATTTAATATTATCAAGAGGGTACCGTTTCGATTTTTCTACAATTGTTATACAAGCATTTTCAAATGGATTCTCAACTCTTTTTCAAGCTTGAGGCTTGTGTTGGTAAGCTTATTATGATATTATTCTCAAGTCATTTGGTATGTTGAGAACATTTTAGGCATATCTACTGCGAAAATGAAAATTTTCCAAAAATATCCAATTTGCATTTTTTGTTTACCGTGCTCTACCGAAATACCCAAATTGTTTGTCGAAAAAGATCGATCTTGCCAAAAAAATTAACGAATTTTAACCCTTGTATTTATACCCTACATCACAGGGTATAATGTATTTGTGCATTTGTTTGTAACACCCAAAAGGAAACGATCGACTTAGAATCACTTTTTGAGTCGATTTAGCGATGTCCGTCAGTCCGTCTGTCCATCTATTCTTGTAATCAAAGTCCAGGTCGAAATTGTTGCTAGAACTAAACTTTGCACAACGAAGTTTCATGGGATAAGGACGACCTCTATTTAATTTGAAGCACATCGCTTCAGATTTAGATATAGCTCCCATACAAATTTTGCTTCCGATTTTACTTTTTCCGCTCTAGAAACCACATCTTTCAACTTATTTTCCTCCAATTTGGCAAAACGCCGTATATTTCAACTAGAAATAGCTGTGGCAAAAATAGGATAGATCGGTTCAGATATATATATAGCTTCCAGACAAATGTCTCCTCCGATTTGACTCGTTCAGCTCTAGAAACCACAAACTTTGACAGATTTTCTTCAAATTTGGCAAAACAGCTTATATTTACACTAAAAACAGCTCTGGTAAAAATAGGATAGATCGGTTCAGATTTATATATAGCTCCCATACAAATGTCTCTTCCGATTTGACTCTTTCCTCTTTAGAAACCACAAGCTTTGACAGATTTTCTTCAAATTTGGCAATATATTTGCAATAAAGAGTTAATTTTGTACTCAAAATAAAATAAAACTCAAACGTAGTTTAAGTTCGAAGATGGGCGAAATTGTCACGCCCCTTCTGGTACCTCCCACACAAATGAACCATTTACCTATATTAAATTAAAACTAATGTAACTTCCACACGGATCTTCCGAATCAGCTCTATTTTGGCACTTGGTAATGTTTTTATATTCACTTTAAGTGTACTAAATATGGCGGGTTTGGGCTCGCCCCTTCACGCCACATCACCCTAAACTTCGTAAAATTAAAGCTTTTATAACTTCAATACGAATGATTGGAATAATGTGAAATTTGATATTTGGCAATGGAATTTACATTCGCATGGAATATGGGCGATATTGCCACACCCCTTCTGGTACCGCCCACACAAAGTGGCATAAACTTTGGTTACAATAAAATGTTTGAAAATGTTTGAAAATGTTTTTATAATCACTTTAAACGTAAAATATATTTTATATTTATGTCCTTCCACACAGATGTTCTCTGAGAGTGAGAGGGTATAAGTAAGTCGGTTTAGCCGACTGACGCTTTCTTACTTGTTTACATTGTCGCCGGCTACAATATAAATATATAGGGTGGGACATTTAACATTTTAACTTTGAACATTTATTTTTACTTTTATTTGACGTTTACGAAATGGGACGCTACACGCTCGATCAAATTTGAGAAATATTAAAAATTTACTTCCAGAATAGTGAGTATTTAACGCAAACTGTATGAAATTTACGTGGAAATTTTTCGTGTATTCAGATGAAGCTTGTTTTCATCTCGGTGGCTATGTCAATAAGCAAAATTGCCGCATATGGGGTTCAGCGAACCCACACGTGACTATTGAGATGCCAATGCATCCACAACGAGTCACTGTTTGAATCGGATGAGGTACTGCCGAGCAGTTTCATAGGACGCAAATAAGTATTTAAAATAATTTGTGAAGGGGCAACAGAATGAGGAAATGGCCAATACATATAGTTTTCGTACGGTGTAATTTTGCAAACCCTTAAAATGCTATAATCGATCTACCATGCCAAACTAAATATCACAAATATTCCTTTAATTACCGAGCTGTTCGGAATAATATGGTATACCCACTGAAAGTGAAGTACTGTTGAGATTATACTAAAATTTTCAAACCAACATTCAAGGAGTTTTCATGGAAAGTAATAATTTTTCATAGCTGCGTGAAATCCATTGTTATTAATTTTTATTTGGGTACTATTTGGCAAAACTTATTTACATTCGGTTGTCCATGGATCCATCTCTTTGCGGTCGACTACCTTTGCACTGTCCTCGTATTCGAAAGATTAAATCGACTCGGGGTATATATTTTCACGAGCTTATCGCTTTTAGCAGTTACTAAATGGCTACGACTTCGATCGAAGTTCGGGTTCGGCCCAAAAAAACACCTTCAGTCGAACTCTAGTCATATCAATGATATTGTGTTCTATTATTAAATGACAAAGTTCAACCTTTCCAATAAAACCAGATATTTGAAATGAAAAAATAATCAGTACTTTTTTTATAGCCGATTCTAATTTAAAATGTTACATGGCCCACCCTATAGAATGAAGATTTGATAAAATTTAATTGATTATAAAACGCGATTTTGAAGTGGAGTGTGCTGTATTTAATGAATAATTTTGATATTTAGCAGCAAATATCTTATACCTTCATTGCCACCACCACCCTCGTATCAAAAGAAAAAAACACACACAAAAAATTGAAAAGAATTCCAATTTGCTACACAGAGAAAAGTATTTGTTTTTATTTTGTAACGAATTTGCTCGCGATTTTTGTTGTTGTGTGTTTGCTATGCTGCGGAGCTTTTGTTGTTGTCTTTCTGTGGCGGCTGCTCGTCGTTTTACTCTTCATGGCTGTATGCCTGTATGCTTCGGCGGCGGTCTTCGGACGTTTGTTCGGCTGAGTGTGTGAGTATTTGAGATCGTGAATGGGGCGGTTGGTGGCTGACGGTTGGTGTGGTGTGGTGTGTGCTGGTATGCGAATGAGTGCTGAGCTGAATTCATTTTACGTTTTGTGTGTACGTGAAAACAGTTGATCAGCGCGTTGCGTCGGACGGAATCGTGCGTTGTATGTGGACCGAGAACCACCGATACGATACGTTGTTTGTGTGTTGTTTTTTCTGGATTATTTGTTTTTCTAAAGCGTGCCCGTGTTTTGTGTTGTTTGTGGCGAAGAAAAGCGTATAGAAGAAGAAGAAGTGAAAGAAGCAGAAAAAAGAAAGACCAAAACGAAAAATAATAAAATGTAATTTATGGAATTTTTTTGGCAAGATTTATGTGGAAAATATTTAAAGTTTTATGCTGAAAGTCCCAAAGGAAACAGTGAGAGTGCATTTGGAAACGAGCAGTATGAACTGGAGGCGCCATAAATCCCAAATACCACAACAAACATCACCACGCAGGAATATGCCATACATACATATGTATATATGTGTATACATAAATCTGCAAATACATATGTATGTGTGTATTTGAGGCGGATGATGCTGTTGCGGTTGTTGTTTCTGGCCATTGTTTACATTTCCGTCCATCAAAAAAGGAATCCTTTGATTTCAACTGCAAGAGTTAGACATTTCATTTTTGCTTTTCATGTGGAAAATTTGTGGCAGTTTTGTTTTTTTCTTTTTTGTAAAAGTAAAGCTTTTTGTTTGAACTGTAACGGTCAAAAGTGCAGATTTGCTGCGGAAAGCATGCCTGCGAATTGGTTTTGGTTTCGGAAAATGATTTTGACAGGCACGACATTCTATGTCAGCTGTCGATCAACATCAACAAGTCCTACATGCGTACATACATGTGTACATATGTATGTATTGAAAAATCATAAAAATATGACGATTATTGTGCGAAGAGAACAATTGTGAACATGAAGAGTTGGAAGAAGAATAACGCAACAAAGGGAAGGAAGTTCAGCAACATACATTGGTATCGAGGAAAAACAAAATTGCATTATCTTCGGTCGGCACTAATCCACTGTTTAAACATTATGAGAGAAGCTCCCGAAAATCAATATCTTTGGAGAAAATTTCTTTATTTACTCCTTCGAAAAAATGAACATTATTTTTTTCACAAAAAATTTATTTGCTGATGCAAAAATCCAAACAAAATAGAGAAATCTTTCTAAGTATTTTCTAATTGTGTATTAAAGTGTTTTGAAGTCATACATTTTTCAAAACGGATACTGTATTCGGCATATACATGGTTTTGGCGCCTTAGTAAAGCTAGAAAGCCCTAATTTGTAATAAAAATAATTTGGGAGCAAAAACTCTTAAAATGTATGAGAAACTGCTAGACAAATGAAAAAAATGAAATTACGTTTTTTTTAATTTTCAAATGTTTAAAATGTGTAATATGAAAATACAATTTTTTTCTGTGCACTGTGAACAAATGCGTAAAAATATATATGCAAATGTTAAATAAAATATTTGTCAGCTTTGGGTTATTTTTTAAAATATATCTGGTAGTCCGATTTTCAATGTTGATAGCTCAACATAATCTTTTGGCCCTTGCCTAATTTCAATTTTTTACCAAATTCAAAAACGTTTACTCCAACAAAAGATATTGCATTCTGGCCGATATAATTTGATTCTGGACCACCATGGACCACCAAGCACTTGGCAATCTTGCCGCAGGATCAATCGATTTGCGATCAGCTGTAATTTGAAGATCTCTTCAGATGATGAATTTAAAGTACGTAATATAATTTCAAAATTTCCCATATTGTTTTCTCTAGTAGTAGCTATAAACTCTTAGTTTTCCTTGAGATCAGCGACTTCTGCAGGGGTGTAACATAAATGTAGGATATATTGCGAGCACGCAAATATCCTGCAAATGCATATATAGATTATTCGGTCTGAATGTGGTTTCCATGCTCTTAAGGCTCGTGTTACGTATATGGTCAATAGAAAACTAACGTCCCTAGATCGTGGCAATCTGCCTGGCTTGCCCGAGCAGTTGAAAGTGTTAATGTCGGACCATTGTCAGGACATTTTGTTTCGCATAGACTAAGAGAAAGTAAGTTGTGTTTATTAAATTCTTTGCTCCCATGTTCCAAATAGTGTCCTTGTTTAAATATCGGTGATCGTTCAGTTGTTGTGGGGTTCTCGATTAGGTTTAAGATGAATTTGTGATTCCGCTACCGGGACTGGCGATACCACCCGCATATTTGATGGTAGGTGTATCGATTAATATCAACGCAATATATATATTTCCACCAGGTATATATATATATTTTATGGACTCTTCGATGAATATTTCAAGGCGGAGGATATATAAAACTGCAACTTAACAAAAAGCAAACAGTATAACCAATATGAATTTTTAAAATAATTGTAACAATTTGTAAGCGATTTTTTCTTTTCTTCGATACACGTATGAGTAATATTATCCTTAATAAACATAAAGTATACACCACCAATGTAGGTAATTGTACAATTCAACCCTAAAAAATGAAACATAATACCTTCCGACTGTCCATATAACACTTGGACATGATGATATGCATCTGAAACTATGGTAAAAATTGTATTTATTGACTCTACAGAGTTGGAGGGTATATATCAATTGGGACAGAAAAAAAGTGTAACGCATTGAAGGAGTGACTAAGACCCCAAGTATGTTTGGACCAAATCCGTTTCACAACTTTTTAAGGTGTTTGAGCCGTCCGTCCGTCTGTCTGGCTGGCTGGTGTACACGATAACTCTCGGAAGGAGTTAAGGAATCGATCCAAACTTTGCACATGGTAATATTTTTCCCAAACTTAGTTTAAGTTCGAAGAAGGGCGAAATTACCACGCCCCTTCTGGTACCTCCCACACAAATAATCCATATTTCAATTTTAAATTAAAACCCATATAAGTTCCACAAGGATATTCGTAATCAAATATATTTAGGTATATTATAAATGTTTTTATAATCACTTTACTGATGATCGGAATACTGTGAAATTTGATATTTAGCAATGCTTTATAGTGGTTACATTCATATGGAATATGGGCGATATTGCCACACCCCTTCTGGTACCTCCCACACAAAGTGGCATAAACTTCTACATAAACTTACACTAAAATCGACATAACATCCATACGGGTAGTTAAAATCATTTATAATTTGTTACTTGAAACCTAAAAAATATTTACGCTCTAGCCACGCCCCTTATTGTACCTCCCACACAATTGTCTCTATCCTAGGTAATATTAAATCCTTCATAACATCTATACTGGTGCATGGGATCCACTATGACTTGATATTTGAACAGGTTTTTAAAATTGTTTTATAAATGAGGAATTATCCTGCCCTACGTTAAATTTAATTCCTTATAACTTCCGTATGTTCTCTTAGAGTGAGGGTATACATATATAAGTCGGTTTAGCCGAATGAACTTACTTACTTGTTAAGTTTTTCATATAGGTATATGTGGAAGTTTTTATTTGACCAGTCAGACAGATATATTTTTTACAATATGAAATTGTTAATTTTGTAAAGGAAGAAGGCGTACAAAAATACACGATCATATGAACAGCATAACCGATGTGAACTGTCAAAATCTACAAAAATAAATCTATTTGAAAGCTTAGCTTTTTAGAGGATAGCTAAGCGTATGCGTAATATAATATTCCTAATTAACATAACGTATACGCCACCTGTATACTGATAAGAGGATGGCATGTATAATTTATATGTTGTCTATTTACATTCATTGACTTAAATTGTGCATGTTCGCATATTAAAAGAGATCATAAAGCAGTTAGTAGAGAGAACAATTGCAATTAATCGTATATTCCAACAGAACCGTGAGCCAAAGAACTGTTCGTATAATTATTAAATATATATTTTTGTAAATTTATATTTGTTTATAACATTAAAACATTGATCGTTTATTATACCGATCAATTTACAATGACTTTCTGAATTTTATACGTAATCCAATAGTGGTTTTAAATTCGAGCACATAATGTGATCAGAACGTCACAAAACCAACCTCGCCAAAATATCATTTTTTTCTTGTCCGTCTGATATCAGATATAAAATAATTGAGCTACACACATGTAAGTAAATTTTTTTGTTGGTACCTATTTTTTTTACTTTTGGCGGTCATTTCAAAATTTTATCTGCCCGAGATTAAAAATTTTGAAGGAAAACACCTCTAAACTATGCATGTGACATTTTTTCACTATATCTATTTCAAAAATGACAAAATTAATATAAAAAATCGATTTGGAATCGCAAGTTGGTTTATGAGGTATACATCCCCCGCGTGCCGAACACTACACCCACATCTGCATAACAACATGTCCCCCTTTGGATTCCATGCCATACGAAAATGGAATGTGATTTCTTCTTGCTTTTATCCCAGTGCTTATGTGTGGCTAAATGTATGAACTGGGGTCATGTGATAAGCGTGGTTGCACTTTTTGTGGACATTCAACATTTTAAAATAACTAAAGAGTGTCCCAAAATTCTAACAAAATTTTATTTTGCGATATTTGTGATGTGTATAGAGCTTGGTGTCAGAAAGCGTCTAAATATAAAAGATTTTTCGAAAAAATATATAAACCAATTTTCATGTTGATAACACAAATTTGTCGCATTTGGGCTTTCGTTAATACCACAAGTGATTACTCTATACAGCAATCGATGGGTCATGTATAACATTTTCTGATGTATTTTGGATTTCTAAACTCGAAAACGATATTGAAAAAATTGTATGGTATTTTTTTAATTTTTTTACTAAAATTCCAATTTATGGCGAAATTAACTTAATTATCTGTAATCTTATTTTGGAAATGTAAGTCCGATAACACCCTCTTATATGTTAAATTAAAGGTACTCATGATGGTTACAAATATTGCCAATTACGCTTTCACATAGAAACAAATTTCACATAGAATAAAAAATTTGGGAAAAAATATTTTTTTTTTCGGAAAAAAAGGCTGCCACGAAAATATAGAAAAAAAGCTGGAACAAATATTTTGTTCTATTTTTTAATAACCAAGATATTTACAATATTTACATGTAAAAAATCTACGGATAATTTTAGAAGTTATGATTTTCTTTGTAGACACAAGAGATAATTTTTAAATTTTTAGTTTAAATAGCGCGAAAAAAATCCGTTTACAAATTAAATAACAGAATATTTTATTTTAATCTGTAATATCTGGCATTTTAACGAAGAAAACAGGGCCTAGTTAAATAAAATCTATAGATAAATGTAGAAGTTGTGGTCCTTCTTGTAGAAGTACATGGCGTCTTCAATTAAGCAAAACTTCGTAAAGATGGCACATGATTTTTTTAATTCCCCTACTTCTACACTAAGATGCCAGCTATTACAAACTACAACAATGTATTTTTTTATATAAATTGTAAGGGACTTGTCGCACTATTTAAATATAAATTTAAAAAATCTTGATTTAAAAAAATGTTTTACGTCTACAAAGCGTATCATAACTTCTACATTTATACATAGATTTTTTACATATAAACATAGTTTTTTACGTGAGAATGTTAGCTATTAAAAAACAAAACAAAATACTTTTTTTCTATTTTTTATGATTTTTTCGGAAAAAAAAAATCCCAAAATTTTTAGAGGCTGTTCCTAAACCACTTTTTCTATGAGAAAGTGTAATTTGTAATATGTGTAGACATCATAATTACCTTTAATAGAACATATAAACGGTCGCTATTCCAATATTTCCAAAATGAGAGTACAAATCTTAAAGGTACCTGCGACGAAAATTGTAATAGAACATCATGATTTTTTAATTCTTTTTCGTCTACAAAGGCTATCACAACTTCTATATGTATCAATAGGTTTTTACATATAAACATTGTTTTATTAAATAAAAAAGCAAAATATTTTTTTATACCTTTTTCTATTTGCTATGATTTTTTTCGTGCCAGCAAAAATAGATTTTTTTCGAAAAAATAATAAAATGTTTCTATGTGAATGTGTATCTCACAATAATTTGTAGACATCATCATTATCTTTAATAGGAAATATAAGAGGTTGCGATCGGACCAATATTTCCAAAATGAGAGTACAAATATTTAAAGTACCTACGACGAAAATTTTAATAAAAAATCATGATTTTTATACTCTCCACCTCCAGGATGGGGGTATACTAACTTTGTCATTCCGTTTGTAACACCTTGAAATATCGACCTGATACCTATATATATTCTTGATCGTCATAAAATTTTAAGACGATCTAGCCATGTCCGTCCGTCCGTCTGTTGAAAGCACGCTAGCATCTAAACGAAAAGAGCTAGGAGGTCCAAATTTTCCATAAATACGTCTTATAGTCGTAGATCGGTTGGGATTGAAACTGGGCGAAATCGGCCCAGAGGGAAAAATTGTTCACTCACAAGGACTGAACAAAACCCATAATAACCCCTAATATTTTAGAGTATTTAAGCATATTTTTTCAATATGTCTGCTTGTACTTACTTGATATTGGGTATGCGCATTCCCCCGATAACAAAAAACGTGCACCAAAAAACGCTTTTTATTCGTAGGGGGTGAAATGGGGCAAAAAGGAATAAAATTGGTACATATCAAACGACAACAGCTAAAAAACGCTGTGTACATTCCTCTAATTGAGTAGATACATAATATGAAAGTATTTTTTTCAAATTCGTACTTTTTGGGGTTCAAATGGAAAAAGGGATAAAAATAGTACCTACCAAATGACCGCAGCTAGAGTCATGAAATTCGGAGTATACATTCCTCTGACTGCGTAGGTACGAAAAATATAAGGTTTTTTCCAAATTGAAGGGGTACAATGGGTACATGGGGATACAAATAGTACCAACTACACAGCTACAACTAATGATAATGTTGTTGATAATGTTTTTATAATCACTTTAAGTGTACAAAATATGACGGGGTTTGCCACTGTCCGTCCAATGTCTCCCACACAAATCAATATATAAAATCAAAAATTAAAGCTATTATAATTTCTATACAGATGATCGGGATACTGTCAAAATGATCGGTAGTCAAAATCATTTGCAATTTGATATTTAAAAATGTTTTTATAATTACTTTAAACCTAAAAAATATTTACGTAGTAGCCACGCCCCTTCTTGTATATCGCACACAATTGTCTCTATCCTAGGTAATATTAAATCCTTCATAACTTCTATACTGGTGCATGGGATCATGTTTTGATTTGATTGTTTTATGAATGTGGTAACTGGGACCATGTGATACGAACCTCCACACAAACTTTCCTGTCCTACGTTAAATTTAATTCCTTATAACTTCCGTATATATGTTCTCTGAGAGTGAGGGTATATATAAGTCGGTTTATCAGACTGAAGTTTACTTATATGTTTTAGTAAAAAATTAAAAAAAAAAAAAAACAAGTAAGGAAAGGCTAAAGTCGGGCGGGGCCGACTATATGATACACTCCACTTTCTATCGGAATACAATTCAATTCAGTAAAAAAGTGAAAACGGGAAAAATTTTTGTATGTTTCCTTGTCACAGGCTAATATGACCTGGTCCAATTCGTCAAATCGAGAATAATATTTGTATTGGGGCTATATCCAAACATGGAATGAAGTGACTAACTTTCACAATAAGTTCTTCCAGTTGAAGTAAAACGTGTTATGCTCAATTTTAAGAAATTCTCTGAAAATACGCGGTTTCTGTGGGGCACGAAATTTGTATGAGAGCTAAAGGGTGATTTTTTAAGAGCTTGATAACTTTTTTTTTAAAAAAAACGCATAAAATTTGCAAAATCTCATCGGTTCTTTATTTGAAACGTTAGATTGGTCCATGACATTTACTTTTTGAAGATAATTTCATTTAAATGTTGACCGCGGCTGCATCTTAGGTGGTCCATTCGGAAAGTCCAATTTTGGGCAACTTTTTCGAGCATTTCGGCCGGAATAGCCCGAATTTCTTCGGAAATGTTGTCTTCCAAAGCTGGAATAGTTGCTGGCTTATTTCTGTAGACTTTAGACTTGACGTAGCCCCACAAAAAATAGTCTAAAGGCGTCAAATCGCATGATCTTGGTGGCCAACTTACCGGTCCATTTCTTGAGATGAATTGTTCTCCGAAGTTTTCCCTCAAAATGGCCATAGAATCGCGAGCTGTGTGGCATGTAGCGCCATCTTGTTGAAACCACATGTCAACCAAGTTCAGTTCTTCCATTTTGGGCAAAAAAAAGTTGGATATCATCTCACGGTAGCGCTCACCATTCACAGTTACGTTACGATTCGCATCATCTTTGAAGAAGTACGGTCCAATGATGCCACCAGCCCATAAACCGCACCAAACTGTGACTTTTTCTGGATGCATTGGTAGCTCTTGCAATGCTTCTGGCTGATATTCACTCCAAAATCGACAATTCTGCCTATTTACGTACCCATTGAGCCAAAAATGAGCTTCGTCGCTGAACACAATTTCTTTCTTTCTGAACTTTCTTAACAGAGCACGCATTTTGATAATAAAATTCAATGATTTGCAAGCGTTGCTCGTTAGTAAGTCTATTCATGATGAAATGTCAAAGCATACTGAGCATCTTTCTCTTTGACACCATGTCTGAAATCCCACGTGATCTGTCAAATACTAATGCATGAAAATCCTAACCTCAAAAAAATCACTCTTTATATGTAAATCTGAATGGATGTGACCCATTTTTACCGTGGGTGTTTCTAGTTGAAATATAAGATATTTTGCAAGATTTCATGAAGATCTGTTAAAATATGTGGATTCAAGAGCGGAAAAATTCAAATTGGGAACGAAATTTGTATGGGAGCTATATATAAATCTGAACCGATCTGACTTATTTTCACCATAGGTGTTTCCAGTTGAAATATAAGGTGTGTTGCGAATTTTGAAGAAAATCTATTAAAATATGTGGATTCTATAGCGGAAAAATTCAAATTGGGAAAGAAATTTGTATGGGAGCTATACATAAATCTGAACCGATCTGACTTATTTTCACCATAGGTGTTTCCAGTTGAAATATAAGATGGTTTGCCAATTTTGAAGAAAATCTGTTGAAATATGTGGTATTTAGAGTGAAAAGAGTCAAATCGGGAGTGAAATTCGTATCGGGGCTATATATAAATCTGAACCGATTTTCTTCAAATTAAATAGCTTTCGTCCTTGTCCTGAAAAACTTCGTTATGCAAAGTTTCGTTTGGGTCTGGCTACAATTGCGACCTGTACCGTGATTACAACAATAGATGGAGCTAAATGGCTAAATCGACTCAGAGAGTGATTCTAAGCCGATCGGGTTGGGTTCGTTGGGTTCCTTTTGGGTGTTACAAACAAATGCACAAAGACATAATACTCTCGTGGAGTGTATAATTATCCATAATTTTTATACACTCCACGAGAGTATTATGTCTTTGTGCATTTGTTTGTAACACCCAAAAGGAAGAGAGATAGAACCATTGTTAATTATACCGATCGACTTAGAATCACTTTCTGAATCGATTTAGCAATGTCCGTCTGTCTGTCCGTCCGTCCGTCCGTCCGTCCGTCCGTCCGTCCATCTATTTTTGTAATCACGATACAGGTCGCAATTGTAGCCAGAACCAAATGAAACTTTGAACAACGAAGTTTTTCGGGATAAGAACGA
This sequence comes from Polietes domitor, assembly GCA_947397865.1. Lineage (NCBI taxonomy): Eukaryota > Metazoa > Arthropoda > Insecta > Diptera > Muscidae > Polietes > Polietes domitor. The sequence goes on from OX377618.1 coordinate 142,218,415, forward strand.
ACGCTATTTAATTTGAAGAAAATCGGTTCAGATTTAGATATAGCCCACATACGAATTGCACTCCCGATTTGACACTTTTCACTCTAGAAACCACATATTGTATCAGATTGTCTTCAGATTTGGTAAAACATCTTATATTTCAACTAGACACACCTGTGGTAAAAATGGGTCAGATCGGTTCAGACTTATATATAGCTCCCATACAAATTTCGCTCCCGATTTGACTTTTTCCGCTCTAGAAACCACATATTGTATCAGATTGTCTTCAAATTTGGCAAAACATCTTATATTTCAACTAGAAACACCTGTGGTAAAAATGGGGCAGATCGGTTCAGATTTATATATAGCTCCCATACAAATTTCGCTCTCGATTTGGCTTTTTCCGCTCTAGAAACCACATATTGTATCAGATTGTCTTCAGATTTGGCAAAACATCTTATATTTCAACTAGAAACACCTGTGGTAAAAATGTGTCAGATCGGTTCAGATTTATATATAGCTCCCATACAAATTTCGCTCCCGATTTGACTTTTTCCGCTCTAGAAACCACATATTGTATCAGATTGTCTTCAAATTTGGCAAAACATCTTATATTTCAACTAGCGGTAAAAATGGGGCAGATCGGTTCAGATTTATATATAGCTCCCATACAAATTTCGCTCCAGATTTGACTTTTTCCGCTCACATACGAATTTCACTCCCGATTTTATTCTTTTCACTCTAGTTACCATATATTACAAGAGATTTTCTTCAAAATTGGCAAAACATATTAAATTTCAACTAGAAACACTTGTGGTAAAAATGTGTTAGATCGGTTCAGATTTATATATAGCTCACATACGAATTTCACTCCCGATTTTATTCTTTTCACTCTAGTTACCATATATTACAAGAGATTTTCTTCAAAATTGGCAAAACATATTAAATTTCAACTAGAAACACTTGTGGTAAAAATGTGTTAGATCGGTTCAGATTTATATATAGCTTCCATACAAATTTCGCTCCCGATTTAACTTTTTCCGCCCCAGAAACCACGAATTTTCACCGAATTTCTTCAAAGTGAGCATAACACCTTATATTTGAACTGGAAGAACTTATTGTGAAAGTTAGTCACATTTTTCCATGTTTGGATATAGCCCCGATACAAATATTCTTATCGATTTGACAAATCGAACCAGGTTGTATTAGCCTATGATTAGGAAACATACAAAAATTCTTCCCGTTTTCACTTTTTTACCGAGTTGGACTGTATTCGGTTGGAAAGTGGAGTGTATCATATAGTCGGCCCCGCCCGACTTTAGCCTTTCCTTACTTGTTTTTGTTGATTTTATGAATCAGTCTCAATGCACACAAAAAATATTTTTTCGGTTTGGACACAACGATTTTTCTTTATTTTGTTGCACAGTGTTATTGACTTCCAGAGGGATTAATATCGGTTTAAGGATCCAACATAAATACGTTTGCATGACTTTTGCTTAAATTGTCCAACAATCCTCGTATGTTTCTTCAAATACAAAGGCGAATTTATTCTTTAATTCTACAATAATTTCTGCTCTTCTGATTTCTTCTAAAAAAGAAAATTTTATTTTGCAAAAAACAACACTCTGACAATGATTATGTTGCACATGCCTCAGATGCCGCAAATATATCGGCATGTACACATGTATGTATGGGTTTGTGGGGGGTGGTTAAATAGTGATATAAATATGCAACTACTGGAGATTACAAGTTAACAATAAAACGAGCAAAAGCAACGATATTGACGATGGCGATGACGATTAACATCAAACACATTTCTCTCCTCATCGTGGCCGTCGAGCAACGCGCCATCGCTCGTTTGTGTGTTTGTTAATTAGTATTCCGATCATTCGCAATTTTGTTTATAACAATCATTTTTTGTAGTCACTGTGGCTGATGTTGTTGTTTTTATTGTCCATTTCTGCTAGTACACGCACATTGTTGTATATCGTTCGATAAATGTTCGCTCGCACTTTCATACATCATTACGATGTATTTTGGTTTTGGATGCGCAGGCGCGCATTCAGTGTTGGCATTCGTTGAAAGTGACTTGGAATGGGAGTTGGAAAAATGCAAGAATTAAAAAGAAATAAAGCAAAACCATGTCTTTCTTAGCATAAATCCATGTTGTCCATGTTCTATTTAGCGAATGAGCGGCTTTTTTTGCTATGCCATTGGAATAAATTCAGTATGAGCGTTGGTTCGGTGACATATAATTCATAAATTAACCAATAAATCCTTTGGGTGATTCTTCTTTTTAGATTTTGGCATTTTCACTAGAATTTTGATAAAAATCCACACATAAATTATATCGAAAAGGCAGCCAAACAAAAAAAACGCCATAACATTTAAAAAAGTGCTTGGTGAATGTGTTTTTATCTGACGTACGTGAAACATAAACCAGTAGCCTGAAATCGAAAAAGTGAATGGGCATTATTTAAAGCGGAACAGTGGAGCAGAGAAGGCGAAATACGAATTCGTGGGGTAAGTGCAAGATCTAACAAACAAACCTATTTTGTATTTCGCTAATTAAATGTTGAATTATTCACTCGTTGCACTGTGGAACAAAAAGGAACTGACCATGGATTCTGATAGAGGGGTTAGAAAAATAATATATGTATATTGGCGTTTTAAAAGTTTACTTACTTATACTTACATTTTGAGTATTGAACATGTTCAGCAATATTACTTAGAACACTGCGATGAACATTTTTGTGCAACATTTCAATATGGGGGTCTTTTTGAACCCTTTTATGCAAAATAGTAAAAAACCCCTGAAACAGGGGTCAAAATGTTCTACAACAAGTAAAAACGGAGTTAAGTTCGGCCGGGCCGATCTTTATATACCCTCCACCATGGATTGCATTCCACAGAGGTTGTCGGTTTTAGTAGAAATGCAGTAATATTACAGGAAAATATAAATTTTTTAATACAGCCAAACCAAAACAAATACAAATATTGAAAAAATAATTTTATAAATAAATATAATATTTTAATTATTTCAAACCATTATTTATTTCAAATCAGAAAATATCTTATATTGATATTTTCAAAAAGCTTAAATACCATAAATATTGGTAGATAGTAGGTGCTACAGTTGGTTGTATACGAATTTCGAAAAACTTTTTATTTTGCGTGTCTATGCAGTCAGAGGAATGTATACTCCGAATTTCATGACTCTAGCTGCGGTCATTTGATTGGTACTATTTTTATCCCCTTTTTTCATTTTAACCCCAAAAAGTACGAATTGCTAAAAATTCGTCTATTTTCCGTGTCTACGCAGACAGAGGAATGTATACTCCGAATTTCATGACTCTAGCTGAGGTCATTTGATTGGTACTATTTTTATCCCCTTTTTTCATTTTAACCCCAAAAAGTACGAATTTCAAAAAATCTGTTTATTTTAAGTATCGACGCAATCAGAGGAATGTATACACCGAATTTCATTTTTCTAGGTGTAGCTTTTTGGTTGGTACCATTTTTATCCCTCCGTACCCATTGTACCCCTTGAAAGTACGAATTTGGAAAAAAAACCTTTTATTTTTCATGTCTACGTAGTCAAAGGAATGTATACTCCGAATTTCATGACTCTAGCTGCGGTCATTTGGTTGGTACTATTTTTATCCCCTTTTTCTATTTTGACCCCAAAAAGTACGAATTTCGAAAAATCAGTTTATTTTCCGTATCTATACAGTCAGAGGAATGTATACTCCGACTTTCATGACTCTAGCTGCGGTCATTTGATTGGTACTATTTGTATCCCCTTTTTTCATTTTAACCCCAAAAAGTACGAATTTTGAAAAATCCCTGTATTTTACTTGTCTATGCAATCTGAGGAATGTATACACCGAATTTCATTATTCTAGGTACAGCCGTTTGGTTGGTACCATTTTTATCCCTCTATTCCCATTTTACCCCTTAAAAGTATGAATTTGGAAAAAATACTTTTATATTATGTATCTACTTAACTAGAGGAATGTACACACCGAATTTCGTGTTTCTAGCTGTTGTCGTTTAATATGTACCATTTTTATCCCTTTTTTGCCCCATTTCACCCCCTACAAATAAGAATCACTTGGTGCACGTTTTTGCTATAAGGGAAATGCGCATACCAAATACCAAGCAATCAAAACTCCATTAAATGCCCGAAATAAGTCAAAACATAAAATCCTTTTTAGTGTTAACTTAAATTTAAAATTTTAAACATTTTTTTCAAAAAGGTGTGTTCATTCAATCGCCTGTAACTCCTGAAATACTTGACCGATTTTAATGCACAATACCTTGTTTTCAATTTCAATTACTTTTACAATATTGAAGTGGAATAACCGCCTTATATTTTCTAAAGTTTTTACAATTTTATTTGTTTTATTTTAATTTTCGAAATGATTACATTAATCCATTTTTTAAACTTTAAAGTAGTGTTCTTAGAAGTCTGTTTTAGTGGCTGCGTGAGTTTGAAAGTGGTGAAATGATGGCTTCTACTTTTTAAGATTTTTCTTTCTATTTTTTTTCTGGAAAAATCAACCAGAATTTAGTTGAAAAATCTTCAGAATGATTATTATTTCAGTAGTTTATTAACAAAAGGTTTAAAAACAATGGGAATTGAAAGAAAAAGAAGTTGATGGAAAAATGTATTTTTTACTTTTTTTTTGCACCATCAGAAAAAATAAAATATATATGGGGCATTCCACGACAAATCGCACAGTTTAAAAAAATATTTTGATTTCCTCCATTTTTTACATTTTTTACCCACTAAAAAAATTTGAAAATTTAGAAACACCAAAAAAATTGTTCATTTTAGTCCTTTTTGATACATATGTTATCCTTTGGGAATGAAAAGTCATTAAAAAAGGAGAAAAGATCACCAAATGGACAATTGAATACACAGTTACATACGATCTCCAGTTTCATATGTGAAGGATGATTTTTTAGCCATTATCTTTTTGGCAACACTGGTTTAAACAGCTGACGCACGTTTCGTGATTTGTTTCACTGTCAAACATCTTCAGTTTGGTCTATAATTTAACCATGAATCGTCTTACAAACGAACAACGCTTGCAAATTATTGAATTTTATTATCAAAATGCGTGCTCTGTTAAGAATGTTCATCGCGCGCTTCCATTTTATGGTCAGTTTAATCGACCCACTGAAGCGGCTATTCGGGCTATTGTGACTAAATTTCCCACCAAATTTACATTGTTGGACATTAAATCACCAACACGCTTACTTAGAGTGCGAACTGAAGAAAATATCGCAGCTGTATCGGCCAGTGTTAATGATGACCATCAATTATCGATTCGTCGCCGTTCGCAGCAATTGGGCCTCAGTTACTCAAAAACGTGGAAATGCCAAAATTGGACTAAGTGGATGGACCATTTGAGGCGCAGTTAAGGTCAACATTTGCATGAAATAATCTTCAAACATTAAATTATATGGACCGTACCATCAATTCAAATAAAGATTTCATGAATTTTTCTGAATTTTATGTGTTTTTTTTGAAAAACTTTCCTATAACTTTAAAAAAATTACCCTTTACATATATGGTCTTGCTTAGGTCCGATAGAAAAAATGTAAAATTGTCGCACGGTGTAATTACACACATGAATGAACAACGCCCTTGTTCCCGGGACTGTGAATGGGGTAAGAGTAAATCTTAAAGATAAGCTTAATTCTATAATTAATACTAAACTAAAATTAATGAATTATAAAATATAATAACAAAAAAGAACAAAAGCAAAATGAGAACGAAACGAAAGGAAGAGCAATTGTTAAAGTCATATCAAATATCTCAGACACAAAATCATAATCATGAGAAGACAACCTGGAAATAAAGTTACTGATGATGTCACAAAGAGCGATCGGTGTAACCTTTTCGAATATCGCCTGGTTAGCATCTCAAAATTCCTCCCAATAGATAATCTCAAAACACTCCGCCTTCTCGAATTCCTTCATGAATGTCGGAGATACATATATGAAACCATATAGGGAACCCGTACAAAATGAAAGGCCTTATGGTCGCCTTATACAGCAACAACTTCGTATTCCTTGCAAATTTCTGTTCCATAAAATCCTAAATGAGCAATAACAAGTAAAAACGGAGCCGAACTTTATATACCCTCCACCATGGATTGCATTTCACAGATGCTGTCGATTTTCGTAGAAGTGCAGTAATAATTTCATAAATAAATATAATATTTTTATTATTTCAAACCACGCTAATAAGGCAAGGCTACCAATACCAAGTACAAATTTTGAATATCCATTATCACACAGTGCAAGATAACCTAGCTTCATGATTCAACCAATTTTTGTCGAAAATGTTTTATTTTGCATGTCTATGCAGTCAGAGGAATGTATACATCGAATAGCATGATTCTAGCTGCGGCAATTTTGTTGGTACCATTTTGTATCCCCTTTTTCGCATTTTACCCCGTAAATCGTACTTTTGACTTTCGAAAATCTATTTTTTTACCTGTCTATGCATATAGAGTGATGTACACACCGAATTTCATCATTCTAGCTGTAGTCGTTTAGTGGGTACTCTTTTTATCCCTCTGTACCCATTGTGTCCCTTCAAAGTATGAATTTTATTTTTGTGTCCACGCAGTCAGAGGAATGTATACTCCGAATTTCACTATTCTAGGTGCAGCCGTTCAGTTGGTACCATTTTTATCCCTCTATTTCCATTTAACCCCTTAAAAGTACGAATTTGAAAAAAAAATACTTCTATATTATGTATCTGCTCAATTAGAGGAATGTACACACCGAATTTCGTGTTTCTAGTTGTTGTCCTTTAATATCTACCATTTTTATCCCTTTTTGCCCCATTTCACCCCCTACGAATAAAAATCACTTTACGGTGTATGTTTTTGTTGAAGGACGAATTCGCATATCCAATATCAAGCAAGTACAAGCAGACAATTTAAAAGGTATGCTTAAATACTCTAAAATATTAGGGGTTATTATGGGTATTTTTAGGCCTTGTGAGGGTAAAATTTTTCCCTCTGGGCCGATTTCGCCCAGTTTCAGTCCCAACCGATCTAAGACTATAAGACGCATTTATGGAAAATTGTGACATCCTAGCTCTTTTTTAGCATCTACATGAAAGGACGTCAACATTTTTCATTTTTTCCGTGCTTTCAACAGACGGACAGACGGACGATCAAGAATATATATATACTTTATAGGGTCTCGGGACGAAATGACAAAGTTAGTATACCCCCATCCTGGAGGTGGAGGGTATAAAAAGATATTATCCTATGAGCAAATAGGCTATTATTATATTGAGGAGATGATATATATGACGACTCTTCATTTTATGTTATGTAGGAGGTAGGCGTGGTTGTGGGCGGATTTAAAAATTTGATAATATACGGATTTTGGTCTAATTTAATAATATACGGATTGGTCCTAGTACTATTCCTTCTAATTTTTTCCACAGCCTGTATAAAAAGTATTCCACTGTGTCCTCACAGCCACCTACATCAGTTTTGCATAAAAAACCAATGGAAAATGAAAATAAAAATTGGCACAAATTACTAAGCGCATCAAATCGGACAAGTCTGATTGCATGGCCGCCGGTCGTGGCGGCAAATATGTGCGTACATGACGCCATGTGCGAACAAATGCAGACATAATGCAAAATCCAAAAACCCACACGATAAACAAACAATAACAACAATGAGTAACAACAAAATAAATAAATAGTGTAAATATGACCGAGTACGTATGTAGTAGGTATGTATATAAAAATCACGATTTTTAAAGAAAATAAATATTTAAAAGGGGGGGGGGGGGTGGTTTGCAAATGATATATGTATGTATGTGGAGTTAGGACAAAATCATCCCTCATTTACTCAAAGTATTATATTTATATTTATATACCTTATGAAAATGATGAGCCATCGGAAATAGTAAATTCACTTGAGATTCTTAGAAAATGAAAATATTTTGCATTGGAAATTCTTAGAACTGTGTAGAGTCATGCTTATGATGAATTTATTTTCGGATGAAATGAGTTAAGAAAGAATATAATGAAACAACGTGTGTATGGAAGGAGATTAATTTAGGATTTTTTTCCACTACTAACATTACTGTGAACATTTAAGCATTTACGAATAACTAGCAGTACCCGCTGCTTCGCACGCGAAAAAGCCAGTTATTTGTTAATTTTATCCGTCATTGTTTTTGGATAGTATTTATTTAATTTTCATTTGGTGGATATAGATAAATCTAAAATAGTAATTTGGAAACCTCCTATTAGCTAGCACTCACACACAGTCAAAGGAATGTGCTTGTCGATATGCACTATTTTAGCTGAACTACTTCGTATGTATAATTTTCTACCAAGTTTTGATCAAAATATTACAACCATTTATATCCTCGATCTAATGTTTCTAGATTCAGCCAGCCAGATTATAACTTTTTGCACTTCTTTCCCAAAAAGTACGCATTTTGAAAAATCACTATAGGTAAAATGTGTTTTTGGTTCCCCTAAAAATATGTACTTTATTTGGTAACACATTTATTCCTTGTTGTCCCGTATCCCCCCTTTTAAGTACAAATTTTGAAATATTCATTTATATTCTGCGCTTGCGTAATTAAATGATTGTACAGGATTTTTATCCCTTTTTGTCCCGCGCACCCCTTAAAAGTACAAATTTCGAAAAATCAAAATACTGCGCTTTTATATGGTCAGAAAAATACTAAAGTTGGTACCATTTTTATCCCTTTTTGTCACGCTCGCAACTTAAAAGTACAAATTTCGAGAAATCCATTTATGTTGCAAGTCTACGTTGTCAGAGAAATTTAAACACAAAATTTCACGACTATAGCTGAAATATTTTAGTTAGTACTATTTTTATCCCGCTCATTGTTTATAAGTACAAAATTAGAAAAAATCGTTTAGATTTGCGCTTCTCGTTGTCAGTGGAACTTACACACCACATTTCACGACTATAGCTCCAATACTTTAGTTGGTACTGCTTTTATCCCTTGTTGCTCACCCCCTATAAGAAAATTTAAAAAAATCCATTTAGATTGCGCTTTACACACAGTTTACACTCCAAATTTCCCCACTATAGCTGCAATTCTTAAATTGGAACCCTTTTTGTCCCGCCTACCCCCTAAAAAGTAAAAATTTCGAACAATTCAATTATACTGCGCTTTTACATGGTCAGAGGAATTTACATACCAAAATTTCACGACTCTAGCTGTAATACTTTAGTTGGTACCATTTTTATCCCTCTCTCCCCCTAAAAATACAAATTTTGAAAAAATCTATTTTTACTTGTGGAATTTACATACCACATTTCACGATTCTATCTGCAATACTTTAGTTGGTCCCATTTTTATCCCTTTTTGTCCCGCTCTTCCCTTAAAAGTAAAAATTTCGAAAAAATCCAATTTTACTTCGTTTTTATATGGTCGGAGGAATTTACATACCAAATTTCACGATTCTAGCTGTAATACTTAAGTTGGTACCATTTTTATCCCTTTTTGTCCCGCTCTTGTCTTAAAAGTACAAATTTCGAAAAAATCAAATGCTACTTCGTTTCTATATGATCAGAGGAATTTACATACCAAATTTCACGATTCTAGCTGTAATACTTTAGTTGGTACCATTTTTACCCCTTTTTGTCCCGCTCGGCCCTTAAAAGTACAAATTTCGAAGGAACACATCAGTGCAAGGAACACACCGAATTTCATGTTTCTAGCTACTGCCGTTTAGTCAGGACGAAGGTTCGATGTTTATCCCATTTTGTCCCATTTTACCCCTTAAAAGTACGAATTTCGTAAAACCCTTTCTTAGTCGACGTCTACGTCATATTTGGGAACTACCCTGAAAATTTCATGGACCTGGCTTCAGCCGTTTCAGTAACGCAACTCTTTTATATATAGATTTAAAAAGTTTAATTTTTTAAAGTGAAATTTGATTCAAAATTGTTCGCACGAGGGACAATTTCTTTTCGGATACCCGACGTGTGCTACTGCTTTAAAAATATTCAAAAAAGATTTAAAAGTGTATAACGGACATAGGTAGAAACAGTTTTTATGGTGTCATTTGAAAATTTAAATAAAGGGTGGTTAAATTTTAAGGGCCGATGTTGATTTAGAATAAAACACAAATTATTTAGGAAATTATTGTCATTTCGTTTTATTATGATAATATTGGTATGGTTCAATTATGTGTGGAACAAAATATCGGTCAAATGGCCGCCGCGACCTCGGCGGCACACCTCCATCCGAGGCATAATTGAGGTTCTTTGCCGTTAATGTGCCGAATTATCTCATCCTTTAACTCTTGAATTGTTGCTGGCTTATCGACGTACACCTTTTCTTTCAAATAATCCCAAAGAAAGAAGTCCAACGGTGTCCCATCACATGCTCTTGGCGGCCAATTGACATCGCCACCACATGAGATAACACAGCCATCGAATTTGTCGCACAAAAGAGCCATTGTTTCGTTAGCTGTGTGGCAAGTGGCACTGTTCTGTTGAAACCACATATCGTCCACATCCATATCTTCCAATCCGGGCCATAAAAAGTTCGTTATCATCTCACGATAGCGAAGACCATTCACAGTAACTGCCTGACCGGCCTCATTTTGGAAAAAATACGGCCCGAAGATGACGCCAGCCCATAAACCGCACCAAACAGTCACTCTTTGTGGGTGTATTGGTTTCTCGACAATCACTCTTGGATTATCATTCGACCAAATGCGGCAATTCTGCTTACGAATCCGAATCCACTGAGTTGAAAATGTGCCTTATCACTGAAGATAATTTTCTTCGAAAATTGATCATCCACTGTTGCCATTTCTTGCCACCATTCTGACCATTGATGACGTTGGGAATGGTCAAGAGGCTTTAGTTCTTGAGTCGATTGCATCTTGTAAGCGTGTAAATGCAAGTCTTAATGCATAATGTTCATCAAGGACTAGCGTGAGAGGTGCAATTGTTGGGCACGACGACGAGATGAGGTTGGCGACTCTTCAGCCACACTATCCCGAACAGCAGCAATATTTTCTGCAATACGAGCTCAACTTTTTGCTCGATTTTTCCGATTGTACGCACATTTGAACGATTAAATTGACCGAAAAAATTACGGAGTGCACGATATGCTTTTTGATTTCAACGCCCATTTTCATAATAAGCCTGAATAAGTTTAACTCGTTGCTCGATTGTGTATCTTTCCATGATTCAAATTGAGTTAGTCTGAAATTGAGAAATGTCAAATGAAATGCAGAAAAAAACTTGACGTTCAGGTGTGGTTCACATTCAACTTTATTTAAATTTTGTTTGTCATTCTGAAACTATACTTTTTGGTTTTTTTTAATTTTTTTGTGGGGGGGGGGTGGGGTTTTGGAATTGCCCTATAGTCTTGATTGTCATTAGATTCTTAGCTAAGGGGAAACGGGGATAAATGGTACCATCAAAAAAGCTTCATCAAAAATAACAAAATTCAGTGTATATGTAGTCCCTCTGACTGCGTAGACGTGCATTTCCATATTTGAAAAGTTATAAAATTTGTACCGGCCATGAAATTCGGTCATTCCAGTCCACATCCCTCATACTTTTACGAATTGAGGTCAAATCAAAATACTTTAAATTCGTCAAAATTATAAAAAACGAAAAAAATTTTTTCAAAAAAAACCGAATTCCCAATGTGGGGAACCGTTTTACCATTTTTATCTGTATTTATGAATTTGTATGTATTTTTACAGGACTTCAATTCGTAAAAATAGTGATTTAGGAACAGTTCCAAAAAAAAAATTGAGAAATAATTGATTGACAAAAAGGGCCACAACTTCACATTTTCCCATAGATTTCCCACAAATATAACAAAAAATTCAACATACACTTAACTATACACATTTTTCCATAGGCCTATTTTGCATCCTGTGTGGAGAACTTCTTCATAGAGTGCTTGGGTAACCTTGTTGTCACCAGTCTTATAAATATTTATATTTATGCAAATTTACCTATGTAACATATATACCTATATAACATATATACCTATATAACAAATTGACTGTGAGCTGATGAGGTTTCAGCACTAGGAACAATGAGATAACAAAATGACCAAACGACATTGTGGATGGTTGGGACCATTAGGGTGGGTCATTTAAAATTTTTATTTGGAATCGGCTATAAAAAAGTACTGATTATTTTTTCGAATTTCTGGTTTTATTGGAAAGGTTGAACTTTGTCATTTAATAATGGAACACAATATCATTCATATGACTACCACGACTGGCTCGGCAGTACCTCATCCGATCGATCCAATTTTTCAGTACAGGCCAAAATCCACACCAAATAGTGACTCGTTGTGGATGCATTGGCTTCTCAATAGACACGTGTGGGTTTTCTGTAAATTGCCTATAGTTTGCGTTAAAGACTCACTACTTTGGAAGTAAGTTTTTACTATTTCCCAATTTTGTTCGAGCGTATAGTGTCCATTTTGCAAATGCCAAACATAAAACTAAATTGGTAGTACCAATTTAAAATTTTAAATAGTTGTTACTTTATGTACTTATTATTAACTTCATCCCGTAACCCCCTTAAAAGTAAAATTTGTTTAAGGATATTTATTTTTTAATTTTTCTTTAAGACTGGATAATTAGGCTGCGATAACAAAAACCTAAATACAAAGTTAACATTTTACCCAAAATAAAAAAATCTATATATATATATAAAAGAGTTGCGTGATTGAGTGACTGACTGATCACTGTGTACATTTCTCTTACAGTGTAGAGGTGTGATAAGACGGGCTTTTTCGAAATTCGTACTTTTAAGGGGTAAAATGGTGTAAAAAGGGATAAAAATGGTACCACAGCAATGAGCAAACGGCTTGGCTTAGAATCTTGAAATTTGGTATGGGCATGAAGGAATCCCAAAGTGTGGCTTTTGAAAAATTCGTACTTTTGGGGCGTTAAATGGGGCAAAAAGGGACAAAAATCGTACAAACAAAACGGTTGAAGCTAAAAACATGAGATTTGGTGTGTACATTTCTCTTACACTGTAGAGGTGTGAGAAGACCGAATTTTTGCAAATTCGTACTTTTTGGGGGTGAAATTGGGTAACAAGGGATAAAAATGGTACCAAGCAAATGGTCGGAGATGGAATCATAAAATTCGGTGTGTACATCCCACAAAATGCTTAGAAACGCAAAATGAACGAATTTTTCGAAATTAGTACTTTTATAGGGTAAACGGGGAAAGGGGATAAAAAACGTACCAACAAAACGGATGACGCACAATAATGAAATTCGGTGTGTATATTCGTTTTACGGCGAAGTTCACAGATAAGAAGGCATTTTTCGAAATTTGTACTTTTAAGGGATTAAATGGGATAGAAATTGTACCACAGCCCAGACCAAACGGTTGGGTCTAGAATCTTGAAATTCGGAACGGGCTACTTTTATAGCATGAATGCGACCAAGAAAATATTTTGCAAAATTCGTACTTTTTGTGGTTGAAATTGGGTAAAAAGGGATACAAATTGTACCAATCAAACAGTCGGAGCTGGGATCATGAAATTCGATGGGTATATTCGTTTTGCAGCGCAGATCACTGATAAGAAGAAAGTTTTTGAAATTTGTACATTTAAGGGATTAAAATTGTACCAAAGCCCAGACCAAACTTTTACAGCATGAATGCGACCAAGAAAATATTTTGCAAAAATCGTACTTTTGTGTGTGAAATTAGGCAAAAAGAGATAACAATGGTACTAATCAAAAAGACGGAGCTGTAATCATGAAATTCGGCGTGTTCACTCCTCAAAATGCTTAGAAACGTAAAATCAAAGAACTTTTCGAAATTCGTACTTTTAATGGGTAAACGAGAAAAAGGGGAGAACAAAGGTACCAACAACACGAAATTTGTATTTTAAGGGCTTAAAATGGATAAAGATTGCACCTTCGCCTTTTGCAAAATTTTTGGGGGTGAAATTTGGTAAAAAGAGATAAAAATGGTACCGATTCGATTTGTACGTCCCCCATGCGTAGAAACACAAAATAAACCTATTTTTTTAAGAATAATGAGGAAAAGAGGAATAGAAACGGTACCAACAACACGGATAATGCTAGAATCGGTGTGAAATTCTGACTTCTATTGGATTTTTCAAAAATTTATACTTTTAAGTAGAAATCCGAACAAAAAGCGATTAAAATGGTACCCACCAATGTATCGAATAAGGCATATACATAATTACTCTGACGTGCAATACAAATGTACTGTATCAAAGTGTGTACTTTAAAAGTGAAAGCGGATCAAGTGATACAAATCGAACAAACCAAATTGGGGAAATTGAGATATAGATGGTACAAACCAAAGTTTTCAGCTAGAATATGAAAAGACTATTAAAAATTCGATGCAAACATTTCTCCGAGTACGTAGACGCGCAACGTAAATGATTTTTTAGAAATTGGAGACAAAAAGAGATACCAAAATATTGAACTAGAATCGTGAAGATCTGTGCGAACATTATAGTCAGTAGCCCCGTCGAAAAAAAAATAAAAATATATAAGAAATGTTTGTTCTATTTATAAGTTCAGATTTCAAGTATAGAAGTTTTATGTAAAGGATTTAATTTTACAAAGGGCGTGACAAAATCATACATATTTTGTAGGTTTAAAGTGATAATAAAAACATGTTTAGATCTAAAATTGCAACTAATTTCGACTATCCGGTGTGTGCAGCATATATGAAAATATTGGCAAAGATCAAATATCACAGTATTCCGATAATTCGTATAGAGATTATAAAGGTTTAATTTTACGTATTTAATGCTGGTTTGTGTTGGAGGTTAAAAAAAGGGACGTGGCAAAATCCTCCATATTTCGTACGATCAAAGCAGAGTTACAAGCCGACCCCGAATTATCGGCGGCGGCGGCGCTACTCAAAATGGGTCGGCGTCGGCGGCTCTACCTACTTTGACACACTAAAGAAGCATAATAGAGTAGCTATTATTTTTTATAGGAACACATGACCACGCATTCTGGAATTGACTTATATAAATGCGACTTTCAAATCAAAATACAATCATTCAACTTTCTATAGACGTCATCATATGGTGGGATACCAAATTCAAAGAAAGGTCTAAGTCGACGATTGAATTTGCTTTTGTAACATAAAGTGGGTTGTCTATTTTGGTAGTAAGATTTGACGGAGTTAGAACTCCGGCGGCGTGGTTGGAGTCGATATGAGCCGATGAAATGGGCGGTGTGGTTGAAGTCGATGTGAGACGAAGAAATCGGCGGCGGGTCGGCTCGTGCAGAAACATGCGGCGGCGGCGGCTTAAAATCGGTCGGCTTGTATCTCTGGCTCAAAGTGATTATAATAACTTTATCATATATCAAAATATAACTGGTTCCGAATATTTTACTAGGAATATGGACTATATGTGTGGGGGTACCATAAAGGGTATATCAGTTTCATCCATCTCCAAATGTAAACTAAGTCTGGGGAAAATACTACTACATACAGAGTGTCAAGAAATTCCTTATTGCTTTCGAGAGTTATCAAGCACATCAGCCAGCCAAACACACAGACGGGATTTTTGATATAAGTCACTCCTTCAATGCGTTAATCTTTTTTTTTCTATCCGAAATGATATATAAGCTCCTACTCCGTAGAGTGAGGGGATAATTATGTCAGCTTAAGAAAGATTTTTTGTAAGAAAATAATTTCATAGAATGTGGAGAATTTGGTGTGAATATACCTATGAATATATAGTTGCGCAACATAAAGCGATTTTTCAAATTTTGTGAGCGTTTACAAGTGATTTACACTGAAAGGAATGTCCTTACACCGCATACGAAGTAGGGGGTATTTGTTAGTATATTATAAAATTGTAGCCAATGTGTTTATGAAAAAATAATTTTATGTTCAATATGTTGGACTTAGCCTGGATAATTATCCAGTGCAAGTAAAATTTCTGGTTATCGAGGCTAAGTCCAAAAAGTCAACCCATAATAATGCTGAAATTTACGTAGACAATTTTCAAGAAGAGATCGGCCTTCAGTTTGTCAATTTGTTCATGAAAATGGATCGTTATTGGACAAACCAAACCGTGTACGGTCTCGTCCAGTGCGTTCAATCGAAAACATTGCTGTTGTGGCTGAGAATGTCCAAGAACATCAACATCAACTCGTCATCGTTCTCATTAACTCAACATTTCTAGCAATTCTTTGAGAAGAATTTTGCATAAAGACATCGGTATGAAGGCTTACAAAGTTCAATTGGACATTGCAACAACTGAAGCCTCATGACCATCCGATGCGTTTTCGCTACGCCCAGTGAGCTGAAGATTGTTTGGCAGGAGATGAAGAATTTTAGCGAAAAATCATTTTCATATCGGTGGCTATGTCAATAAGCAAAATTGCCACATATGGGGTTCAGAGAAGCCATACGTGTCTATTGAGATGCCAATGCATATACAACGAGGGTGTGGATTTTGGGCTGGCGACATCATTGGCCATTGTTCAATGTGCAAGGAGCCTCCGTTACCGTCAACGGTGGGCCACGCTCAACGAATTTGTGTTTCCAAAAATTCAAGAGAATGACATGCACGACATTTGCTTTCAACAAGACGGAGCCACATGTCACACATCGAACGCAATATATTTTTGAAAGTATAATAATCATTCGAAATTGTGATGTCAATTGTCCGCCAATAAAAATGGAAATTTGAAAAAATAGTCAAATAGTAGTAGTAAAATTTTAAATGGCCCACCCTGTAATTACATTTCTTTGGTTTTAGGTTTACAATCTATCACGAAAATAATTTTATTTATTTATTTCAGCTAATTTTCCTTTCCCATCTATAAACTTGAAATTGATGATTCATGATTTATTATTCATTCATTATTATGAAACAAAAACAGAACACAGTGTCAATACTTAAAGATTCCCATACCTTGCAAAATAAATGCATCATCACATGCTCCCAGTAATTCTTTTATTTTCCTTAGAAGGTGACAAATCTTCTCAAAGAAAAATTTACTTTACATGTCCGTATTTCTGCTGCGCATAATTAAAAAAAATCTAAGAGATAATTTTCAGATTTCATAAATCTACGAACAAAATATATCCTCTGACCACTTCGTGGTCTAGGGTATTATAAGTTAGATTCGCGCCAAATGTTCGTAACACCAAGAAATAATCGAGCTAGACCCACCTTTAAGTATACCGATCGGCTTAGAATCACCAGCTGAGTCGATTTAACAGGTCGCAATTGTTGTCCGATTGTCATGAAACTTGGCAGAATTTATTTTTTCTGGCCAATGACCATCGGTATTGAATTTGGAGGAAATCGGTTCAGATTTAGATATAGCCCCCATACAAATGTCGCTCCCTATTTCACTTTTTCCGCTTTAGAAACCACATATTGCACCCGATTTTCTTTAAAATTGGCACATCATCTTATAATCCAACTAGAAACACCTGTGCAAAAATTGGGTAAGATCGGTCCAGATTTAGATATAGCCCCCATACAAATGTCGCTCCCGATTTGACATTTTCCGCTCTATAAACAATATATTGTACCCGATTTTCTTTAAATTTGGCAGAACATCTTATAATCGAACTAGAAACACGTATGCAAAAATTGGGTAAGATCGGTTCAGATTTAGATATAGCCCCCATACAAATGTAGCTCCCGATTTGACATTTTCCGCTCCAGAAAAGACATATTGTACCCGATTTTCTTTAAATTTTGCAGAACATCTTATAATCCAACTAGAAACACGTATGCAAAAATTGGGTAACATCGGTTCAGATTTAGATATAGCCCCCATACAAATGTCGCTCCCGATTTCACTTTTTCCGCTTTAGAAACCACATATTGTACCCGTTTTTCTTTAAAATTGGCACAACATATTATAATCCAACTGAAAACACTTATGCTGAAAGTGGGAATGATCGGTTCAGATTTAGATATAGCCCCCATACAAATGTAGCTCCCGATTTGACATTTTTCGCTCTAGAAACGTCATATTGTACCCGATTTTCTTTAAATTTTGCAGAACATCTTATAATCCAACTAGAAACACGTATGCAAAAATTGGGTAACATCGGTTCAGATTTAGATATAGCCCCCATACAAATGTCGCTCCCGATTTCACTTTTTCCGCTTTAGAAACCACATATTGTACCCGTTTTTCTTTAAAATTGGCACAACATCTTATAATCCAACTAAAAAACCTATGGTGAAAGTGAGTAAGATCGGTTCAGATTTAGATATAGCCCTCATACAAATGTTGCTCCCGAATGTTTAACCGAATTTGGCCAAATTTTACATATTATATTTCACCAATAAACAGACATGGTGAAAGCGGGTCACATCGTTCCAGGTTTCAATATACCCCCATATGTCCTTTCCGATTTAACATTTTTTTGTCAAACACATACATTTACCGATTTCAATTTTCCCGATTTCAATTTTTTACCGAATTGAATTGCAATGAGAATTGTTTGGGTGATGACCATATGTCCATACTTTGGTTAACTACTGTATAATTTGTATTTGTCTGTCGGACAATTGGATCAATTACCATATTATTTACCATATTCGTTAAATTTGACTAAAGATGAATTTATAGCATATAAATTATATGAATATAATTTATATAATTTGTATGAACTACATAAAATTGCTCCCATGAAATACCTGGGTTTAGTAATCAAAGCGTGGTACATACGCAGGGAGTGGTGTAGGGTATTATATAGTCGGCCCCGCCCGACTTTAGCCTTTCCTTACTTGTTTTTGTATTTGTTACAACATCCAGAAATAACAGATTATTATCGATTAATCGCATCAAACATTTCAGTTAACATCGCTGTTATACTAATGTTGCTCGAAAACTTAACATAGTAAAGTCTATATAATCACTCTGTATCAAATGACTTGGACATTTGACGTTAGAAATTTCAAACTTTAAACTTGAACTTCTATTACAATATTTATAAATTGTCTATACTAATTTCCAGCGTATCTATTGAAATTTTCCTTGGATTTCAACATTCTTCCATCCACACATAAATCGTAGGAGATCTTGCGCTGATGCTGAACAATTAATTTGGCTAAATCCGTTGATTGATATAAATGAACTGCTGAAGAGATCCAAGTAAATTTGTTACTTAATTGTCCGTGGAACACTTTGGCGCATATAATCACTTAAGACCAAACACTGTCATAAATTGTATTTGTTTTTGCGATCAGATGTTGATAGAAACAAAACAGCTGATCGTAGTTGTCGTGGCCTGCTTTTGACGTCTTTGACGTCACACATACACACACACTCTCACATGCGTGCACGCACTTACACACAAATTGTTCGTCTGCTGCTGGTGGTTGTTGATTTTATTTGTTTGTTTAATAATAATAATAAAAAAACTATTTATAAAATGCCGCTACTCTGTCATTGAATACGAGCAATTAATTTGTTTGTTTTTGAGTAACAGAGACCCAATTGGTGCGAACGGCGACGAATCGAAAATTGGTGGTCATCATTAACTGGCCGATACAGCTGCGATATTTTCTTCAGTTCGCACTCTACGTAAGCGTGTTGGTGGTTTAATGTCCAACAATGTAAATTTGGTGCGAAATTTAGTCACAATAGCCCGAATAGCCGCTTCAGTGGGTCGATTAAACTGACCATAAAATGGAAGCGCGCAATGAACTTTCTTAACAGAGCACGCATTTTGATAATAAAATTCAATAATTTGCAAGCGTTGTTCGTTTGTAAGACGATTCATGATGAAATGTCAAAGCATACTGAGCATCTTTCTCTTTGACACCATGTCTGAAATCCCACGTGATCTGTCAAATACTAATGCATGAAAATCCTAACCTCAAAAAAATCACTCTTTACATACATACGCGGACATACATAAAATAAAAGAATTTCTTCTGTCGATATTCATGTTCTACACAAGTGCGAGTACTCGTGTTTTTTGTACGACTAGAAATAAATTTGCGTTGATGTTTGTCCGTCCGCAGCCACTGTCCGTCTGTCTGGCTGTCTGTCTGTCGGTCGGTCTTTGCGTCTGTCACCCTGTGTCTGTCCTTCACAATTGTTAGTCGATCAACTAAAAAGCAAAAATGAAGGCACAGACAGACGCGGACGGAATGAATGTGTGCCAATATGTTTGGTCTTTGTTTTGTTTCAATTCTTCAAATAGTTGATCATTTTGCTTCTGCTGCTGCTGCTTCTTCTTCTTCTTCATCATCATCTGCTCGTCCAAGTTAAACAATTCAAATCATTTGATGTTATAAATAAATAAGCGTCCTACATATGGTTGTATGTACATATGGACGTATTGTTGCTTGTACGGAAAAGTAATGATAAAAACAGAATATATAGGAATCACCCTGCTGTTGCACAGTGTTCTCGGTGATAGTCGCAAGACAAATATAATATTTATTATGGGACATTCCGCGAGAGGACGGCCTAAAATCGAACAGGTTTTCCCCACAGGGACGGAGTTTTGGCATAAAATGGCCACCGCACAGAGGTACCAAATCGCTTTATTTGGAATTCGGTAACTATTTATACACTCCACGAGAGTATTATGTCTTTGTGCATTTGTTTGTAACACCCAAAAGGAAGGGAGATAGACCCATTGTTAATTATATCGATCGACTTAGAATAACTTTTTGAATCGATTTAGCAATGCACTATGGTCCCAAATCCATTTTTTTGACAGAAATTCAAAAATTTAAAATTGGAAAGTGGTAAATGTGTATATATTTTCTTTATGGCAACACACCAAGCAATCAAGAAAATATACTGGAGAAAATTAGGTGGCAACACCACAAGCCTGAATGGTACTTAAACTTTGCGGTTAAAAAAAAAGTGGGATTAATTTTGATATAAATCAGTTTTAGAAATTAATTAAAATCAAGACTTAAAAAGAAAATAATAAAGTGACTATATTATGAAAATTGACGGCAAGAGTTAGTAGTTGAAAAATTATATTTAACATTTTATGATTATTGTGGTCTTGTAAGTATTCATAGGTATTGTAATTTTGTGATTTGTGAGAACATAATCTATAAATGTCGTGGACCAAAAGTTATATGTATGACTCAACTTGACTCAAAGTGTAAATGTGAAAGTGTTCGTCTGAGGTTGTATTTAGTTTATGGTGGAATTAATATCTCGTCAGCATTTTTCGGCAAACTCCAAAAATTTTCATTTTATTTTAGCACAGTTTTTGATTAGCCATAGACATATATATAGTTATATCTCTGAATTAGTTTTGTGTACGAGACCCATCAATATTTTATTTAAAAGGTATTGAAAGTACCTTTAAAATGGTATACAACATCATTTACCTTTTTGTACACATGTATACATTTTACTTTATTTCTTGAAATAATTATTTAAATTGCAGTGACAAGTATACTATTTGTATGCAATATTTTGCTTTGTAATAATGTTTAGAAAAACACATTTCGTCAAAATAAACAACTCTTCATTCTTTTAAGCTTTTATAAAATTTTGTTTTTGGTCACCCTGTACCAATACAGGGTGATGCTAATGTTGGTTATATATTGAGTTTATATGGGAGGTGGTAGTGGCCGTGGTCCGATCGGCCCAATTTTATTTTTATTTTTTGTGTATGATATGTCTAGCAAATTACAAGACTGTATGTTTATTTTTCGACTTTATGCCATAAAAAATGGATTTGGGACCAGTGTCTGTCTGTCCATCTATTCTTGTAATCACGATACAGGTCGCAATTGTAGACAGAACCAAATGAAACTTTGCACAACGAAGTTTTTCGGGATAAGGACGAACGCTATTTAATTTGAAGAAAATCGGTTCAGATTTATATATAGCCCCCATACGAATGTCGCTCCCGATTTGACATTTTCCGCTCTAGAAATCACATATTGCACTCGATTTTCTTTAAATTTGGCACAACATCTTATAATCCAACTAGAAACACCTGTGGTGAAAGTGGGTAAGATCGGTTCAGATTTAGATATAGCCCCCGTATAAATATAGCTCCCGATTTCACTTTTTCCGCTTTAAATGGCACATATTGTGCTCGATTTTCTTAAAATTTGGCACAACATCTTATAATCCAACTAGAAACACCTATGCTGAAATTGTGAAAGATCGGTTCAGATTTAGATATAGGCCCCATACAAATGTCGCTCCCGATTTGAATTTAGCGCTCTAGAAACCACATATTGTACCCGATTTTCTTTAAATTTATCACACCATCTTATAATCCAGCTAGAAACACCTATGCAGAAATTGGGTAAGATCGGTTCAGATTTAGGTATAGCCCCCATACAAATGACGATCCCGATTTGACATTTTCGCTCTAGAAACCACATATTGTACTCGATTTTCTTTAAATTTGGCACAACATCTTATAATCCAACTAGAAACAACTGTGCAGAAATTGGGTAAGATCGGTTTAGATTTAGATATAGCCCCCATACAAATGTCGCTCCCGATTTGACATTTTCCGCTCTAGAAACTACATATTGTACCCGATTTTCTTTAAAATTGGCACAACATCTTATAGTCCAACTAAACAAAACTATGGTGAAAGTGGGTAAGATCGGTTCAGATTTAAATATAGCCCAAATTCAAATGTTGCTCCCATAAGTTTAACCGATTTTGGCCAAACTATACATTTTATATTTCACCTATTTCGTTCCAGGTTTCAATATATCCTCATACAAATGTCCTTTCCGATTTAACATTCTTTGTCAAACACATACATTTACAGGATACAAAAACCCTTCCCGTTTTCACTTTTTCACCGAATTGAATTGTATTCGGATAGAAAGTGGAGTGTATCATAGAGTCGGCGCCGCCCGACTTTAGCCTTTCCTTACATGTTTTTTTATAAAATTTTGAAATAATTGTCGCACTTCTTTTAAATATGCCACGATTCGTAAAGGGGGGGAATAAATCCCCAAAAATGTGATTATTTTTAAAATATGAAGTAAAAAGGCGTTACTTTCGGCCGGGCCGAATCTTATATACCCTCCAACATGGAATGCATTCCACACTATTACCGGCAGATTAGAGGTTGTGAAGTCACGTATAAGTGCAGTAAAATATTAGGAAAATTATGATTTTTTGCTAATAGCGATATCTGTGGTGTTTCAGTATTATAATTTTGAATTAAAATGAATTATTTAATAGCAAATATGTTTTTTATTGCTTTATAGTACTTGATTATATATATCAAAATAAGTTTTAATAAAGACAGAAATCTTCAAATACTACACAATAATTATATATAAATATAAATATTACTGCGGGTATTTTCATTCGATGTTAGGAAATAAAGTTTTGCCCTCGGGTTCGATTCCGACCATTTCAATTCTAACCTTCCATACTGTAACGGGAGCATACATATCGAATTTCGTTCCATTTTTATCATACGAATTTCGAAAAGCCATTATCTTTCGCGTTACCTCAGAATGTACACAACTAATTTAACGATTCTTGCTACAGCCGTTTGCTTGGTACCCGTTTTATATCTTTTACCCATTTTTGTCCCTAAAAGTGAGAATTTGGAGAAAGCCTTTTATTTTGTGCCTTTACGAAGTCAGGGTGATGTATAAATAGAATTTAAGGATTCTGGTTTGTATTGGCTTCGTCTTCCCTAAAAGTACAAATTGTCAAAAAATCCTTTATATTGTGTGTCTATGCTTTATGCTCCCAGCATAGCCATTGGATCGTCACCAATTTTATCCCTTTTTGCCAATTTTGATCCTACAAATACGAGTACCGAAAGATTGTATTATATTTCGAGTCTTCGCAATCTGAGCGATTTTCATTATTCTAGCTGCAGTGGTTTGATTGATATCATTTAATTTGATTTCCATTTTCCCCATAAAAGTAAAATTTTCGAAAATTTACTTGATTTTGTACTTTTTTCTTATTATAGCTGGAGTCATTTGGTCAGTACCAATTTTATCCCTTAAAAGTACGAATTTCGAAGATCACTTTCTTTTACGCGTACATGAGATTAAAGGAATGTACACACCAAATTTCACATTTCTAGTTATTGTCGTTTCACGGGTACTTTTTTATCCCTTTTTGCCCCAATGTATGGATCACTTTTTGGTGCGCTTTCATCCTCTAAAGGATTGCACTTACCAAATATCAATTATATGCAGAAATCATTATTCCAACAATAGCCGTTTGGTTGGTACCATTTTTATCCCTCCATACCCATTTTATCCCTTTAAAAGTACAAATTCGAAAAAAAGAAAATATTTTACATGTCTACTAAATTAGAGGAATGTACGCAGCGAATTTCATGTTTCTAGCTGTTGTCCATTGATAGTTCTATCTATTAGTACTATTTTTATGGTATGTTTTTTGATATGATTGACATTTTGAGATTTGGATGAGAGTTCTCACTTGTCTTATAAATACGTGGGCGTATACTTACTAATATAACATTATATTTTAATTAAGAATACGTAATGCAAACAAAGTTATATTATATATATTTTTAAGTCATGGAAATAACCCTTATACGGACACCACAAGTGATAAAAGACCAAAGATTTTGTAATAGATATGTAGCAGCGATTCTCAATGTTGAAGTGAAGAAAAAACAAATGAAATAAAAAAATTTCGGAAATAGAAAGTGTACTTTGCCACAGAGAGTAAATCAAAATTCCAAATGGTTTGCAAGACATGAGCCTGAGAAAATGATCACTGTTTGCAAAAATGACTCCGAGGCCCCAAATATTTCGGCCCATAAAAAAAGTGCATGACTTTGGGCAAAACTGAGAGGCACGGGTATTTTTCGTCTTTTATCACGTATTTTTTAGTGTTGCACTGTGTAATTTATAGGATCTTAGATCGATATTTCATGATGTTAATTTATATGAACTACATAAAATTGCTCCCATGAAATACCTGGGTTTAGTAATCAAAGCGAGGTACATACGCAGGGAGTGGTGTAGGGTATTATATAGTCGGCCCCGACCGACTTTAGCCTTTCCTTACTTGTTGATTTTGGAATAGTCATAGAAAACATGTTTTACGATTTTCGCTTTATATTCAACTAGCAGTACCCGCTGCTTCGCATGCGAAAAAGCCAGTTATTTGTTAATTTTATCCGTCTCTGCTTTTGGATAGTATTTATTTAATTTTCTTTTGGTGGGTATAGATAAATCTAAAATAGTAAATGTATAAATTTCGAAAAATCTCTATTTGTAGCTCTTCTGCATGGTCAGTGCAAGGAACACGCCGAATTTCATGTTTCTAGCTACTGCCGTTTAGTCAGGACGAAGGTTCGATGTTTATCCCTTTTTGTCCCATTTTACCCCCTAAAAGTACGAATTTCGTAAAACCCTTTCTTAGTCGACGTCTACGTCATATTTGGGATTTTCCACATATGTGCCTAATGGTTGTAGATCGTGAGGGATTGAAAATAGGCGAAATCCGTCCACCGAGAACATTTCTGCCCTACTTTCACTTGCTCTTACATTTTCACTCATTGCAAAGAAACAGTAATTTTCGTAAAAATGCTTCTGAAGTGGAGTAAAAATGGTACCAATCAAACGGCAACAGCTACAAGGATAAAAATGATACTACTGAAATAAAAATGTTGAAATTTGGTATGTACTCCCCTCTGAGAGTGTGGCTTGTAACTTTAAGAAATTCGTTCTTTTACTAGGAAACGGGTCGAAAAGGTAAAAATTGTACCAACCAAACGGCTATAGCTACAATAATGCAATTCGGTGTATACGTCCCTCTGACTGTATAGATGCGAAAAATAAAGAAATCATTCAATGTTACTACTTTTAGCGCCAAAATGGGGAAAAAGGGGATACAATTGGTGTCGACAAAAAGACTGCAGCCAAGTAATAAATGTCACCATGCCATTTGTAAATAAATTTGCATTCTATTAAATATAGATGCAAAATGGTCTTGAGCCAGGACAATATCCCAGTTCAAATCAAATATCTTTTTTTGCGTTAGAATGTTAGCTGTTAAAAAATAAAACAAATTACTTTTTTACGATTTTTTCTATTTTTTATGATTTTTTCGAAAAAAAAAATATTTTTTTTCCAAATTTTTGGAGGGTGATTCTAAACCACTGTTTCTATGTGAATTTAAAAATTTGTAGACATCATAATTACCTTAAATTGAAGATATGATAGGGGATACATATACGATCGGACCAATATATCCAAAATGAGGGTGCAAATAATATAGGGACGTACAACAAAAATTGTAGTTTTAGTTAAACAAATCCATATCCATATATTTTTTAAGTTGATTTTTTGAAACAGCATGGCGTGGACAAACAATTTATCTTTTTTGTTGCATATTAATCATTAAATTCGCTATAAAGGATTTTTTCCCGAAATTTATACTATTAGAGGAAAACGGGGCGATATAGATTGTGGTGTAGGGTATATGAGACTGGACCCGGCCGAACTTAATGAATTTTCACTTTTTTTTTTCTTACCAGCTCCTGCGGGGTATTTTTTGTACAAATTATTTTTCATAAAACTTTTTCCACATCTTCGCCGAATGCTCTAAATCGAAAGTACGCCACAATTCAAACAAACGATACGCCTTAAAAGTGTGGTCGTATAAAGATTGTATTCTCTTCAAGTCTTCAAATTAATCTATGTAACAGACTGTTAAACAGAGAACTTTTCGTTGTTTGTTTAAAAAACAATTAATTAAAAATCCAACCACATATGCTAATGTAAATGAGCTTTTAATAAAGCTATTAATTTGTTTGACAGACAATAACGGATATTTTGTTTGTTTGTTAAACATACATACATATTTGCGAATTATTTTTTCCAAAATGGTATTTAGTTCGTTTAATAAAATTAAGTGGTTTCGATGACACTTGGACGAAGTGTTAACCACTTCATATTGATTTGAGTGTAGACTTTTATTTAGCTGTATGCATTTTTTTGTTTAATTTATTACTAATGTATTATTAATAATAATATATTATTCCCATTCACCACTCTATAAAAATACAGCTATATGTTCACCGTGAAGTTCTGAGGCGTTCAAACCCACATGTACTAAGGAACAATACTAAGGATTAAAATGACTCGAAACTCATAACATGGTCCCTGTTGTTGCAGGGCATACACCATTCGACTCCACCTTACCTTCTTAACTTATCGTCACTCTTCTTGTTGCTGTGTTTGTTACAAAATAATAAACAACAACAATAAATTTTTAAAATATTTTATTGCCAATACGTGCAGTTTAAGAATGTGCTGCCGCGGAAAGGAATCACAACATTTAATTTTTCAATTTTACGTTTTTGATTTGATGCCACATTCTGCAGTTTATGAATATTAATAATAATAATCGTTCGCTCGTAACATTGTGTTTAGGTGCCGCCTTTAATGGTTCATTTCGAATTTTTATTACTGACAAAATAAACGGCCGACAGAACAAACAATCATGAGAATTACTCGCAAATCAAATGAGAATTACTCACAAATCAAATTCCTTAACAATGAGCTGGTGCTAAAATAAAATAATTCGTACACGGCCAAGAACTGTAACGGACAAAATATATGCATGATGCATACATGGCACTGTGTTCTCTGGCTGCACATTTAAGGTCAACAAAAATGCTAACTATTTAATTAAAGGGATAACAAGTAAGAAGGCGTTAAGTTCGGCCGGGCCGAATCTTATATACCCTCCACCAGCAGATTAAAAATGTCGACTTTACATAGAAGCACAGTACCATATTACGAAAATTGTGATATTTTTATGCACATTACTATATTTGTTTACTATTTCAAACTATAATGTATACTTATGCGCACTGTTCAGAATCGACTACTATATATAAATAAAATGCTGAAATTGTGAAAGTGAACATGCCTAAATATTAGGCGATTGTCAGTCGCAATTAGAAAGAAGCATTTTCATATACAGACAAAGTGATAAGAAAAGTATAAATTTTAAAGATATCCCCATTCGCCCCAATCTCCGCCCAAATGTACAAATTTCGAAAAAAAAAACCTTTTTGCCTTCATAGTCAGAATGTATAAACCGAATTCCATGATTCTATCAGCGGCCATTCTGTTGGTACCATTTTTATCCCCTTTTTCCAATTTTGCCCCCTCAAGAGTACGACTATCTAAAAGTACGAATTTTGGAAAATACGTTTTATTTTTCGTGTCTACGCTGTCAGAGGAATGTATACTCCGAATTTCATGATTCTAGCCGCTGTCATTTAGTAGGTACTATTTTTATCTCCTTTTTCCATTTGAACCCCAAAAAGTACGAATTTTAGAAAGATCTTTTATTTTACGTATCTACGCAATCAGATGAATGTATATATCGAATTTCATTATTCTAGGTGCAGTCGTTAGGTTGGTACTATTTTTATCCCTCTATCTCCATTTAACCCATTAAAAGTACGAATTTAGAAAAAATACTTTTGTATTATGTATCTACTCTATTAGAGGAATGTACACGCCAAATTTCGTGTTTCTATCTGTTGTCGTTTTATAGGTACCATTTTTATCCCTTTTTGTCCCATTTCGCCCCCTACAAATAAAAATCACTCTATGGTGCCCTTTATGCTATAAAAGGAATGCGCATAGCAAATATCAACTAAATACAAGCTAATATGTTCAAAAAACATGCTGAAATACTCTAAATATTAGGGGTATTTTCAGTCCTCATGAGGGAAAAATTTTTCCCTCTGGGCCGATTTCGTCCACTTTCAATCCCAACCGATCTACAACCATAAGACACATTTAGGAAAAATTTTAACCTCCTAGCTCATTTCGTTCGGCCGCTATCGTGCTTTCAACAGACAGACAGACGGACAGACGGGCATGGCTCTATCGTTTTAGAATTTTACCACGACCCAGAATATATATACTTTATGGGGTCTCCGATGAATATTTCAAGGTGTTACAAACGGAATGACAAAGTGAATATACCCCCATCCTGGAGGTGGAGGCTATAAAAAATAGGATAAAAGAAGAAAATGTCATGGCACTGTTCTAAACTCCTTTTAAAATAAAATGAGGATATCGAAAAAGGGGCAACAGTTTTATAACACTATGGTTGTATGTAAAATTAGAGGTACTGATGATGGTTAAAAATTTTGCGAATTACTCATTCTTCAAAAATTAAGAAAAAATTATATTTTTCGAAAAGAAAACTTTTATACCCTCCACCACGGAGTGCATTCCACAGTATTACCAGCAGATTAAAGGATGTCGACTTTACATAGAAGTACAGTACCATATTACGAAAATTGTGATATTTTTATGCACATTAATATATTTGATTACTATTTCAAACTATAATGTATACTTATGCGCACTGTTTAAAATCTACTACTATAAATAAATACAATGCTGTAATTGTGAAAGTGAACATGCCTTAATATTAGGCGATTGTCAGTCGTCATTAGGGAAAAGCATTTTCAGGTACAGACAAAGTGACTGTATTATTTTGATAAGAAAAGTATAAATTTTAAAGATATCTCCATTCGCCCCATTCTCCGCCCAAATGTACAAATTTCGAAAAAAAAAACTTTTTGTTTCTTTTTGGTGCTTCCAGCTACAGGAGGAATGTCCGCAACAAATTTCAAATGTATGAAAATCAGAAATTTAATTAATAAGCCAAGGCTACCAATATTTTTTATACTATGTAAATTAGGGTTTGCATTTTCCCGTACTTTTTATTTCCCGGGAAACGGGAATTTTTCAATTTTTTCAATTTCCCGGGATCCCGGGACAGCACGGGAAATCGTCAACATACTGTTTGCCATGAGTTAAGCTTATTTTTTTTTTTCAATAAAACATTCACATTTTATTAAAGTAAAATAATTGTATATTTCGCAACGAACCTGTCACAGAATTCATATAATAAAGCGCTATGTGATATCAATTCAAACATCTTTTCAAGTTTCAAAATTAATTAAAGATCAGATATTTCTTATTTTATTGGAAAATGTGGACGCGACGAAGAATGATCGTTCACATTTATAGTGAGTATAGCATTAAGAAATGTTTGTTCTTTGTCCTGTCGCATCAAAAACTTTAAATTCTTTATTTTTGGCGTTCCGAACTCACCGAACTCGCCTCTCAATAAGTCCATTGTTGCGCGTGCTCTGTGGCATGTGGCACCGTCTTGTTGAAACCACATGTCATGCAAGCCAAGCTCTTGCATTTTGGGCAAAAAAGTTGGATATCATCTCACGGTAGCGCTCACCATTCACAGTTACGTTACGATTCGCATCATCTTTGAAGAAGTACGGTCCAATGATGCCACCAGCCCATAAACCGCACCAAACTGGGACTTTTTCTGGATGCATTGGTAGCTCTTGCAATGCTTCTGGCTGATATTCACTCCAAAATGACAATTCTACCTATTTACGCACCCATTGAGCCAAAATGAGCTTCGTTGCTGAACACAATTTTTCGGTAAAAAACGCGCGATGAACTTTCTTAACAGAGCACGCATTTTGATAGTAAAATTCAATAATTTGCAAGCGTTGTTCGTTTGTAAGACGATTCATGGTTAAATTATAGACCAAACTGAAGATGTTTGATAGTGAAAGAAAACACGAGACGTACGTGTTTAAACCAGTGTTGCCAAAAAGATAATAGCTAAAATATCACCCTTTTTAAATTTACCATTTGTTTGTTTTTGCCTGGCTAAGCGGGCGGGGCCCAGTTAGTGTTTTAAATACTTATTCGGATCCCTTCACTTAGTTCATTCATATTGTACTCTTTAAAGGGGAAACTTTGAAATGGTTGTTAATGCAAAATTAATACAGAAAGAAGTATGAAATTTGAATGATATTTTAGAGATATTCGCCTGTTTAATTTGTCGGTATCGTAGAGTGTTAATAATTATTTAGAACATTTGTTTGAAAAATGTTATCCTTTGAAACTTTGTAACATTTTAAGGAGCACCAGAATAATGAATTCAAAACAGAAAATTCCAATCAATTTTGCCTATAGTTTCAGAAGAATATCAAAGGTTTATTTGTAATATGGATTGACGTACACCATCCGTCATTCATTCATTCATTCTTGAAATATATGTAGTCAGATAAACATCTGAAAATATTTACTAGCGCCAAAAATATTAAAATGTTTTTATTCCGATTATGGGTCGACCACATGGGCTCGGGAAGGATGGAAAAATATTTTTGAGTTTGTTTCGAGGTGAACTTTAATATTAATTTAATAGCATTTGGGACTCTTTTATATGGAGCCC
Organism: Polietes domitor; assembly: GCA_947397865.1. NCBI lineage: Eukaryota > Metazoa > Arthropoda > Insecta > Diptera > Muscidae > Polietes > Polietes domitor. The sequence goes on from OX377618.1 coordinate 142,249,681, forward strand.
GACCTAGTCTAATGTACAATATTGCACAATAACACATTTTCATTCTATGATTCCTATTTTTGTAAAAACTTATTTTTAAAACTATTTAATCGAAAAAATATATCTAATTGAGCGATGCCTTTTTTAAGAAGCCACCTGAACAAAACCTTTGACAGGGTGGAAATCATGATAGTGGTAGCCTGCAGCCAAGTAATAAATTTGTAAATAAATTTGCATTCTTTTAAATATAGATGCAAAATTGTCTTGAGCCAGGACAATATCCCAGTTCAAATCAAATATTGATTACAGACCAAAAAAATACAAACGAAAACAAACTAAAATAAAAACAAAAGATTCTGAGAATTACAATAGTAAAACAAGTAAAAACGGCGTTAAGTTCGGCCGGGCCGAACTTTATATACCCTCCACCATGGATTGCAGGTTGTCGGTTTTCGTAGAAGTGCAGTAATATTACAGGAAATATATTTTTTTAATATAGCCAAACCAAAACAAATACAAATATTGAAAAGTTAATTTTATAACTAAATATAATATTTTAATTATTTCAAACCACGCTTATAAGGTAATGCTACCAATACGTCAATTCAAAAAATAAATATTCTTATATTTAAATTTTCAAAAATATTTTCAAAGCCATAAATATTGGTAGATAGTGGGTGCTACAGTTGGTTGTATTTCCATTCTATTTGAATTCCAAAAGTACGAATTTTGAAAATCCATTATCAGACGTACATAGTGCAAAATAACCTAATGTCATGATTCAACCAATTTTTGTCGTAAAAGAAAAATTACGAATTTGGAAAAAAATATTTTGCGTGTCTATGCAGTCAGAGGAATGTATACACCGAATTCCATGATTCCAGCTGCGTCCATTTGGTTGGTACCATTTTTACCCCCTTGACGTTTCTACGCAATTAGAATTTTATCATTCTAGCTGTGGTCGTTTAGTTGGTACTATTTTTATCCCTCTGTACCATTGTATCCCTTGAAAGTACTAATTTCGAAAAATTCGTCTATTTTCCGTGTCTACACAGTCAGAGGAATGTATACTCCGAATTGCATGACTCTAGCTGCGGTCCTTTGATTGGTACTATTTTTATCTCCTTTTTTCATTTTAACCCCAAAAAGTACGAATTTCGAAAAATCAGTTTATTTTCCGTGTCTACACACTCAGAGAGAGGAATGTATACTCCGAATTTTTTGACTCTAGCTGCGGTCATTTGATTGGTACTATTTTTATCCCCTTTTTTCATTTTAACCCTAAAAAGTACGAATTTCGAAAAATCAGTTTATTTTCCGTGTCTACACACTCAGAGAAATGTATACTCCGAATTTCATGACTCTAGCTGCGGTCATTAGATTGGTACTATTTTTATCCCCTTTTTTTATTTTAACCCCAAAAAGTACGAATTTCAAAAAATCAGTTTATTTTCCGTGTCTACACACTCAAAGGAATGTATACACCGAATTTCATGACTCTAGCTGCGGTCATTAGATTGGTACTATTTTTATCCCCTTTTTTCATTTTAACCCCAAAAAGTACGAATTTCGAAAAATCAGTTTTTTTCCGTGTCTACACACTCAGAGGAATGTATACACCGAATTTCATTATTCTAGGTACAGCCGTTTGGTTGGTACCATTTTTATCCCTCTATTCCTATCTTACCCCTTAAAAGTACGAATTTGGAAAAAATACTTTTATATTATGTATCTACTCAATTAAAGGAATGTACACACCGAATTTCGTGTTTCTAGTTGTTGTCGTTTAATATGTACCATTTTTATCCCTTTTTTGCCCTACAAATAATAATCACTTTATGGTGCACGTTTTTGGTATAAGGGGAATGCGCATACCAAATATCAAGCAAATATAAACAGACATATTCAAAAAACATGCTTAAATACGCTAAAAAATTAGGGCTTATTATGGGTATTTTTAGTCCTTGTGAGGGAAAAATTTTTCCCTTTGGCCCGATTTCGCCCCATTTCAATCCCAACCGATCTACGACTATAAGACGCATTTATGGAAAATTTCAACGTTCTAGCTCCTTTCGTTTAGATGCTAGCGTGCTTTCAACAGACGGACGGACGGACATGGCTAGATCGTCGTAGAATTTTATGACGATCAAGAATATATATAAAGGGTGATTTTTTAAGAGCTTGATAACTTTTTTTTTAAAAAAAACGCATAAAATTTGCAAAATCTCATCGGTTCTTTATTTGAAACGTTAGATTGGTCCATGACATTTACTTTTTGAAGATAATTTCATTTAAATGTTGACCGCGGCTGCGTCTTAGGTGGTCCATCCGCTTAGTCCAATTTTGGCATTTCCACGTTTTTGAGTAACAGAGACCCAATTGGTGCGAACGGCGACGAATCGAAAATTGGTGGTCATCATTAACACTGGCCGATACAGCTGCGATATTTTCTTCAGTTCGCGCTCTACGTAAGCGTGTTGGTGGTTTAATGTCCAACAATGTAAATTTGGTGCGAAATTTAGTCACAATAGCCCGAATAGCCGCTTCAGTGGGTCGATTAAACTGACCATAAAATGGAAGCGCGCAATGAACTTTCTTAACAGAGCACGCATTTTGATAATAAAATTCAATAATTTGCAAGCGTTGTTCGTTTGTAAGACGATTCATGATGAAATCTCAAAGCATACTGAGCATCTTTCTCTTTGACACCATGTCTGAAATCCCACGTGATCTGTCAAATACTAATGCATGAAAATCCTAACCTCAAAAAAATCACTCTTTACTTTATAGGGTCTCAGGTCGATATTTTAAGGTGTTACAAACGGAATGACAAAGTTAGTATACCCCCATCCTGGAGGTGGAGGGTATAATGAAGGTAAAATCTAAAACTAATTTTGGAGCCCGACCCGGTCTAATGTACAATATTGCACAATAACACATTTTCATCCTATGATCTCTATTTTTGTAAAAACCTTATTTATAAGACTTACTAATTAATCATCCTATTTAATCAGAAAACTATTTCTAATTGATGGATGCCTTTTTTAAGATTCAGATGGCTGCAAAAGTAAAATGAATCAAAAATCTAAAAATAATTTTGAGTTATCATTTGACTGTATTTATTATATTTTTGGTTTATTTCAAATTACCAAAATACATAGTTCTTATTTGATAACACTTTATTATCCAAAAAAATCTGATTCATAATTTTAAGAATCACTACTGTTGATATTTTTGTCCAGTCGGGGAATTTTTGTTGTTATCTGTTGAAAGGAGCTTCTTCTTCTTTATTTGGCAATTCTTTTCAAAATAAACACAAAAGTTGTTTCGGCAATACTCGTATTTGGCAAGAGCGAGCGATTGAGAGCTTTTGTTTGGAACAAAATATTTGAACAAAATGTTTACGATCGACGTCGTCAAATAAAGAAAACCCAAAAATCAACAAAAAGAAATGCATTTGTGGAAAACACGTAGACAAATCTCTAAGAAATCCAGTGAGTAATTTCTTTGGTCGAAATCTTAACAAATTCCATTAATACCAGCCATGCTCAATAAAACAGCAGCACGTAAATTGCACAGAAAACGGCACAAATTAAACAAATCAACACAAAATAAAAAACAACAATTTACAACTTACAGTACTTAAACAAATAATCTACAAATTTAAATGAGCGAATTTTATAAAAAGCCCACAAAAAAGCGTCATCATCATCATCTCTGTATTGTGGTCGACCTCGTCGTCGTCGTCGTCGTCATCATCATCAGTGATGAAAATACTTACGATATAATTATTGTTATTTTTAATTATGATGCGAAACCACTTTGCAGTTCGTTTCATTGCGTTCTCTTCCCTTCTGGTTAGGTCTGGTCTTCGGTCGAATTCATAAATCATATTTTCATTTCGGGGGTTTGTCAACACAAACATAGAGGCAGCAACCAACATATGCAAATTTGAATGCCCGACTTGTGTATATCGAAATGTTTGCGTTCCGTATGACTCGTGTATTATGTGTAAGGTTTTGTATGAGGGCGGTATGAGAAGTTTTGGAAAATCTATTAGCATCATCAGATTTGTTTAGAGTTTGCAATTTCTTTCGGCAACAAATTCTTGGTTATACAAAATGAACATAATTCGTACTTGTGTGGCAGGTTTTGAGAAAAAACAGAATGAAAATATTTAATGCATGGAAAAAATGTTTAACTGAAATTGTTTTCCCTAAAATTAAGTTAAATTTATGACAATTTCTTTGGACATTCAACCACTATTGAATTAAAAAACATAACATTTCAATGTGTTTAGAAAATACTTGAAGCAACCCTCGTTTATTGGCCGAGATTTATTTCTTAAGTATTTCAAACAATCACCGCGATTGTTTGCCATCCCAACAGTCATGAACAGATAACTCAGCTTTTTGTGGCAGAAGCATCGCGAAACGTTTGTGAATTATTTTGATGTTTTTACTTTTTAAGAGATTTGCTTACTCAAAAGCAAAATCATTAATTAGTTCTATTGAACTTATTTTAAGTTCACTTTTGTGAACTTTATATCAAGTACAATTTTCCTCCGTTTGAGCCAAAGATTACTATGGTTGAGGAAAAAATCAGAGATTTTCAGTTCAGCCTTCATCGCAGTGGCTATGTCAACAAGCAAAATTACCGCATACAGAAAACCCACACGTGTCTGTTGAGAAGCCACTGCATCCACAACGAGTCACTGTTTGGTGTTGATTTTGGGCTGTACTGAAGAATTGGGTTGATCGGATGAGGTACTGCCGAGCCAGTCGCGGTAGTCGTATGAATTATATTGTGTTCCATTATTGAATGACAAAGTTCAACATTTCCAATAAAAACAGAAATTTGAAAAATAATCATTCTAATTTACTTTGAATTATAACTAAAAATTGAACTTGTATCAAGTATAAAGAATGTCCTTTTTAAAGAAGAATTTTGAATATCAAATGGGAAATATTTCTTTTCTCTACACTTTTTATATATGTTAAGTTAAACATAGTTTAAAATAGGACATAAAACAAGTGAAGTGTATATGTACAGTAGGGCGTATATATTTTAATCGCTTTTGCTACGTGTAGGGTTTTCTGTCCAAAAACGAAAAAAATCTTAAAATTGTCCTTCAAAGTGCGCAAGGACGATGTGTAAAAAAAGCCGAAAATTGGACTTTTTTCAATGTTTCACCTTAAACAAGTACAAGTTTTGGTACCGAGAGCCATTTTAGGTTAAATTTTGTTGATTTTCATAGGGTTTTCAGGTTTAACTTGCAATAGAACCAAAAGGGACAATCCGATTATAACTTCTTCAGCACTTGAAAAAAATGATGCACGCGAGCACATTATTTATATTTAATGTATTTTTAACAAGTTGACGCTAAAATAAAACGTGACGCTAAACTTGCAATAGAACCAAAAGGGACAATCCGATTATAACTTCTTCAGCACTTGAAAAAAATGATGCACGCGAGCACATTATTTATATTTAATGTATTTTTAACAAGTTGACGCTAAAATAAAACGTGTGCCTCTAATTTGAAATTTTTAATTTTTCAAAATTGAAATCGGACTATTATGTAGATTTTCCCATATATACCCTCACTCTCAGAGAACATATATACGGAAGTTATAAGGAATTAAATTTTACGTAGGGCAGGATAATTAGTGTGGAAGGAGATTCGTATCACATGGTCCCAGCTTCCACATTTATAAAACAATTGTGAAAACATGATCAAATATCAAGTCATAGTGGATTCAATGCACCAGTATAAATGTCAAGCAAATTTCTTCTAATTATATAGAAATCATAAAAACATTTTATTTTTATACCCTCCACCTCCAGGATGGGGGTATATTCACTTTGTCATTCCGTTTGTAACACCTTGAAATATTTATCGGAGACCCCATAAAGTATATATATTCTGGCTCGTGGTAAAATTCTAAGACGATATAGCCATGTCCGTCTGTCCGTCTGTCTGTTGAAAGCACGATAGCGGCCGAACGAAATGAGCTAGAAGGTTCAAAATTTTCCTAAATGTGTCTTATGGTTGTAGATCGCTTGGGATTGAAAGTGGACGAAATCGGTCCAGAGGGAAAAATTTTTCCCTCACAAGTACTGAAAATACCCCTAATATTTAGAGTGTTTCAGCATGTTTTTTGAACATATTAGCTTGTATTTACTTGATATTTGCAATTCGCATTCCCTCGACATTCTATAATCTACTGGTAATACTGTGGAGTGCACTCCGTGGTGGAGGGTATATAAGATTCGGCCCGGCCGAACTTAACGCCTTCTTACTTGTTTTTATTTATTTATTATTAATTACAATACAAAGTAAATTTATATTCTAATTGTGGGTCCAGGTATTGAGCCGGGGTGACTAGGACCATTGTAGCTAGTTATTGCAGCGACAGATCAGAGCCTCTAGTGGGAAATGAACTCAACATTTTAAAGAACCTGACAAAGAATTCTCCTTATAACATAAACGACGCAATAGACTTCAAATCAAAAATCAACAACACCTATATTGATGACGACGAAATCCTTATATCCTTTGACGTGGTGTCCTTATTCCCCAGCATTCCAGTTAACCTAGCTATAAAGGCAATTGAAAGAAAATGGGAACAAATAGAGAATTTTACAAAAATACCAAAGGACTTATTATTAAAAATATTAACTTTCTGCATCAAGGACACCAGATATTTTAAATATAATGACTACATCTATGAACAAAGAAAAGGAATGCCAATGGGCTCTCCAGCTTCCTCTGTGATTGCTGATATAATCATGGAAGAACTATTAGACGCTTCAATAGAAAAATTAACAAAATATGTAGACGACTTGTTTGGGATTATGAAAAGAGAAGAAGTTGAAAACATTAAACGCATTTGATCGACAAGTACAATTTACCATGGAAAAAGAACAGGACAATAAACTCCCCTATCTGGACTCGATTGTTCATCGACAAGGCAACCTGCTGAAATTGGATTGGTATCAGAAGCCAACGTCATCTGGAAGACTGATCAACTTCTATTCCAATCACCATAGACGAATAATTATCAATACAGCAACGAACTTTATAAATAGGGTATTTAATAAAGAGTGATTTTTTTGAGGTTAGGATTTTCATGCATTAGTATTTGACAGATCACGTGGGATTTCAGACATGGTGTCAAAGAGAAAGATGCTCAGTATGCTTTGACATTTCATCATGAATAGACTTACTAACGAGCAACGCTTGCAAATCATTGAATTTTATTATCAAAATGCGTGCTCTGTTAAGAAAGTTCAGAAAGAAAGAAATTGTGTTCAGCGACGAAGCTCATTTTTGGTGAATTTTGGAGTGAATATCAGCCAGAAGCATTGCAAGAGCTACCAATGCATCCAGAAAAAGTCACAGTTTGGTGCGGTTTATGGGCTGGTGGCATCATTGGACCGTACTTCTTCAAAGATGATGCGAATCGTAACGTAACTGTGAATGGTGAGCGCTACCGTGAGATGATATCCAACTTTTTTTTGCCCAAAATGGTAGAACTGAACTTGGTTGACATGTGGTTTCAACAAGATGGCGCTACATGCCACACAGCTCGCGATTCTATGGCCATTTTGAGGGAAAACTTCGGAGAACAATTCATCTCAAGAAATGGACCGGTAAGTTGGCCACCAAGATCATGCGATTTGACGCCTTTAGACTATTTTTTGTGGGGCTACGTCAAGTCTAAAGTCTACAGAAATAAGCCAGCAACTATTCCAGCTTTGGAAGACAACATTTCCGAAGAAATTCGGGCTATTCCGGCCGAAATGCTCGAAAAAGTTGCCCAAAATTGGACTTTCCGAATGGACCACCTAAGACGCAGCCGCGGTCAACATTTAAATGAAATTATCTTCAAAAAGTAAATGTCATGGACCAATCTAACGTTTCAAATAAAGAACCGATGAGATTTTGCAAATTTTATGCGTTTTTTTTTTAAAAAAAGTTATCAAGCTCTTAAAAAATCACCCTTTATAAGTGACCAGTCATTTCACACAGACAACGAGATCAAAATTAAGAAAATTCTAAGATCTAATGACTTCCCAAAACAAACAATCAACGACCTTATAAAATACACTAAAATGAAACCAATTGAACATAACAATGAAAAAGAGGGGAAGATATATAAATCACTGACATATATACAAGGATTCTCAGAAAGGTTCAAAAATGCTGACGTTTATAACAAGGACAAATTTCAATTAGCACTTAAGACAAATAGTTCAGTAAATAAGTTATTCAGTAGAACTGAGTCTAAGATAAAAAATGAGGACAAGTCTAATGTTGTTTATAAGATATCATGTAATGGAGACAAGTCCAACATATGCCAAAAGATATATGTTGGCACTACCAAGATCAAACTTAAAGCTAGACTTTCCTCACATAAATCTGACCAAAAAGCTACTGACAGGCCAATAGAGCAAAAAACTGCTCTTGCGGCCCATTGTACTCTGACAGGGCACACGCCAAATTTTAAAGACGTAAAAATACTTGCAGAAGAGAGAAACTATAAGCGAAGATTTACTCTCGAAGTATTAGACATTATTGACATTCCCACGGATAAGAGAATAAATTACAAAACGGACACAGAAAACTGTGCGAAAGCTTATCGTCATATTGTACAAAAATACAGACGAAAACAAAACATGACTTTTAGTTGACAATAACTTGTGCAGACGAACAGGACGACGCTAATTATTTTTTAATCTAATTATTTGTAAAATTGTTTCGTGATTTTTATATATGATTGTTTAGTGTTTTTACCCCTGATGATAGTTGACGAAGGCAACCGAAATATTGGGAAAAATAAAATAAAATAAAAATAACAACACCAGTTTTTCCTATGGCCTCAAGCTGAACAAATACAAAAGAGAATTAAAAAAAACAAATTTTCAAAAATGTTCTCCTTTGTTGCAAGGTGCGCTGCAAGAAGGCCCTATTAGGTAGACCCTTAGTCTTCAAAAAAACTTGAAACCTGGATTCATATTAAGGTGTTAGACAATATAATATAAAAGCTTATTATAATACAAACCTCATCTGCCATTCAGCGAAAAGATTAATCCAAGCACTTTTACTGGTCATGTAGTTTACCGGATTGTATTTAAAGTTTCTGAAAGATTTGGGATTTGTTGATTTCCCAATGACCATCATTTTAAGTTTGTGCATGGAATAGATATAATTCTTTATATTTTTCGTCGCGGAGCAAAGTTTTCCTTTAGACTTACAAGTGTTTGATTCGGCAGTAGTTTGTAGAATAAACCAGATGTATTTAAGAAAAACTATCGTTAATGATTGCACAGAAAATAAAATAAGTATCCAGTTTTAGCTGTATACTCTCCCTATGCTCGATTCTGTATACAATTTAGTTGCAAGAGCCTTTATGAAAGATAATATTTTTAAATTTTTGTTATAAACTCTTTATTTCTTAGCGCAGAAGTCTAAAATTTTGTCATGTTTAGTTAAATGTTACGTCTTTTGTATTTAAAGGTGTTGATATACTTCCTTAATTTCACCATTTAAGATCAAGTCGCTTGTTTGGTAATAAGGATATTGGTATCCAAACGAATTTTTTAGTCGCATCCCATATATGGTTTGAGGAATGTACTCTGAATGTATATTGGTGCATAGGGTGTATTGAGGTCGAACACTGAACCATTTGTCCGCCAAACCAATACTTTATTATATCACCACTGCCAAAAGTTATAACTGGCATACGCAAATATGTTTATTCTTTTTCCATTCCCTCTCTTCAATCAATCTTCTGTTTTCAAATTCCAACTGAACTAATGATGGTAAATACAGAGCAAAAGGAAAGCAAAACAAAAGAAAACAAACTGAAAACTGAATTAAAAAGTCCCTCCACTTTTTTGTGCGAACAAACAACGGACGGGCCACTTGAACTTGTAGTTTGAATTTTGGACCCCAGACTTGTTGCAGCGCAGCGCAACTGCAAATGAAACAGTCAAATAAAGACGAATGTCACCGTTTCGGTTTTACGCTGAATTCTCGAAATCTTCTACTTGTACTTGAACCCAAAATGAAAACTATAAAAATCAACGACAACAAAACATCCAAGATACTCGGTTGGCAAACTGGAATACGCAGTCAAATCGAGCCACCACCACCACCGCCGCCATCGCCATCAACGGCCGCATAAACGTCGCATTTACCTAAATTGGAATTTCCGGTAAAAAAAGAAGAAAAAAAAAAAACGATGGAAAAAATGTGTACTCGGACTCGCTTCACTATGTTGGGACAAATGGAACAGAAAGAAACAGAAATGTCAACATGTTTGCAATCAAGCAAAAAGTATAATGAAATAATTTAACTTATATAGAGAATAATAATAACGGTGTAACGAGGTCTGGCCGCTAAGTGCTGGAATGATGGGATATGATAGGAGTGCAGTATGGTGGGTTTAAGTTGGCCACTTTCACGATAGTGCCTAGTCATTCGGAATATCCTGCCTGAAAGACTGAGCTATTTGTTAGATCTGTAATACCAATTTCAGATATCTCGTCAATGTTGTGTAGTAATTGTTTCTCACGGGCCGCCCTGTGCCGTGGATATAAAAGAACTGGGCTGTCTCTTCTTCTGCTGCGATCGTTGAGTTGTAGCATCATGTGCCTTAGGGGTGGGATAGTGTTGTATGGGAATTTAATGAGTTAGATTTGGATACGCTAGAACCTTTTATTTTGTGAGGTTTGGAAAAAAACATGAGCCAAAAAATGGTGATGATTGGGCGGTTGCAAGTGGGCGCTCATCGGGATCAAATGTGAGGAAAAGGGCACTCATAAAAATAACACTCCTAAATTTGAGTAAAATCCTTACTCCAATTCAGTTCAACAATTTTACTCCAACTTTAGTAAAAATTTCCTTAAAATAGGAAAATTAACTAAATATGAGTAAAATTTCCTTTAAAATAGGGTAGTAAATTTACTTAAAAACATTTCTTTGGATCTAATAAAAAATTCTTACAATTGAGAAAATTCAAGGTTTTAAGTAAGAAAAAGTATCAGAAATTTTTTGTATGGAAAAAGTCCATTTAGGAAATTTTAATTAAAAAATGTGTGCTTTCCTTAAAATTAAGTTAATATAGTTTACTGAAATTTATGCCGAGTCCTTCATACATTTAAGTATTAATGAACTTATAAAAATCACTTGAAATTGTTTAGAAAATTCTTGAATATTAATCTAAGAAGCAATTCTCGTTCGTTTGCATAGACTTATTTCTTAAATACTTCAAGTATTAATCTAAACAACCACTGCGAAGGTGCCTATCTTGCCTTCGCAGCAATCATGGAATAATAGCTCGACTCCTTATGGAAGAGGTATCATGAAACTATTGAGAAATATTTCATGTTGTCATTTTTTGTATTAGTTTTGCATGATCTGAAGCAAAACCATTTGTTTGAACTTTTTTAGTTAAATTTAACTTATTTTCAGTTCACTTTTTAAGTAAAAAATTTACTTGTTTTGAGGAAAAAATCAACAAATTCGTCCACAGTTTAAGTAAATATTTACTTGATTTGAGTAAAAATTTACTTAGTTTTAGGAAATTTTCAACAAAAATTTACTTAAATTTAGTACACATTTACTTGGTTTGAGTATAAATTTTACTTATATTTAGTAAAAACTTGCTTGCTTTTAGGAAAAATTTACTTAGTACAAAGGTACTTGATTTTAGGAAAAACTAACTGCAATATTCCTCAATTTCAGTAAATATTTACTTGGTTTGAGCAAAATTGAACCAGAATCAAGTTCAAAGCCTGTATTACTTTCAAGGAAAAGTTTGAATTTGATATGAGGAAATATTGCTTTACCGCTATACGTAGTTCAATTTTCCTAAATTTTAGTTCATTTTAACTCATTATAGGGTTCACTTTTTTCTAAGTGGGGTAAAAATACATAAAAAGCCCAAAAATTAACTCGGAGTCGTGCCCACAGAGGTTAAATATAAGATCGACATTTTCCCCGAACATACATGTCCCCTATCTCCACTCCATAATGGGGCTCCTATGACCATTCTTCCATGTCTTCCCTCTAGGGGTGACTAGGGGGCGGCTTTGGGCATGTCCTTCTTAAAAAATTATAAAAAATTAAAAAAATGTATGGTGACCACCTTAAGGGTTGAAGATAGAGGGTAGGTGCATTCTGAGAAAATATTGGAGCTGAAAAAATATTAGTGGTTGACTGCCCTTGGGGCCCCTTTGTGGCAGTTAAAGTGGTGGGAACAAAATTAGTAAAAATTAGTTTTTGTATGGGAGCCCCATTAAGGAGTGGAGATAGGAGATATGTGTGTTCGAAAAAATGTTGGGGGAGGGAAAACTTATGGGGGTCGGTCTTACATTTAATCCCTCTGTGGGCGACTCCGAGGCAGTTTTGGGCCTTACTGCCATAACAAAAGAAATTATAAAAAAGGAAAAAAGTCGTATGGGGACCACCTTAAGGTTTGAAGACAGGGGGTAAGTAAGTTCGGAGAAAATGCGGGGGTTGAAAAAATATTGGGGGTCGGTCATACATTTGACTCCACTAGGGGCCTCCTTTGAGAAGTTAGAGTGGTGAGAGCAAATTTAATAAAAAATAATTTTTGTGTGGGAGGGAGCCCCCCTAACGAGTGCGTTCGAAAAAAATGTCGGGGAGGGACAATTAATGGGGGTCGAACGTTTTGGGGCTTTTAGCATATTTTTACCCCTTTTCTCCCACATTTGTCCCCGATAAACGCACACTTACACTCACTCCACCACCGCCATTTTTTTGGCTCATGAATTTTTTTAAGAACCTCACAAGGTTAGGGGTTCTAGCATATCGAAATCGAAAAGTCGTGCACCCTTAATGTACATAAGTACCGTACATATTAGATATTATTGTGGGTATTTATATTCATTGTTAGGGAAGAAAGTTTTGCCTTCGGACTGGTTCCGAATTCTATTCCGATTTTCCAACCTTCCAAACAATGAAGGGGCATACATATCGAATTTCGTTTCATTTTTCCATGCTTTATATAAGGTTACTTTCTATATATGTTTGTGTGCCACAAAATTTGAAATCAATTTTTGAAAGCTTTTTTCTCAACCAATTTTGCTCAAATTTTGCACACTTAATCATTTTCGATGACAATACAAGGAAATGGAAAAATTTGACCAATTGGACAAAGGGGCGTGGTACCTCCCATACAAACCACAAATTAAAAATCTATTATTTCTGCTCCTGATAACGGTATTTAAACAAAATTTGGTACGTCGGTTTGGTGTGCATGTTGTAAGTGCTGCTGCAAATATGGGCGGGATTGTACAAAGGGGCGTGGTACCTCCCATACAAACCACAAATTAAAAATCTATTATTTCTGCTCCTGATAACGGTATTTGAATAAAATTTGGTACGTCGGTTTGGTGTGGATTTTTTAAGTGCTGCTGCAAATATGGGCGGGATTGTACAATGGGGCGTGGTACCTCCCATACAAATCACAAATTAAAAATCTATTATTTCTGCTCCTGATAACGGTATTTGAACTAAATTTGGTACGTCGGTTTGGTGTGCATTTTTTAAGTGCTGCTGCAAATATGAGCCGGAATGGACAAAGGGGCGTGGTACCTCCCATACCAACCACAAATTAAAAATCTATTATTTCTGCTCCTGATAACGCAGTAATTTTTCCTTCTACAAAAGATAACTAAAAAAGAATTTCTAGGCCCAATAGAATTCTGCTTGCATAAAGCATGGATTTGAAAAAAAATTTTTTTTTGATTTACTAGTTATCCTAAAAGTACGAATTTCGAAAATCCATTTCTACCGCATTTACAATGGAATGTAAACAGCTAATTTTACGATTCTAGCTACAGTCATTTTTTTTGGTAACAGTTTTATCTACTTTACCCCGTTTTGTCCTTAAACGTAGAATTTGGACAAAGCCTTTTAGTTTGCGCGTCTACGAGTCAGAGAAATGTATAAATAGAATTTCATCATTCTAGCTACAATCGCTTGATTTGTACCACTTTTACCTCACTTCCTTAAAAGTACATATTTCCAAAAAATCCTTTATGCTGCGCTTCTACACAATCAAAGGAATGTACATGCTGATGCCATTTTATGATTCTAGCTGCAACCATATGGTCGACACCAATTTTATCCATTTTTGCCCATTTTGACCCTAAATGTACAAGTATCGAAAGATAGCATTATATTTCGAGACTACGAAACCAGAAAGTCCGGATTTCGAAAATCACTTTATTTTACGCGTGCAAGCGAATTTCAGTTCTTTAAGCTAATGTTGTTTTTTAATCCTATAAAAGGATTAAACTTACTCAAGTAAATACACTGCATAAATCATTACTCCAGCTGTTTGGTTGGTACCATTTTTAATGTCCTCTTACTTTCCGCGTCTGCGCAGTCGGATGAATTTCATAATTATAGATACAGCCCCTTGATTGGTGCTAAATTTAATCCTTGAATCCAATCAAAAATTGAATATGCTTCTTTCATTTGGAGCCCAAATGCATCAGTACATATTAATCGTGTTGAGAAATTTCAAAAGACGTTTATGAAGTTTGCTTTATACTTTTAAACTTTTCTGCACCATTTCCATCGTACGAAAGTAGATGTTTGCTTCTATCTTTAAAATCTTTGACTTCTAGAAGAGATATAGCTTCATTGGTGTTTTTACATGGTATTATTAATGCTTCTGTGGATTGTCCAGAGTTGCTATCACTCATCCAGTTTAGTGCGCCGGCCCGATCTTTGAGACATTACTACCCTTTTCATATCGATAGACATTTTGCTAATTATGCTTCTAACGAACACTTGATTAAATCGATGAAACTTTATAACACTATTTGTGAGTTTGTAGATTTTTCTATTTCTAGTCTTATGTTTAAAAAATTTTTAAATAATATAACTAACTAGCTTTTTGTACCCGGCGTTGCACGGGTTTTCGTCTTCCTTATGTATATAACTTTGTATGCTCGCCATTTTTGTTGTGTATATTTTTACTTCTGTAAATTAGTTTAAACTAATACTTATTTATTTAAATTCATATGTTAAATTTTTAAAATGTAAAAACTTCAGTGTTTCTTTAAAGAAAATGAAACATTTATTAGAGAGTTAATTAATTATGGTAATTATTTCTAAGAATGTGATCGGGATACACGATATTTACAATTTGTCCACCTTGTTCAAGTAAATTAAAGTTTTAGGGTTTGAGAGCAAGCATGTGAAAAACATGGATTTTTCAGATTCAATCCACAAACTTCATGTGATTGTGCTGTACTTTGATTAGCAATCAATGACGTTGGGCATTAGTCGCTTAAATTAATAACATCGTTGTAAAACCACTCTTTGTTTCCATAGTTTGTGGTAATTTTTGGGAAGACTTTCTCGATTAATTGTTGAATTGATTCCTGAATGACATTTTTTGAAAATGTAATACTCCTTCTCACTGCATCAACTGATACTTTTCCATTACCAACATCCAGTAGATGTTTCGAAAATATAGCTGCTGAGTCATTGTGATGCAGATGTACACGCATATTGGTGGTCAGATTAATTTTTTGTACATATCGCCAGAGATGCGGGTGCTGATTTTGGAATTACTGGAAGGGTCTGTCGGAAGTCTCCAGCTAGTAAAATAAGAGTTCCACATAATGGTTGTGTATTTGATCTAAAATCTTGAAGTGTCCGATTAAGCGCTTGTAGGGATTTCTTATGTGCCATGGTGCAGTCATCCCACACAATCAGCTTGTATGTTTTCAGCATTTTCGCCATGCCGGAACTTTTGCAATATTACAGGTTGGAGAATCAACAAATTCCATAATACATGGTAATTTCAACGCTGAATGTGCCGTTCGTCCTCCATCCAATAATGTAGCAGCAATACCGATGGAAGCAATATCTAAAGCTATCCCATTTTGAGAACGGATGTGCGCTAATACCAAAGTAATGAGTAAGGTTATAACTTTGCCTCCTGGTGCATCGAGAAAAAAAGGCCGCCGCTGTCATTTGTTACTGTAGTTATTATTTTATCAAAGGCCACAATTTGCAATTAATAGAGTTTTTTTGTTGCGACAAACAAACGCAAGTCTTCAACATTGAATTGCCGTACTCTTAGCAAATCTCAATCAGTAATGTCAACGGTAGAACGTTCAGGCACCATCAATTCAAGTTGATTAAGAGTTTTGTTGCTGATGGCTAGGAATATGTCTTAAATTTTTATCAGCGTATCGTTGAAAATATTAATCGCAAATGATATAGAATCGTAACGGTGCGATAATGATGCAAAATGTTCTCACTCATACCCTCTTTGAATTTTTCCCACAGGTCTTTTGGGTTACATGGCGAGCAAGTTCTTAATATTGTCGCAAACAAAGTTCGTATCTGGAGAGGATGATACATTAATGTGGTCCCCCAGTTTCTGACACGCCTCTCTCAACTGCTCTTAAATTTTAAACTGAAGCGGTTCCTCTCACGTTAACTTATAACATTCTCAAATAATAACATTCTGCGTTGTTTGGGTGTACGGTATAAACACGGCCCAATGCATATGAAGCGTAAACAATTTGATACCCGTCTACTGGAACACCTTGCTTGGGTCGAGTATGAGGAAACTCGCCAATTGTTCATACCATGACCTCTTATATTCAAGAACCAAAACCTTACCTGAACGTAGCGGCAGAAAAAAATCGGCACGTGTTACTTTATAGTCCCTTTTTGTGGCATGACCTTTTTATAGTCAAGGGTCATCCTTTTTTCGTTACAAAAAAATATTGAAGTGAATCAATGTATTTTGTTATAGTTTTAAAATATAGTTTTTGTGATGCCCATTTGTCGTGTCTTCCCCTATTATAGCCAGAAAACGTCCCCTTTCCACAGGCTAGATACAGTAAAAATTTCAAGAGAATTCGTTATTCGTTACTTGTTTTGTGATAATTTTAATATATAGTTCGTGTGGGCAGTCTCACGTCGATTTGTATCATGACCATTGTATAGTCACCATTCAGAAACTATCCTCAGTTCATAAGTTAGTCACAATAAAATTTTCAAGAGAATCTGCACTTCGGAACGTGTTTTATGATAGTTTTAAAATATAGTTTGTGTGGGCGGTGCCACGCCTCTTTTTCGTATAATGACCTAGTATATCCTGGAACCATCCCTTGCCCAGAAGATAGCTGCAGTAAAATTATAGAGCGAATCCACCCATCGGTATGCCTGTTGTGATAGTTTTAAAATATTTTTTGTGTGGGAGGTACCACCCCCTTTGTCCTATCGTGACCTAGACTATCCAGGAACCATCCTCAGTCCGAAAGATAGATACAGTAAAATTTTCAGGCGAATCGGTCCACCGGTTTGGCGTCCTATACGCAACATACAGACACACAGGCACACATTGATTTTTATATATACATATAGATTAAATATATTATTGTTATACTAATTTTAATATAAATAATGTAAAACATTGCTGGTCTGTAAGGATTTATATCCATAGACTTAATAAATGAAATGAATCCCCATTTTACGCCTAAAATTACAAATTTCGAAATTTATACAGTCGGATGACTGTATATACCGAATTTAATGATTTCAACTTCAGCGGTTTGGTTGGTACTATTTGTATCCCTTAAAAGTGCGAATTTCGAAAAATTCTTCTATTTTACGTGTCTACCCATTTTTATCCCCTAAGTACGCTATTCAAAAAATCCCTCTACGCAATTAGGGGGATGCACATTCCAAATTTTATGTTTCTAGCTGTTGTCGCATCATTGGTTCCATTTTTATCATTGTTTAAATATTATTAGGGGTATTTCCTATCCTTGATATGGTACATTTTTTCTCCATTTTCAATCCCAACCGATTTACAACTATTAGACGTATTATTTAAAAGAATCTACAATTTGTTTCCCATCATTTGCAAACCACCCACCTACATACGCAATAGCAAACAACTAAAGTCGTTCTCATTTAATATTTTTAAACAAAATCATTTCAATACTTTTTCATTCATTCATATTTATGCAAAACACATAAAAGTGAATCTACTTGTCGCCACCATCGCCATCAGCATTAGCAGCATCATCATCATCTCCTCTTTTCACTTTACTCGCCTGCCATTCTTTTTGCCTTTCTCTCTCGTCCGTCCTGCTCCCCTGGTCGTGTGGTACTGTTCCAAGCGAACTTTAGATTCATTCATTTATCAATTTTGAAGCTTTTGCCTTCAAATCGTGCAAAAAGAAAACGTTACTGTTTTATTGGAAAATTAACGTATGAATTTTGGTATGAGGGCGCACGCACACACACATTCGTTCGTATGTGTGCGTGAAATTGCCATTAAATGATTTATAACAATTTGATTTTGTGTCAGTGTGAACAGGAGATAAGAGCGTCATGCAAACCATGTAAATTTATTTCGCTTTGTGATATTTGTTACGTTTTTTTTTTTCAAAATATATTTTAATGGTTTTTTATTCACTTCAAAATATGTATGTGAAATGTATGTACGCAAGTTTGCTTGTTGCTGTATCTACATAATCTTCCAGTGTCGTGTCGACATCTACTTCAACTTAGATTGTTGACACTTTGTAGGTTAAAACAATAACAAATTTCGAGGGTACAATGACCTACATTTTGTTGAATGACAATAGCTTTTATACGTATTTCGATTATAATGAAAACGGATAGCCCATGATAGTATTATGTGTTTTCAATACATTTGCCAAGTATTCAAATATGACCTGAGATATATGCATATTCCCTCACAAGGACTAAATATACCCATAATAACCCCTAATATTTTAGAGTATTAAAGCATATTTTTTAAATATGTCTACTTGTACTTACTTCATATTGGGTATGTGCATTCCCCCCATAACAAAAACGTGCACCATAAAGTGATTTTTATTCGTAGGGGGAGAAATGGGCGAAAAAGGGATAAAAATGGTACATATCAAACGACAACACGAAATTCGGTGTGTACATTCCTCTAATTGAGTGGATACATAATATAAAATATTTTTCCAAATTCGTACTTTTAAGGGGTAAAATGGGGATAGAGGGATACAAATGGTACCAACCAAACTGCTGCTGCACTTAGAATAATGAAATTCGGTGTATACATTCCTGTGATTTCGTAGACACGTAAAATAAACAGAGTTTTGGAAACTCGTACTTTTTGGGGTTAAAATGGAAAAAGGGGATAAAAATAGTACCAACCAAATGACCGCAGCTAGAGTCATGAAATTCGGTGTATACATTCCTCTGACTGCGTAGACGCGAAAAATAAAAGATTTTTGCCAAATTCGTACTTTCAATCCAGACATTTTTGTCACAACACTGCAGGCATTTTGTTAAAATGTATCCATGGTATAAAATGCCTACCACTTTGCACAATGTTGTTATTCATGGCCCTGAAATTGTATCGCACGCACTTCTACCAATCGGACAACTTTCAGAGGAAGCCCAAGAAGCTAGAAACAAGGACTTTAAATGCTATAGGGAGCACTTTTCACGTAAATGTAGCCGTGAGAAATCAAATGAAGACATTTTAAAAAGGTTTCTACTGAGCTCCGATCCCATAATTAGCAGCAAAATTTAATTGCCAAAAAAATTTCAAGCCCTACTAAAATCGGTAGTAGAATTGCTTATTCCGCCAACTATTTCAGTAAGTGCTGTTCGATCTCAAGCCCTACTAAAATCGGTAGTAGAATTGCTTATTCCGCCAACTATTTCATTAAGTGCTGTTCGATCTGATGATAGTGATGATGAAACTGGAGATGGACATATTGAGGAACTAAACTAAACTAAACTAAATAACACTTTAATGGAAAATCAGGGTATAATATGTGATATGGTTTTTAAAAATACATATAACTTTTTTCAGATGATACAACCATTAATTCCAAGAAATTGTTTATAAATATGAATGAAGAATCTTGGTTTTGCTATAAATACGGGTTTCAATAAAAGACAAAATAAATGCATATCATTTTAAATACATGAAAGTTTGATTGTTTTCATTAAATTTGTTTATATTTATTCGAAAAATGTTAATAAAAAGTTAATTTGGGGCTTCCTTGAAATAATCTCCGTTTTAGGGGTCTAATACCCCACTGTGCGACGTGAAAGCGTCGATAGTAAATGTTTAAAATTAAAGATTTGCATTTAATATTTTTACTTTTCCAAATTAATGTGCAGAGAATGTAAGAGCATTTAGTATGATGAATTTGTTTTGAAACATAATGTCTTTAAATACAGGCCTAATACATATTCAATATAGTCTAAAAGAGAAAATTGAAATATTATATAGACAGCTTTATTTACTAACGATAAATTATGATTGTATTCTACTATATAATATTGATATTTTTATATTATAATTTATATATATAGTGATATTAAAAGCACTATTTAATTTTAAGTTCCATAAGAATAAATAATTTAAAATGTCTATTGATAACAAACTTAAATTGCAATATGTACTATTAATACACTCCACGAGAGTTCAGATTTATATATAGCTCCCATACAGATTTCGCTCCAGATTTGTCTTTTTCTGCTCTAAAAACCACATATTTTAACAGATTCTGTTCAAATTAGGCGAAATATCTTACATTTGTACTATAAACAGCCATGGTGAAAATGGGTCAGATCGGTTCAGATTTATATCTTCACTTTTTCCACTCTATAAACCATATATTGTAACAGATCTTCTTCAAATCTTTCAAAATATCTTATATTTTAAGTATAAACAC